>CM016625.1:125997259-126482259 GCA_005393395.2 Gossypium australe
ACGCTCGTTACTATTGATTAACTCTGCTACTTTTACAAATTGCGAATTATCAATTCCAGACATTAATCTAACATTACCATAATTTGGGATTCATGCGTCTTCGAAAACTGAAATATTTTTACCCGTACCTACTTTCCAAATCAAACCTTTCTCCAATGTATCCTTTGTTGCCCAAATGCTGCGCCATACGTAAGAGCTAGACCTTCCCAAACGCGAATTGTGAAAACTACTATCAGAGAAATACTTTGCTTTAAAAACTCACGCTACTAATGAATCTAGAGAATTTAACATTCTCTACCCTTGTTTTGCTAAAAGGGCGATATTAAATTGAGCCATACTTCTAAACCCCAAACCACCTTCTTCTTAAGAACGACATAAATGTCTCCATTGGCACTGATCATTGTTTTATGCGATGTCAAAGTCTTAAAATTTGTAAAAAGAATGATCGAACCTGGAAACTAACTATAAAAATGATTTGAGGCAAGTGCACCTATCGAACAGTAGTATAGTTTAGGCAAGACTAGAATGTCGAACCCAAAGGAACTAAAAGTACTAATACTAACTCTCTTTTTATTATCTAGCCTAAAAATTAAGGGAATTGTCTATCTAATCTAAAATTAACTAACTACTAAACTAAAGACTCTAAGACAAAGAAGAATGAATTTGGGAAAAATACTTGAGAGAAAACCAATTGACTAAGACGATACCCAAGGAAGAATCCACCTAGACTTCACTTGTTATCTAACTCTGAACCAGACGATTTATTCATTTGACTTGATCCGTAAGATTCCCTAACGTATATTAATCCCTCTCTTGAGGCGACTAACGTCTAACCCTAAGTTGATTAATTGAAATCTCTTTCTAATTAAAACCCCTAGAATTGCATAACTCGATCTATGGATTCCCATATTAGGTTTCACCCTAATCCGACAAAATCTCGTCACCCTATCTCTAGGCGTCCGATCAACTCCACTTAATTATGCTAGATCTACTCTTAGGCAGGGACTTTTACTCCTCCACCTAAGCACATCATACTTGAATTAATATCCCAGAAATATCAACACATAATTAATAACAAGTCAAATATTTATCATATAGTTCAGCAAACGATAACAAGATTCATCTTAGGTTTCATCCCCCTCAGGTATCTGAAGGTTTAGTTCATAACAATAAAAGAATACATCTCAAAAGAAAAGATAAAACAAAACATAAGAAAAACTCTAAAAACCCCCTGAAGGAATTGAAGAGAGATCCTCCGTCTTGAGTATGATTCCGGCTTCTTGAGATGAATCAACTGGCTATCTTTGAGTAAATTCCCACAAATCTGCCCTCTTTGGCCTAGCTGGACGCCCTCTGACTAAAGCCCTGGATTCCCCCTTTTTAGGTTATACTTAGGCTGTTTATATAGGCTTCGGAATGTGTTTCTTCGCCCTTAAGTATCCTAATTCGAGTGAAATTTCTCTTAGTCACGGCAGGGACACGCCCATGGCACACGCCAGTGTAAATCTGGCTAGGCCGTGTTCGAGACTGTTGAATGAGGCACAACCGTGTGGATTTCGTGATATGGCCCATTTACTCCGTTTTGGGCCTGTTTTCCGTTCTTTTCATCCTCTGGTGCTCTCCTGGGTATAAAACATGAAAACAAAGGATTAAGAGCACCAAATTACACAATTCAAGGCTTAAATAATCTAAAAGCATGCTAAATGTGGGTCTAAAATATGTTACTTTTACGGTTTATCAGGCACCAGTGGATTCCTCGCTTACCAACTCCTTTTTGCCACCAAAATCTAGCAAACTTACTCTCAATCATCTCGCATAAGGCTTTAGGAAGAAGAAAACATGACATAGCATAAGTAAGGATTGCCTGTAGAACTGATTTTATAAAAATTTCCTTTCCCCCTTGAGAAAGCAACCTGTTACTCTAACTTTCGATTCGCAAAGTAATTTTGTCTAATAAATTCTGAAAAGCCTCTTTTTTCGGCTTACCCATCACATTTACTACTTGGCGTGACCAGTTAGGTCATCCTAAATCATATATGATGCAAAAATTAATTGAGAATTCATATGGACATTCATTAAAGAACCAAAAGATTCTTTAATTTAAAGAATTCTCATTTGTTGCTTGTTCTCAATCAAAATTGATTGTTAGAAACTCACTAGTTAAAGTTGAGATTTAATATCTTACATTTCTGAAATAAATATGGGCTCATTCACCCACCATGTGAATGATTTTGATATTATATTATTTTGGTAGATGCATCTACAAAAGAATCACATATGTGTTATCAATTTGTAACCTACCATTTGCAAGATTGCTTGTTTAAATAATTAATTTCAGATTATGCAATTAAGACGATTCATCTCGCTAATACTGATGAGTTTATGTCTCAGTCTTTTATTAATTGAGTTTGAAAAACTTTTGTAAAAGTTTGTTATTTATGCGGATAATAGTTTAGAGAAATTATTGATTGAACACCTCTGATTAATGTCTAAATCATTACTTATGAGAACTAAACTTTCTCTTTTAACATGAGATTATATTGATTTACGTATTGTATGCATCAAACCACTAAGTTATAAATATTCTACATTATAATTGATTTTTGATCAAGAGTTAAATATTTTTCATCTTTGAATTTTTATATGTATGTATATGTTTCAATTACTTTATCACAACGTATAAATATGCATAAATCTTCAAAGAAAATTGAGAATATATATTAATTACAAGTCTGTTTATATTATTAAATATTTTGAATGTATTAAAAATTTAATTATAATATAATTTGTGATTAGTATTTTGATTCGGTAGTTTTCTAAACATTAGGGAGAGAGAAAAATAATAATATATAATAAATTAGACGAGTGTAATTTGAACCAAAATTTCAACAAGATAACTCGACGTTAAAGCAAAGCAAAACAAACTCCTTTCCTCATCTCCCACAACCCCTAGCCACTGCCACCACGCAAGAGATGGAACGTGCGGCCAACTCGCGTCTTGGTTTTTTAATGAGCAGAAACCACACCAATTCAGAGCCGTAGCAGCTAAAAACCAAAATGGGTTTTTCTTGTTTGGTACTTGTCTTTGTTGTCCAACAATTGTTTGGTCAATGTTCTGCATATTTGTTGATTCATGGTGAGCCTACCAACTACGTTTCTGCCGTTGGGGACCCTGGAATGACGAACCCAAACGTCAGAGTTGCTTTGGAAGCTTGGAATTTCTGCAACGAAGTTGGCTTTGAAGTTCCTAACGTGGGCAGCCCCCGCTGGGCTGATTGTACTGATCTTTACTGCTCTTCTGACTCCGGTACCTCCTCCCTTTCTTTATTCTCTTACAGTACGCTGTTGATCAGTCAGGTGGTCTGTTGATCTTTTTCTTACTTCATTTCTTTATCAATTAAAATTACTACCCTGCACACTAATACCGAAATCTGAAATACCATGTGTTCAAACAAAATATTGAAGTTATTTCTATAATACCCTAGAATAGATAGGTACTACCAATAATCAAGTGACATTGTGTAAACGTATATGCAATGGTCGTTATTCCTATCAACTGGGAGTTGGTAATGGTAAATGCATAATTGGGTAAACTTTCTTTTTCAATGCTGTTGCTGACCTGTTGAGAGGCCTGCAGAATCGTTGTTTTCAACTTTAAAAAGAATGCGATACCTGTGAATCTGTTGGCCAGGCAACACAGTTTCTCAGCATTTCTAAATGCTTTTGATGAAGATTATAGTGGCGAATCAACTTCCCCAATATCATATTGTTATTAAAGCCATTTTGACTTGGACTGATTGAATTATGTAATTAGGTGCTTACTTGAATTCCTAGTAATGGATATTGCTTAATCTCTAAGATCAAACGTATCTAAAAACTTCCCTACTAAGTACTAACTATTTTCAAATGGGGATTTCAAGATAAAAATGAAATTGATCATTGACCTTAGTTACCATTTTACCCCTTTCTTCAACTTTCTTTTGACCTGCAAAGTTGTGAGTCTCATTTCCTTCTACAACTTTGTTGGTTTTGGAATCCATACTTTCTTCTTCATCACATGTTGTGGTAGCCAACATCGCTAAGCCCAAACTTATCATTTCCTTGTATTCTTTACACATTCACTTGTATTCTACTTTCTGAAAATTGGTTGAAATCTGAATTCAGTTCGTTCACTACTTTCTCTACCATTTTTTTATAATCTTAACCCAGGACTTTATTAAAAGTTAGTTTAAGGACAATTGATAACATTGTTAAAATTATGTAACTGAATTCAACCTTGTGGCTTTCTTGTGGATGACATGACATCACAACTTGAATTTTCTAGGGAGTAGGCACACATTAAAAAAACTATCATTATTTCTTAAAATTTTTAAATGATAGTAATTAATATTTTATCAAAATAAAAAATATATGTATTTTAGATTTGTATGTGGGACTTTGTTACGGTCCCTAGTTATGGATCAGGTCACTAGACGATTTTTAGGGAAATCGTTTGACTTAGCGGGGCTTTTCTCCTTGTTTCTTCCGTGTGAATGACCTATAGTGAGCAAGTGGAGCTTGTTGAAGGGAATTCCAGACCTTAGATTTGTTGAGAGAAAGTCTTAAATCTCTTAATTTTTAAAAATAAATTCTGACTTAATTTTATTTCTCCCAAGTTGGCTTCTTGAATAGAGGTTACATAGTTCAAATAAAATATTAAAATAAATATTCCAACTAAAGGACTAAAGCTTGTCCACAAGCTCAAGATTGAATAGCTTGTGCATTTTCTTGGCCCATTACTGCATGCAAGGATATTTCAGTTTGATTACACTCCTCTTGATTTTGTGAACATTGTCGGGATCTTTTATCTCCAACCAAAACAATTTTTTACATTGATGCTTGAACGAGTATAGTTTGTCTCAGTTCTAGGAAAGACCCTTGTCCCTTTGTTGTGCCATCTCTGTACGAGTCAACTTTTTAACAAAAGGATGGTCTGTTTACAACCTAACTCCCATTTTAATTGACTTCTGAAAGTTTGTTAGTTGAACCATTTGATGTCATGTATTGGATTTTCCTTTTGATTTTTTTTTTTTTTAAAGTCTAGAAGGTTTCTAACTTTCTTTTGAGATATATATTTCATACTTTTTAAGAGTTTCTGGAAAATTTGTCATAGGTACGGTACATCTAGGTTCCTTATTCTTTTATCCAAATTACTCTGCTTTCTTCTTTTTCTCTTAATTCTTTCTTTCATTAGAACCTTGTAGCAAATTGATTTCTTCGGTACAAAATAGTTTCCTAAAATGTGTTTTGGTTTCTTTGATAAGACCATAATGCTGTTCAATCCGGCTGCATTGTTCCAATTATGTCCATAATCTTTCTGTAATTGATCTTAATTTTTTCCCCACATCATAGGAAACATTTAATCCTCAAGTTAGTGATAGGATTTGAAGAAACTGTAGGGATCCTGATTTAAGTAATTGTCTTCAACTAGGCTACTGCATTCCGTTTCCTTGTCATCTTATTAACCATAATAAGCAAGCGAAGAATGTGTTAAAGTCCAATATCCACATGTCTCACAAAAAATCAAAATTTATTTGTTAAGTATAAAACTGAAAAAGAATAATATCACATATCCTTTTCAAATATTGAACACTCTACTGTCCTGTTCTGTTCATCAGTTTATCTGGGTGGCGGCCTTGTTAATAATGGCAGTCAGTGCAGAGTACTTCACAAAGTGAATGAAACTGACAACAGGTTAGGAGCTGGTGATAAATTTCCTATAACGGGCTTTGAGTCTTATGCTGACCCTGACCTGTTTGCAAAGGAGAAAGAACTGTATCTTGGTTCTTTATGTGAGGTACAGGAATCCCCAAAACCCTGGCAATTTTGGATGATCATGGTTAAAAATGGGAATTTTGACAAAAACACTACTCTCTGTCCAGAAAATGGACAAAAAGTAAGTAAAATAGTGACAGACAGAAATTTTCCGTGTTTTGGTGAGGGATGTATGAATCAACCAGTTGTTTACCACAAGTACTCAATGCTGGGTGGCAACCAGAAGGTTTATTTAACTGGAGAATTTAATGGAACATATGACCTTGATGCCAACTTGGGTGAAAATGTGGGCAATAACTCCTTCTTTTCAGTCTCATGGAAGAAGAATACTAGCACAGGAAGTTGGATTTTTTCTCACAGGTTGACGACATCAACTAAATATCCCTGGCTTATGTTATATCTACGTGCGGATGCAACGGAAGGATTTAATGGTGGTTATCACTATAATGGACGTGGCATGTTGAAAAAGGTTTGTTGTTTGCATGTATTTTGACAAAATGGAACTTGTATACGAGTATTTTCTTTGATTATGTGTGCTACTTAGTTTATACTGTTCATACTTAGAAATGAAATATAGGTCTGAATTTGATTTTCTTGTAAATTTGTGCATATACCCTGGAGGTCTTAAGCTGCCTCTCTTCTTTAACGTTCCAAGAGATAAAAAAGTTTGGTGTCTCTATTTATCCTATTAGCTTCACTATGTACCCAAGGAGTTGTATATCCTTTTTTCTGTCGAACCTATCTGTTGATATAGCTTTAGGTTTTAGTTTCAAAAATATGATCTATATGTCTTACTTTTATCTGTCAGTTGCCTGAATCTCCAAATTTCATGGTAAGGCTGACACTTGATATAAAACTTGGAGGAGGACCCAACAGTCAATTTTATCTACTGGACATAGGAAGTTGTTGGAAAAACAATGGAGAACCATGTGATGGCGATGTTCTGACAGATGTGACTCGATACAGTGAGATGATTATTAATCCAGAAACTACAAGCTGGTGCCGCCCTGATAACTTGGTTTCCTGCCCACCTTACCATATTAGTCCCACTGGTGAGATAATATACAGAAATGAGACAGATTGGTTTCCATATTCTGCATATCATCTATATTGCAGCCCAGGAAATGCCAAATATCTGGAGAAGCCATATGATATATGTGATCCATATAGCAACCCACAATCACAGGAGTTAGTACAAATTCTTCCACATCCTGAATGGGCTGTGCATGGCTATCCTGAAAAGAAAGGAGATGGATGGATTGGGGACAGAAGAACTTGGGAGCTTGATGTGGGTGCTCTCTCAAGCCGTTTATACTTCTATCAGGTATTTGTTATTTTTGTTGAGCAGTATGATGAAATCAGTTAAGAAACTGGTTGAATGCCTCTTTTCTGTTTAGTTATCTCTCTTTGGTTGTGGGCTTCCATCTTGGTGCATAGAATTTCTGCCTTACAGTTCTTTTAGTCTTTATTTAATTACTAATTGATGGTTTTAATTAGTTGTTATATAATACATTGATATTTAAATTGTCACAATTACAAGGACTTTATTAAGTAGTTTTCTGGAAAGAGCTTTAGAAGTATGCCTGTAGGTGAGGCATCACATAATTGCACCTGTGTTGTGAGAAATTCCAACAACCAGGCTCTGGATATAAGGTGCTTCAACTTATAAGCCTGCATTCTTACTGGGGCACAGATAGCTCGTAGAGTGTAGCTTGCATATTTTTCCACTACCAATATTTATACTTTTAAAGCATCATTTCCACACGTAACACTTTTTATCTCACACACTGACTCTTACCACTATCATTTTTCAATAAAATTACATATAGTAGGAGAACGAAAAGGAGATTTGGTTTTTAGGAGATCAACTAGACATAGAGAAAGGCTCAAAGACGCAAAATTTCCTGCAGAAATCTGAAAAAAAAAAATAGTGAAGTGTAAAAAGAGATGGGAAAGGAAAAGAAAATAAAAGTAGTCAGTCATTTAGTTCTAGAAATAAGTACAAATTAGAAATGCGTTTGAAACAGAAAACTCATAGAAAAGGCTCTTGAGAAGAAATTAAAGAGAAGGGGAAGGCCATTTGGCTGTTACTGTTTTAGCAGGATAGACATTCTCCTTAGGTTATTGTTTCTTCTTTTTATTAATCTTGTTCAGGGTTAGTTCTTTAGTGTAGAATCAATAAAAGATGGAAAACTTATGAGGATCCTATTTTGTTCATAAGAGTAGGAATTTATTCATAAGAAACCTAAAGCAATTGATTTTCCTCTTTTTATGACTTAATGTTAGTTGTATATTTATTAAATATAAAATCACTAGGCTTAAACTCTAATGCTTGCAAGCTTTTGTCCTTCAGCTAAGCTAGAACATGCTGCTTCTGAACACACTAATTTGTACTTTATACTTGCCTTTTATCCAATTTTTAAAGTTGATTTTGCAACAATTGCTTCATTAGAGTAAATTGACCACTTGTTTGCTATTTTTTAAAAAAGAAGAAGAAGAAGAAGAAGAAAAAGAAGAAAGATACAACAGAAATCAGTAGATTTAATGCAAATAAATAGCTATTTGTTGATTGCCTAAAAACAGTATGCCTGTGCATTTCTCTCTTTCTCTCTCTTGTACATATCGATTTCGAAGTGGGAAAATGAAACTCTGATCTTTTGAAGGATGTATGAGTGACTCTGGCTTTAATTGCAATTCACATTGCACATTAAGTTGCTTTGTAGGTTTTATGATTAACTCTTTCCCTTTCGCTCATGAAGGAGATGTCATCGCACCATTTGTTTACATTAAAATCATTTTAACCTGTCAAAAAATTCCCTATTGAGCAAACTAGTTAGATTTGTGAAAAGGATTGTTAAATTTTTAATAGGCCTCAGGCTTTTGTTGAATTTTCTATATGGCTAGTTGGCTGAGCAAATCCATGCCTTTTCCGCTACTTCATGGATTACTGATAGCATGCGCAAGCACAAGCTCAATCACAACAAAAAGTTAATTTGATTTTCATTCCCTAAGGTTGGGCCACGCGGATCACGTATTGTCAGTGCAATTGGTTTATATTAAATCTTTGGTAAAATTAGTTTCCATATGATTGTTACCTTTTGCATCAAATGATATCTTTTTTGGAGTAAAGAAGAAAAAAGCAGTAAAAGCACTCACCAAACAGTACCTTACTGATTCCAGCAAAGTCAGTTAAATATATGAATAATATCTTGTTTTTCTGAATCTAGATAATATATGAATAATATCTTGATTGCATTCAGGTCTCAGACATTTTTGAATTGCTACAGATATACTTCTTTAAGTGGTTTTATTTTTCAAGATAAAAAGATAATACCTAGTTGGAAAACACTTTGTTTTTCCTCACATTTCAACATTTTCCCTAAGTTTAATTGATTCTACAGTGGAAGTTAATGAACTTGGGACTTAAATGAAAGAGATCAGAATGAAGCCTTATTAAAACATTAGAGACCAAAAGTGCATTTAACTCTTAACACTTTCTTGCGTCCTTATCTCTTCTGCATTAAAGTTTTCTATTTTGTTTGGTTTGATTGCATTATTGTTGGCGAATATTTGTTTGTATATTAAGTAGAACCATACTTGATCATCCTTTTCACTGTGTTTTCCTGATATTGATAAAATCCTTTGACATTGATGCATAAAACTTTTCAAGACTATACATCGCATTCTATATTTGCCTCTTCTTAGATGGCGTTGCATTATTTTGGATCTTCCTTAAGCCAATGTTTTACACTTTGCCCTACTAAGGTTATATATGTAACTTTCTCAACAGGGTATCTAGGATTTTAGGTGGTTCGCCATTTGGCGTCTTGTAGTCATTATCGTACTTCTAACATAGGATTTATAGTTAAAGTTGCAGTTATCAACGGATGTTTTTTATTGCTAGAAGAATTTTACTCTTATTGTCTTGAGTTTGTTAATTCATTCAAGAATTTCGAGCTTTTCTCTTGGGTGAGAATTAAGATATAAAGATGGACTTGCATTCACCGGGTCCGTATCTATCTAAATTGTGGATATTCCTTGTTTGCAGTCATAAGGCGAAAGCTTCCAGAACATGGGTAGGCATTCTTTAGAATGTAAAACTCCACAAATTGGCTAAACAATATACTATTGACATGTTGCTAAAAATAGGTGCCCATGTAACATTAAAAGACATACTAGCATCTGAATATACAGTTTTTTGTTCAATATTTCATTGCTAACATGCTTCCGGCTTCGATGCTTTAATCAATGAAAATAAACCCGCTATTTTGCTGCTATGTTGCACAGGATCCAGGAACAAAACCCGCAAGGCGGATCTGGTCTTCAATCAACATTGGCACGGAAATATATGTAAGCCGCACAAGAGAGACTGCAGAGTGGAGTGTAAGTGATTTTGATGTGCTTCTCCCTGAATTTACACACAAAACTGATAGCTTCAGTTCCTACTAGCTTTTGACCATGTCTATAAGACATTATGTTTGATGAGATTGAGAGTCAATTGAAAATACCAGTACTGAGCAGTGGGGCTTGAAGAACTATGGTGGACAATAATATTTACTTACATTTCAAAATGTAGATTCTTCTAGAGTTTCTTTTTTCTCACTCACATTATTATAATTTAGTCCCTGGGTATACATATGAATGATGCAAATATATTTAAAAAGTAAATTACACGGATAGTCATCCAACTATGAGAGTGTTTTATTTTGGTTACTCATTATAAATAACTTTCAATTTAGCCATTAACATTTTTGAAATTTGATTTTTTGGTCACCTTGTTAAATAGTTAATGGAAGGTTAACATAATCTTTTTTATTGGTATAAAAACAAATTTAGTCCTTTATGTTTACATATTTTATTGTTAATTTAAGGAGACAGGAAAAAGAAAAGAAAAAGAGTGGGAAAAATGCTATTGTAGGTTATTGCCGGAAGAGGCTATTGTCGTTGAAGAGAAAACTAAGGAGAAAGAAAAGAGAGGAGAGAACAAGATAGGAGAATGTTAGCTAACTTGTAGATCATATGCACCTAACTTGTTACATATATGCTTAATCTGACGTTTCCTAACAAATTTAGTGAAATGTCAACTAAATGATCATTAGAATTGAACTAGTAGTGATACACTTCGACTTGAATCTTTTGTTTGACAAAGTGACAGTCTATCTTTATGTATTTTGTCCTTTCATGAAACACTAAATTTGTAGCAAAATGTAGAGATGACTGATTATCATATATTAACTTCATTAGGATGTCAACCTTACATCTTAACTCTTGAAGAAGTTTCAACTAGATAAGTTTGCAAGTGACTAGGGACATAGCTCGATATTCTACTTTTGTGATTGATCTTGCAATCATGTCTTATTTTTTTTTTCTTTTTCATGATATTAGATTCTCTTTAATGAAGATACTATATCTTGAAGTGGACCTCCTATTTGAAAATCTCACCCAATTAGCATCTGATACCCTAATTACCTATGGGTTTCCCTTATTTTCGTACAACAAGCCTTTTCCAAGAGACGTATCGAAGGATGCGTACTATCGCATCCTAATGACTACCACATGGAGCTTGAAGAAATTGATTGATCACACTCATTAGAAAAGAAATATCTAGACATGTGATAGTAAGATAATTCAATTTCCCAAGCAAACCTTCGACATTGGCTAGGATCTTTTGGGAGCTCCCTCTGTCTTAGAATAAGTTTGGCATTAGGATCCATTGGTGTACCAAGAAGTTTGCAACCCAGCATCTCCATTTCTTTTCATATATCCAACACATACTTCTTTTGAAAGATAACAATGCTTGTGTTTGACTTTGCCACTTCAATACTTGATTGCACCTCGACATGCGTGCATCGGGGTTGAGAATCAACACAAAAACAATTAATAATAGGACAGTATACTGCAAGTGTAATAGGTCGAGTTTTAATTTTTTTAGTACTACAATGGAATACTCAAGTATTCCAAGAATCGGACCCAAGAGAGTTCGGGAATAAAGTGATTACCGAACCCTTCTCTGTCGTCGGATTAGGGTCGCGTGCATTACTAACGGATCAAACAATTAATCAATCATAATCAACATGTAAGCTAATCAATAACATTACAATATACAGGGGCAGGTCACAACAATCTAATACTTTCATGCTAGAATCTTATACATTCAAATAATAAATTATGCTATGCATTTCTAAACTTGGTTTTCCACTGTCTACACTCTTATCAAATAATAAATTATGCCATCGACTCGAAATAATCTAACTTATTTCATTTCTCTTTTCAATACAACCAATGTCTTAATTTCACATATATACTCATTATCACATATAGTCAATTCAATAATCATAAAATCCACATATTTCATAATATACAAAATCAATCTATTTCCAATCCATTTTGAATTCAATTTAAATCTCAAGTACCAAGTACTCAACTCAAATGTTCACAATATGTAAACAATTAAATATGCAACAATCTACTATTTAATTTGGACTATAGAATCACAAACTATGATTTCTGAGCTATTCGACGTCAATTTTATCCTTCCACTTTTTTCTCGAGGACTCCGGTATGACGTTAGCTACAAAAATAAACAATTAAATCACATTAATACTACACATTTCAATTTCACATAAAATTTCAATTTTCACACTATATTTTGTTTATTTTTTAATTTAGCCCCTAAACTGAAACTAGTTTTTAACCTTCACATTTAACTTTAAATTTTTATACTAATTTCACTCCAACTAAATTAGTTCCTCTTTTCCAATTTGACCCCTTGATTTCAAAATTTTCAAAATTTAGTCCATATTGCTCAAAATCAATAATTTATTCTACAATTTAGTCATTTTCATGTCTAACTTATAAATCTATCTATTTAATTTCTAATACTTAAACTATTCAATAATTTCAACATCTAAAATCTTAAACAATACTAAAAATTACAACATGAGTCGGGTAGCCTTAGATATCGGGATTCCAAAAATATAAAAATTACAAGTATAGGGACTAAATTGAATTAACCAATTTAGATTTGAACCCTTAAGGTCCCTAGTCGTGTGTTCTCTTTTTTCTTTTTCTTTCTTTCTTTTTCTAATTTGCATGCATTCATCTCTTTCTTCCCACTTTCATTTCGTTTTCTTTATTATGTTTTCATTTTATTATTATTACTTAATATATATAAAATATATATTTAATATACACATGTATAACATTTAGCCCATGACTGACCACCTATTCACAACCATTTATTAAATGGTTTAATTGCTACATTAGCCCCTTTAGTTTATTTTAATCTATAATTCAACTTTTAACCCTTATGCGATTTAGTTCCTGTACCTTAATAACTCCCAATTTCACGAAATTTACTAATCCAAAAAATTTTCGTTTGGGTAAAAACAAAATTCTCTCTTCTATAATAGAAATCGGTAAATTTATTATTCTAAAAAATATATTTATAAGTTGAGAATAAATTCTATTTATTTTTTGGCAGAATAATAATCTATCAAAAGTTATGTCAATAGTTCTATCGATGTCATCTATTTATAGAGAGAGAATGTAGAACCCTTGTAGAGTTGTAAAGGTTTATTTTAAATAGAAAAACATCCTACTTTGAGTAGGAGGGATGAAAGACTCACCCTTGTATTTCTATTAGGGTTGCCGTCCCCTTCATGTAATATGAAGGGTTTTGGGCCTCTTTCACATCGGGTCCGATTACGAGTATTTCTTAGGCCTTTTTGACTAAGTATTCTATAATATGATCCAACCCGATTTAGATTTTTTTTTATTTCCTAAAATTAAATTTAATATCTACATATTAAATAATTATCTTACCCTAGTAAAATTTCGACAATTTTACCTTCAATAAATTTTTGATGATTTTACCTTCATTAAAATTTCAAGAAAATTCGTTTAATATGTCACAAATTAACATGTTCACTATGAACGGATGATTTATTTTCATTTTCGGTCTTCAAAACAGTCCAAAAACATAAACTTATTCTTCCATTATTTTTTAAGTAATCCTATATAGGATTGCAAGTTTTCATATTCATTTCCAATTTCATTTTTTGAAACCTACATTTATTTCCAAATGATTCCATTTCTCCATGTCGGAGAAAACCATAATCATTCTTGAATGTGTCCCATTTCTTTTTTTTCTATTCATCCCGTTCATTCTGTTCATTTTTATTCAAATACGCAATTCATTTCTGGTTTCAATGAGCTAGCGGAGGAGCTGATTGGACATATGTTGTTGAGGCTCAAATGATTTATAATTAAGTTTCAAATTTTTGCCTATTAATTAAAAATTTATTTAGTCATGAAGTTATTCCACTATAGTATCGTGACTGAGCTCTTCTCAATGAGATAACATTACGAAAGTAACTACTTAGCGCTCGTTCAATGACTTTGTCATAAGTGTGTTACCTTCATAGGGTATTATTGGTCTCTTTGGTATAATACCCGTTCCCCTAATATGATCCTATTTTATCTCATAGTAACCATTACATCTTTCTTTATGAAAGGTCAATCACTATCAAATAGTGATCAAGTCATCCATCATAAAGACGGACGATCCATGGCCACATTTACTTTTCATCAATATGTAATGCCAATGAGAAGATATCATTTACCCATTTTTTTGCTATAAATTCCACTATTGTGAATGATGCTACATACTACAGAAGTCATACGCTCAATGCATCAGTTTTCAATTCTTTATCTATTTAAACTCGAGCTTTTACTTACATCAAAGTGTACGAGTCATGTGTACGTAGTCTGCCATCAACTCAAGATTTAGGATCTATTTTTCTTGGGTCCTATTTGATGTACTATCAGTCCAGTTAGTCACATCTGTGTCTCTATCTTCTAGGAGTCATCCGCTCTGATGCCCAAGACAAGGCATCTCCCCTATTGGACTTGTTGGATGACATATTAGTCTTTCAATTAGTTTGCTCATTTCTGATTAGACTAATGAGATATTTTGGTTCGTCTAGTAATACAAGCTATCTTTCTGTACTACGATCTGATCACGTAATATTGTTTAGTATTAGTTAAACATTTAGGCAACCAATAAGCAACGTTTGATTCTATTTTTCTTTGCATGTAAAAATCATGCGAGGACAATAATACAACCCATATTAATTTAATTCATGAATAATTTTATTAATCAATCAATTTAGAAAAATTACAAGTTTACAAACGAATATACTACACTCAGGGCACTAGATTCAACAAGTAATCCTTTGAGGGAACTTCGCCGAAAGAAAGGGAAAGATCGTGCAACATCATCTGGTATTGTGGTGACCTCCACTATCGTCCCTCCTATGATTCCTTCTCCACCAGTATCCTCATCTCCTCTAAGACCATTAATTGAAGATGCCTTCAAGGTGATTATTGAACATAGTCTCTTGGGGGCTCATTGAAGTTTATGTCTACTAGTGGCAAAGCCCAAACATTGTTTTCTTGGTGTGACCACCTAAGTGTGCAAAAGTTTTCTTATTGCCCTATTGAGGTAGGTAGAAAGTGGAAAGAGTCAATGCCTCAAGAAGTAAAGGAGTATATTTGCCTTTCTGGATTATTTACCAGTGTGAAGAAGCCATCACTAAAGGGACTTGTATTATCTCTTCAAGTGGCTCTAGCTAAAGCTGGGATGATTAGTGTGGGGCTCGCCGAAGGTATTGACAAAGGGGAGGTAAAAAAGATGGAGTCTATAAATGCTTACCAGTCCATCATGGGATCCCTAAAGAGGGCTCGCGAATTGCATAAACAGTTGGAGGAAGACAACAGTAAACTGGTGGAGCAAAATAAAAGGTTAGAGATTCGCCTCACTTTTTCTGAAAAAGCCAACAAGAAATTATATAAATAGATCGGAGGCATGTGAGCTGAGAAGGTTGTTTTGGGTGAGACCATGAAAGCCAAGGGCGATGTAATACCCATTACCCCGATCGTTGGGTCCGAGCAACAAGATGCCACATTCGTTGTCGGAGCAACTACTGACAAATTTACAATAAAATCATCATTTCACATTATTGTTCGTGCAATCAACAACGATACAATAAAGAATATCGAAAACAAACCCGTGACCGACTAGGGAGATTTTCTAACTTTTTTTTTAATTCCAAATCATTTACATCATAAATAAACAATTCAAATATTCAATCCAATCATAATCTCTTAGATATTATGATACACAATTAAATTCGAGCTTTTATCGAGCTTATGAAAGCTTTAAGGATGACTTGGATACAAATAAGGATCGAACTAAATACTTTTCAAATTTTGGGAATGTGTATCGATACTCATATGAAAAAGTATTGTTTAGTATCTATACTATTTTGGCATCTTGTCAATTTAAAAACATTGTTCATTTGGTAAAGTATCGATACCTCATCACTTGGTATAGATATTTTTTGTCTCATTTGGTAAAAAAAAATCATACATTTTGGTCCATTTTCATGCCCAAACCAATATAACATACAAAAGGCGCATAAAAGCACACTTATACCTACATAAAATCAATCCAAACATGCAAAATCATGTATTTAATCATTTGCAAAATCAACCAAACCATTATGCATCAATTAGGCACTTACGCATACCATTTCATTTTATGAAATTCACATATCATTCAACATGCTTATCCATTCAATTCCATCACTTTAACACTACTATTACTCTTTCAATTTGTCATTCATGAACCACATTTATAGCTTAACGTATTACCGAACATACACTTACATAATATAAACATTTTCATTCTCATAAACAACCGTTAACCAAGATTCAACCAAACTATCATTTTCAATTAAACTCATATATAACACCTAGGTATATATCACATTATACCACACATTTATAAACATGTTATATCATTAACCATTCATCACATATGTTTCAACCATATCAACTAAACTTATGCAACCATAATCATTCTCATGCTATTATCATTCCATGGATATAAACCTCAAATATGCCATTCAAGCATTTTCATTTCAACCAAATACCACACATACCAAGTTGCTAAATGAACTTTTATACAAACATAACCATGCCAGCACATTCATCAGCTTGTACAAGTTTTAACCATCTTATGCACATAACATATAATCATTCAAAACTCAAACCACAATTAAAAACCAAAGTACCAACATTCAAGACTGATAAAAAATGAATCACTTATATACATGCCACAAAATCGAGCTTAAACGATTAAAAGATTACCAAAATAATAACATGATAGTGTGAACTTCTCATTGATCCGCTTGACAGTTTCGTAAGCTGGAAAACTACAGGGAAAAGGAAACCTTATATCAAATAGCTTACCTCATTTTATAAATTTATACATGACAATTTTACCTATACTCGAAAACCTTATATCAACAAGGTGAGTTCATTCTATAACTAATTCATATAAAAATTTGAACATTTAGCATTTCAATTAATTTTAATACCAATCACATAGAATCAACAATTCAATACCATTCACAACATTCCAATCAACGTTACAATTTACAAATACAATTAAAAGTTTCAATGGTACACATGTATCAATGTATACAAGCTTCATTAATTAATCTAAAAATTATATCATATCATTTCATTTTGGTTGTCAACAGTACATCCAATTTCAATATAATGGCAGTCATTATTTCATTTTATTGTTCGAATTCAGGATCAAATTCATAGATTTATCACATTTCCATATTGGCCTTTTAGCTCAAATATTCGATACATATGAGCATTCAATACTATTGATATTCATACATATTGTTAATCAATTTGGTATCATCATATCACAATTATCAATCCAACTTATCTGTCACAAATCAAATATCACATTTTATACCCTTATTAACTTAACTCGAACTCGGACGGATACACAGATCCAACCAACCACACCAATTTATCACCTAGTACCTATCGGATAAATTCGAAAATAATAAGTTGCACCTTGCGTTGGTCGGTAAAATCGAAAAATAGAAGTGCCCAACACTGGTCGGTATAACCGAAAAATAGGGTGCCCAATAATCCCCGATACATAGTCGTATAACCCTAATCTCTTCCTATCCTACGACATGCCAACTATATCTGACTCTGCCCGAACAATTAATAGGGTACAAATTTTTAATTCCATATCATAATTTCATTAATCAATCATTAATTCACAAAAATGACAATTTCACCCAGTCATACTATATTAAATTTAATTCAATTTAGTCCGTCAATTTATCATTCCTTTGCAAATAAATCCATAACTCACCTTTTATACCAAATTGTGAACCATTCAAATTAATATCAAACAAATACAAATTCACAATCAAATGTAAGATAATTTAAATACAATCATACTTTGTGAATTTACCTGGTCAAAACAGCAAACAAACAACTCTCTAAGGAGTAATTAGCAAATTTTTTCATTTCCCCGATTATCTTCAATTTGGTCTAATTTTTAATCTATTCAATTATTCAATTCAGTTTATCAATTCCAAACATCTTATATCATCCTATTATAAGTATATGTCAGTTTATTTTTATTATTCAAATGCCCTAAAACTTTTACATTTTATGCAATTTAGTCCCTAAAATCAAAACTATTATAACTTTCACAATTGAACTTCATTTTTCATTAAGATTTCAATTATGTCCTTCTACAGCCCTTTAAAACCTAAATTTAAATAAATCTTATGATAATTTCATCAACTTTTCATTTTAGTCCTTATACGCAAAACTAACAAAATTTACTTAACAAATTAGTCTTTAAACATATATTAGCTTATAATCAAACTATTAAACATCAAAAACATCAATTTTTATCAATGAAAACTTTAAAAATATTAAAAATTTTTGAAAACAGAGATACGGGTTAGTTGGACCTAGTTGCAACGATCTCAAAAATATAAAATTTATTAAAAACGAAGTTGGAAAAACTTACCATGAAAGGTTACCAAGATTGGACGAACCTTGGTTGGTTCAAAAATGGCTTCTTGGTTATTTCTTTATTGAAGAATCGGTGGTGGATGCCAAAATTTATGATAATGCTTTATTTTTCTTTTACTTTAACATACTTTATTATTATTAATTTAATTAATAATTAACAAAATAATTAAAACATATGCACCAACCATCCATTTAAATGAATTAAGGTTTAATTTCCATGAAAGTCCTTAAAATAATGTTATTAAAGCCTTTTAATCAATAAAAATCAATAGCGGTTGACTTTTATAATTTTTACAATTTAGTCATTTTTCCTTGATTAACTATCAACTCATAAAAATTACCAAATCAAACTTTAATATACTTATAAAAAAACTCTGTAAATATTTGATAAAAATATTTATGAGCTCGGTTTATAGAAACGAGGTCCCGATACTTTATTTTTCAAAATCACTTTACTTTCAGTACGCACCACTTGTACCTTGATTAACTGACCAATTAATAAAATCTATTAAATTAAGATTCACTATTATACTATATTTAACTCATAAATATTAATTAAATATATTTATGGACTCTCTTTTTAGAATTGTGGTCCCGAAATCATTGTTTTCGGCACCACTGAAAAACAAACGTTTATAGGCAAACAATATAAACTTGCTATGGCTAATTTGAAAAAATATCATGAAGAAGCCTTGGAAAAATAGAAGGCGAATACAATGCAAAATTTTCAAGATTATCTGCCACACTTGAAATCAAATATTCTGCTGCATACCCATGTGATTGGCGGTCCCTTCAATGCTCGCAAGGTAAATTTCGACGCTCTAAGTCATATCATAAGTGCCTATCCGGATTTTAATATTCGTTTCCCTTCTGGAGCTGCTTGGGAGGATTTTTTTGAAGAGTGGAAAGATTCCAACAAACTTTATCTTGTTGACACTCTTACTGAAACCAGCGTTACTCTCGTTACTAGATGTAAAGGAAATGATAATGAAGAAATAGAACAAGAAGAGGAATTCGCTAATCCCAAGGATACCAATGCAATATCTTGATTTCTTTGTATTTGTTGTACTTGTTGCACTATATTTTGAAATGAGAGGATTATATTTTTGTTTAATGTTTAGACCTTTTGGTAGTTGAATCATAACTTCATTCGAATAAATTGCCTAATTAAGTTGTCATCGTAAAAGACTTAAGCAGGTATAAATCTAATGATGATTGAGAACCATCAAATTGTCAACTTAAGTGTGATTTGAAATCAATGTACTTGAATTGTGACCATGAATCAGCAGGCTTTAATGACATCTATTGTGATCAATGATTTTAGGCTGTGATCATAAATCAATGAGCTATTAGAATGAAGTTGCGATCGTAAATCAGCTAACTCAGAAGAAATTGTTTATGATCGTGAATCAATGAACTTAGGCTGTGAACGTAAATCAGCGAGCTTTAATAATATCAGTTGTGATCGTAAATCAACAAGCTATTTGTGTAACAACCTATTTTTCAGTGGTGTCGAAAAAAGTGGTTTCTGGGCCACAAATCCGACGAGTAAGTTCGTAAATGTTATTATTTAATATTTACGAGTCAATTATAGTATTAAAATAAAATTTGAATTGGCAAATTATGTTATTTGAATGAATAATTAGGTTCAAGTGGTATGACCCTAAAATCAAATGGTTTTAGAAAATGAGGTATCAGGACCTCATTTTTTATAAACTGAGCCGAAATATTTACGGAGTGTTATTAAGGTTGTATTAAAATTTGGTTCAGAAATTTTAATATTTAGAAAGTCAATTATTATTAGTATTTAAGTGCCCATTTGTATAAATTAAAAAAATGGATGGTTTAGTATGACAAATTAGTCATAATTGGTAATAGTGGACGACAATGTGGTTTATTCTTAAGTTATTATTTGAATGTTTTATTAAATTAATGTTTAAGTATTAAAATAATAAAACAAAAGTAAAAATAGATAAGTATCATCTTACTTTATTTCTTCCTCGAAAAGAGAAGGAAGAAACTCCATTTGAGAAGCTTTAAGTTTCAGCCAATGCATATAGGTGTTATTTTTGTTGGTTTCTCATAATTTTTATATTTTTGAGATCGTTGTAGCTTAATCTAGCTAGCTCGGGGGTCAATTTGTTAAATTTTTAAATGTTTAGAATTTTACCATAGATGAAATTAAAGTGTTCTTGAAATTTTATGATAGATTATTAAGCTTTGTTGTTAAATGTAAGTATTTTGTTAAGTAAATTTTGGTGATTTTCAAGTTTAAGGACTGATTTATGAAAAAGGTAAAATTTAAGGAAAATAGAGTAAATTGTGAGTATATATGGATTAATTGAATAGAAATGGTTAATTTGCATGTTTTGGGCTTAAGGTCTAAATTGTATAAAAATAAAATATTAGGGGTAATTTTGTTAAATGTCAAAAAGGACTTAATTGCATAAATGAATTGATTTTTCTGTTAGAGTTGGTGAACTGAATGGAATTATTATTTTAGAACAAGAACGAGTGGAAAATCGAGGAGAAGAGAAAATTATTATATAACCCTTGTACTTAGTCTTTGCTGCAATTTAGTCAGGTAAATTTGTATGAACTGTAATCTTTATAATGTTATTTAAATTAAATTTTTAGTATGTTGTTTTTAATATAAATAAATAAATATATATATATATATGAATGTATCCATAATATGATGAATTGACAGATATCGAGTCCCAGTTGAACTTTAAAAAGGCTTAGGATACAAATGACATGTTATTAGGAATTTCATGTTTCGCGTACTGGTCTTGAATGTCTTATCGATGGCTGAGGTCTTGCATTTGTTGCGGATACTCCACAGCTCGTGTGAGCAGCATCGTGTAGCTTACATTTCGACCTACAGTTCGTGTGAGCAGACCCATTTCATAGCTCGTGTAAGCAATGATGTAAAGGAAAGGTTATGGTTATATGTAAAGGCACACTTCATGTTAGCTTTCCTGAGTATCGATATATTCTAAAT
Source organism: Gossypium australe (assembly GCA_005393395.2). Classification (NCBI taxonomy): domain Eukaryota; kingdom Viridiplantae; phylum Streptophyta; class Magnoliopsida; order Malvales; family Malvaceae; genus Gossypium; species Gossypium australe. The sequence goes on from CM016625.1 coordinate 126,019,008, forward strand.
GGTTCAACAGGTAAGAAAAGGAATGGAACAGTAAGTGACTTAATGGAAAGGTTCATAACTATATGAAAAGGTTGATGCTTATGTATTGTATCGTATGAAATCTATTGATGTTATAAATAAGTTCATATGATTATCTATGAACCTACTAACATCTGAGCTTGATGATGCTTGAATAGATTTATATTAAACTCATGGTATTGGAAATGGTAAGTAAGAAAATGAAATGAAACATGATCGTATGGTAATGATGATGACTTGAATGTTATGTTTATATATATATGGTTGATTTAATATGTATCATGAACAAGTATGCTAATTTTTTAGTTTGATGGTGTTATATAGGCTTTTTTAAGCTTAAGGCATTGGTAAATGTTTATACTTATTCTATAAAGTTCATTATTGAAATGGTATATTATGTTTTAAAGTTTATACAAGCTTACTAAGCATTCATTGCTGACGTAGTTATTTTTTTCCTTTGTTTTACAGATTATCGGAAGTCAATCAGTTGGAAGTTCGTCGAAGATTTATCACACTATCCAGTAGACAAATCAATAGATTTGAGTATTTTGGCTAAGGTTTAGTATGTATAGGGTGATTTGTAATAGTATCAGGATGCATGGGTTAATGGTGTTTTGATATGTATAAGCTTTGGTAAGTTATATTAGTTTGGTACACTTTGATGCCTTACCAAGTTATGTGATGTTGGTTACTTTACAATGCTTGTTTATAAGGTTATTTTGGAATATTGATGATGGTTTGAAAGTGATTACTTGTGACATGTTTTAGTTCATGTTTGAGCTAGGTTATCATGCATGGAAATGGCAATATTATCAGGTATAGGTCTTTAGTATTGATGGCTTATGAATGCATTAAATGGTTGAATTATTATGCTTATGTCTTGAAGTTTATGTTTATTTGATTGACTTGTATGGCTTGATAAGTAAGGTCATCTTGACCAATTTTAGTGATGGAAAATCATGATCTTATGGTATGTTTTGAATGGTTGATTAGTGGTTAAATGTGGTATGTTTTAGTACCTATACGGACTAAGCATGAAATGTAGCTTTTTGACATGTTAGATAAATGATGTTTGGATGCAAATGTGGTGTCTTTAAATGACACATTGGTTAGTTGACTTAGGATGTTTGAAATGGCATTTTTTTATGTATGTTTCGATGTTGTTTAGGTTCCTTTTTATGTGTGCACAAATGAGTTGAATGTTCATGCATGGTTAGGATATGAAATGGCTTGATTTAAGTGAAATTTGGGTTCACAAGACTTGAGACACGGAAGTGTGACTCAATCATGTGAAGCACACGGCCTAGCGACACGGTCGTGTGTCATCTAATGAATTTCTTAGGGTGCAAGCCAGTGAGTTACACGACCTAACACACGGCCTGGCACACAGGTGTGTGGAGAAACTTCGAGAGACACACGGCCTGGCACACGAGCGTGTGACATGGCCATGTGACCCTACTCAGAGAGTTACACAGGTGAGGACATGGGTTGGGACACGACCGTGTGTCCCTAATTCGAAGGTTACACGGCCTGAGACACGAGCATGTGTCTTAGCCGTGTGACCCTTACTTCGCAAATTTTCCAACTTTGTCCTATTATTTTCAAACGCTTTCAAATTGGTCCCGAATTACGCCTAAACTATTTTTAGGGCTTCGAGGACACGATTTAGGGACAGTGTGCATGTGTATGAATGGTTTATGATGTGATTAAATTATTTAATGTAAAATGTTTAAATGTTCCCGATTGTACGGTAATGCTTCATAACTCTAATCTGACCATGAAAACCGGTTAGAGGTGCTACTGTAACACCCTTAACCCCAACCTGTCATCGGAATAGGGTTACGGAGTGCTACCAGATCGATCGGACAACTTTACAATTAATACACAATTATTATCAATCATAATATAAAATAATCTTATAGTCCTTTATATGAATCTTCGGTAGGAATGGTTCGGGACTAATTCGAATACTTAGAAAATTTTCAAACATTTTAAAATTTTTTTTCTCAACTATAAGGCACATATACTCAACATATTCATTACCTAGGTACATGCCACCATTATCAAAGAAAAGTACATTACTCAAAATTTTCTCTGAGTTCGGGATTACTCTGGATGCTGGACTAGACACCGACTTTCAATTAATCTGCGCACGGAACAATCGTACGCTGAGTATACATATACTCAGTGGTATTACCATAATTCAAATTATAAACATAATAATGATATCATTAAATCATATAACTTTAATTTTACTAAACCAATTTAAACATAAGTTTATCATTCTCAATATATTCATACAATTCAATTTTAGCTATTCAAAAATTGAAATAATACACATTCATGTTGAGCCATTATCCATCTCATGAACCAATGGTTCATGCTTTTCATTTTCACACTCATGTTCAAATCACATTTTTCAATTCATGTTCTATTTTCACATTGCTTTCAATAGCTCAACCATTTCATTTTATTCAATTTAACCTTTCCTTTAGTTACCCTTATTAATAGACTCGGACTTTGGCGGATACACGGATTCCAACCCAAACACACCAGTACGGCACATTGTGCCTAAAACGGTACATAATACCTGATTAGTATACGACACATAAGTGCCTAAAACGACACACGAGGTGCCTGAAATACGACACATAAAGTGCCTGATCGGCAAAGCCGATAAATCCCGTACTCTTCCAAATCCTATGGCATGTCAATTATATCCGACTCAGCCCGACTAGTTAATAGGGTATTCCATATTACTTTTCAATTTCAATTTCATTCTCAATTTAATTACAACTCAATTCAATATACTTTTCCATTTCAATCCACATACAATTCAATTTCAATACATATTCATCATTCAACTCAATTTCCATTCAATTCAACAAAAACACTTACCTTATAATTTACTTACCATACACATAAATTAATTTAACATTTAATAAATAAATAAATAATTTGAATTATAGTAATACAAACCCGAATTTGCTTGATTATTCCTCGGTAACCTTCTCCCTTCCTTTGTGGGTCGATGCCTCGAGTTCCTTTTTAGCTACGAAAATAATAATAATTTAAATTATTAATTGCAACATTAAATTACAATAAATAATTGGATTTTATTCAATTCCTACTCTTCCTCTTCATTCCACATTCTTTATACACAATTCTATTATTTACTTATAAATTCTTTCTAGGCTGTCTACCTGAGTCATTGTCACTAAATTATCTATATCTTGAGTTACAGAATTCAAAATTAATATCCATAAATTTTATATGAAATTAGACTCACATATCTTCTTTTCATAAAATTTTTAGAATTTTTGATTTAGCCAATAAATACAATTTATTCTTTAAAGTCACCCATGTTCTGTTGTCTGATAGTTCCGACCACTCTTTGCTGAAATTAAATTATATTTTTGTACATAATTCAAATTATGTTTTAGTTTGTTTATTATAAAAATAGACTCATTAAGGAATCTAACCATATAAATTATGTCCCACAATTATTTTTGTACAATTTTTAATGATTTTTCCAAGTCAGAACAGGGGATCTCGAAATCACTCTAAACCAGTCTCACAAAAATCTAAATATCTCAAACTACAGAATTCCTTTGCTTTCTCTGTTTATTTCATATGAAAATAGACTCAATAAGATTTAATTTCATATCTCACTCTCCATTTCTACCATTTTTGGTGATTTTTAAAATTTACTCTACTGCTGCTGTCCTAAAACTGTTTTATTATAGCTTATTTTGCAAGTAAATCCTTTACCCAATTCTAACTTGAAATTCTTTCAATTAAACCACTAATTCATCCTTTTGTTCATCATATGCTATGTTCAGAAACTTTAAAACTTCAAAAACCTCAACTTAAATTTATCAAAACATTGTCCTAAAACTTATAAAACATCAAAATTAAAAGAAAATGGCTAAATTGACTTACCTATTAAACATCCAAGTTTTAAATCATAAATTTCTCCTTTTTCTTTTCTTTCATTTCTTTCTTTCTTTCCTTCACGTTTGCTCTCTGTTCTTCTTTTCATGTTTTTGCTTCTTTTTTTTTTATAACACACACACACACACACACACACACACACACACACACACATACACACACACGCACACACACACACACACATATATTAGTTTATAATAATAATTGTTTCTATAAAAATCTTAGATTTTTATACATTACACCGCCTTACCTATACAAAATGGCTTAATTGCCATTTTGGTCCTTTACAATTTCTTTTAATCTATAATTCAACTTTTACTCCTATTTCAATTTAGTCTTTTTTTACTAATTGCTCTTAATTGAGCTAAATTCACTTAATTAAAACCTGATTAAACACATAACTAACTTTATAAATATTTTTAATAAATATTTTACGAGTCCGTTTACTAAAAACGAAGACCCGATAACTTATTTTCCGGTATCCATGCTTTTGAGGTCGTTACAGCTACAGTTTGATTGGATTTGTAATCATAAATAAGCTAACTCAGGTGAAATCGTTCATGATCGTAAATCAATGAACTTAGTTTGTGACCATAAATCAACAAGCCTTAATAATATCAGTTGTGATCGTAAGTCAGCGAGCTGTTAGAATGGACTTGCAATCGTAAATCCGCTAACTCAGATGAAACTGTTCATGATCATAAATCAATGAACTTAGGATGTGATCATAAATTAACGAGCCTCAATAATATCAACTGTGATCGTAAATCAGCTAGCTGTGTAACATCCTGAATTTTTAGGCCTATGCGCTTAATGGGTGAAAATGAATAATGAGTTAATTTAACTGTTATGGGTCCAAATTGGGCTCAGGATGTGGTCAAGGCCTCGGTGAAATTTTTGTTTGGGCACTATAGAGTTTTAAAAGGTGGTATCTGTGTTTAAATTATCAAAATGGGCTTGTGGCCCAGTGGTCAGTGGCGCCACTTAGGGAACAAGGAGGTGACGCCACAACAAGGGAGATAGAGGCCCAAAATTTAAGTTTCATGGAGCCCAATTCTTTTAATTTAAGTTAGCTAATTTTCGGCATTTGGGTTAGGTGGAGTGGATGGCAACAAGGCTCAAAAATAGGAGGATTTATATGAATAGGATAATGTAGATATTATAGTTGATAATATGGAAGATAAAAGGAGAAAAGATAGGAGCTATCTGCAAGGCTAGGTGTTGGCCCAAATTCCATCACCTAGAGGAGTAAAGAATTCGACTACTTCATGGAAAAGGGGTGCCGAATTTTCCCTTTTTATTAGCCTGATTTTTAGTTATCAGGAAGGGTACTTTCGGGTTTTTGATAGGAGTGCCGAAATTTCTATAAATAGGAGGGATATCTCATTGCTTCTGGCATTTAAACCCTAATTTCCTCTTCATTCTTTGTGCCGAAATTCTTAGTCTCTCCCTCTACAATTTCTTTTCTTTAATTTCTTCAAAAGCCGAAACCTCTCCCTTCACTCTCTTTTCCATTCTTTTCCTCTTGTGCCGATTTCTCTAAAAAGCCAAAATCTCCATAGTTTTTCTCTATTCATCCCATTTGTGAGTTAGTTCTATTCTTCTGGCATTTGAATCTTTTTCTTTGGCATTGCCGAATCTTCTCTCTAGTGCTAGTCGAATCCCCTGTGTTAAGGTAAGTGTAGACTTCTGTTAGTTTCTCACGCTTTATTTCAGTTTTGAAAGGCAAAAGCCGAAAAGCTAATAGTTTACTGGTTCTATGTTGGGCGGCATTCCGGGATTTGAAGGAAACTTGGTCGTCTAGATCTAAAAGCCGAAAATCGTTAGTCTTTAATTTCGGGATTTTAAGGTAAGGAGATTTTCCCTAGATTTTTACTAGATTCGTTCATTGTATACAAGATCTTAACTTTATGATAAGGATTAACGATCATATATTGTGATAGTAGTTCTGACAAGGACTTGTGATGGAATTAAATATGGATCAGGCAAAGGAGAGAATCCTTAAGTTTAAGAAACGAGCGGTATCTGCCGTTCGAGATTGGCCACTTGGTTGTAGACCGGCTTCTGAACAACACCTTAGGCAGATAGCAGTAGTGTTGGCTACGGATAGCGTCAACTTAGAGGGTCTCGTTCTAACGGAAATCAGGTGTGTAGATCCTTATCACATAAGTTTTATTTTGTATTATACCTGTTAGGGGCTGAAAAGCCGGAAAATGAGGCTGTATGAACAGTCGTGTGTAGATCTCTAACACACTAATAATCTGTATGAATATATGTATGTTTATGTTATGGGCTAAAAAGTCGGAAAGTGGCTGTGTAGACAGTCGAATAAAACCCAAAAAGTGTTAGGCAAGGAATGCCAAGTACGTAATCATAGAACTTCTCTATGTGTATCGATGTATGCGAAAGACTGTAATCTCTTAGGTAGTAGATTATTTGATTTTGCATGAATGTATGCATGGGATGGGTTTGATATGAAAAGGGGAAGAGCATGATTGGTTACATGGTGATCGGTGGTAGAAAACCCACCTAATGAAATGTTAGATCACATGGTGATCGGTGGTAGAAAACCCACCAAATGAAATGTTAGATCACATGGTGATCGGTGGTAGAAAACCCACCTAATGAAATGTTAGATCACATGGTGATCGGTGGTAGAAAACCCACCTAATGAAATGTTAGATCACATGGTGATTGGTGGTAGAAAACCCACGAAATGAAATGTTAGGTCACTTGGTGATCGGTGGTAGAAAACCCACGTTAAAATTCCTGATTGATAAGGAGTAGGCAGTATGACTGTCGATATGGTGTGTAGCGGTTGGTGGGTTGATTGTAGAAATCCCCAAGGTGTGATGGTTGGTACGGGTTGGTGTGTAGAGGATGGAATTCTAGGATAGGTTGGGCTTTGCATCATTTATTATCTGTCATGTGATTATGATTGTTGCCATTGTGTATGGGCCAGGGCTCATAATGTGTTTGTGGGCCCAAGCCTTTTATGTGTTTTCGGGATTTACACACTGAGTCTTGGTGACTCACCCTATTATTTTTCCCTAACTTTTCAGATGAGCAGTAGATCGTGGACATGGGAGCCGAGACGGACTCGAGGGGCCATCAAGTCTTTTTATTTTCATAGATTATTTTCGGTTTTCCTTTAAGTTTTATTTTGGGAATATTTAGGTAATAAGGCCCCATAGTTTATATTTGCCTAAGTAGTTTTTTTTTAATATTTGCAACTTATGAATTTATGTCAGGGGTTTATTTATACCAAATCATAATAATACAAGGTTTCTTTTCAAATGTCACTTATTTATTCAAATATTGCCTAATAACTATGATTTTCTAAAACCAACTTAGCAAAAGATTTTAACGTTCAACCCGTAGCATACCAGATCTGGTCGAAACGTATGGGCCGGGTTTGGAGTGTTACAAGTTATTTGAATAGAGTTGCAATCATAAATCAGCTAACTCAAAAGAAAATTTTCATGATCGTAAATCAATGAACGTAGGGTGTGATAAAAAATCAGTGAGCCTTGATAATATCAGTTGTGATCATAAATCCGCGAGCTGTTTGAATGGCGTTGCGATCGTGAATCAGCTAACTCAGATGAAATTTGTAACAGTCTAAATTTTAGTGGTGTCGAGAAATAGTGATTCGAGATCACTAAATTCGACAAGTAAGTTTGAAAATTTTAGTAATTAATAATTATGACTTAAGTGTGAATTTAGAAATATATTTGAATTAGGGAATTTTGTGAATTAAAAAATTATTAGGTCAAATGAGTCAAGAGCGAGGTATTGAGACCTTGAATTCATAAATCGAGCCATAAATATTTTTAGAAACATTTATGGTGTGTTTTTGAGTTAGTATTAAAGTTTCGTTAGGAAATATTAACGTTTTGATAGTTAATTAATTTAAAAAGGACTAAATTGTAAAAGGTGCAAATTTTGCTAAAATGATTAAATAACTTAAGTATCAAATGAGAGAGGATTAAAAAGGCAAATTAGCCTAAAGGGAATGGCTGAGGCGGAATAAGAAAGAAAAAAATCTGAAATTAGGTGAAATAAGGGCAAAATTGTAAATTTTGCAAAATTAAACAAATAAAATATCAATTAAAAGAGAAATCTAGACATTTCTTCAAAATTGACAGCCAAAAATGCCATAGAAGAGTTCCTCCAAGCTGGTTTTTCATAATTTTGCTCCATATCAAGAACCTAAAGTGAATCGTGGAAAGGAAAAATTGCCAAAATCCTGAATTTCTACGACTTTTGCAAATTAGCCCAGGTAAGTTCATATGGCTAAATTTAATGAATTGCTATGAAATTTCATGAATGCTATGGTATTTTAATGTATATGAATGTTATTAAACTGAGATAATTGTGAAAGTATGAATGTTTGAATAAAAGTTCTAATTTAGTGGAACATCGGATTGAGTACTTTCGTTCAGTGGCTAATATTCATTGACGGAAAAGACCATGGTTGGACCATGGCATATGTGATATGTGATTCCTGTATAAGACCATAGCTGGACTATGGCATTGATGTGATATGTGATTTTCATATAAGACCATAGTTGGGCTATGGCATCGGTGTGATATGTGATTTTCGTATAAGACCATAGCTGGGCTATGGCATTGGTGTGATATGTACTTTCCGTATAAGACCATAGCTTTGCTATGGCTTCGGTGTGTGATATGTGACTATGTGCAAGATCATAGTTATACTATGGCATTGTGAAAATGAAGTACTCAATTCCGAACCGTTCTCTACTTTGATTAAGAAAAGTAAGCGATAAATGGACCGAAGAGATTGAAATCGATTAATCATTGATATTGAGCTCAATCAAGTAAAGTTTATCATTGATTTTGTGATTGACAGGATGGATTAGTGAAATTATATATTGTATGATTGTTATAAGATGTTCGGTAAGAATTATTTTCTATGCCTATGATCTTGCTAAGCTTTGATAAGCTTATATTCGTGTGTTTAATGTTCTTGTAGATTAACATAGATACAGAGGATCAGATCAGCACGAAGGATCCAGATTATTTCCGGTAGCTTTTATAAATCATCTTTTGATTTATATGGCATGTATAGAAGTCTAGTAAAAATGATATAGTTTAAATAGTAATGGTATGACTTGAATGATAAAATATGTATTATAACCTAGTGTGATGAATATGTTAAAATATATGTAAATAATACATGTTTTGGTTTGGATTTGGTTGATTGGGTTGGACTATATTGGTAAATGAAAGTGTTAAGTGCAGGTTAAAGGTGTATGGATGAGAAAAATGGTCTGAAATGGCCAATTTTTGTCAACACGGCCTGCCTCATGGGCGTGTATTGAAACTGTGTGTCCCCTGCACCTTAAAAATTTGAAACATACGGTCAGAGACATAGGCGTATGTCTCAACGGTGTGGACGGCACGGCCTTGAACACGGGCGTGTGCCCTGGCCGTGTGAAGTCTACACCTATTTTATGAAAAATTATGAAAATTTAATCAATCACACAACCTAAGCACACGGGCATGTGACTTGGTCGTGTGACCCCAATTTGATGCTGACGTCATAAACAGAATGCACCCTAATTTGAACACGGCCTGAAGCACAGGCGTGTCTTAGGGTCACACGGATGTGTCTCGAATCCACATGGGCATGTGACGCCTTTTACATGAAAATTTTTCTAAGTTTTCCAAAAAGTTTTTGAAGTTTTCGGTTTAGTTCCGAACCACTTTTGATGCATGTTTTAGGCCTCGAAGGCTCGTAATAGGCACAATATGTATGTTTTTGAAAAGTTTTAAATTTGAGTAGAAATTCATGTCTCGGTTTTGAATGTTTGCTTGTGAGTAAGTCTGGTAATGCCTCGTACTCTATTCTAGCATAGATATGGGTAAGGGGTGTTACAAAATCGTTCATGATCATAACTAAGCAAGCCTTAATAATATTATCTATAATTGTAAGTGAGCGAGCTATTAGAATGGAGTTGCGATCGTAAATCAACTAACTCAGAAAAATTTTCATGATTGTAGATCAATGAACTTAGGTTGTGATCATGAACCAGTGAGCCTTAACAATGTCAGTTGTGATCGTAAATCAGTGAGCTATTAGAATAGAATTGTTATTGTAAATTAGCTAACTTGATGTTAGCTCGAAAAATCAACTCGAAATCACCAATAGGGGTGAATTGGCCTTAAGGAAATTTGTGGAAGTAACGAAAAAATGTGCAACAATGAACATAACAATTTGTAGTGGTTCGGCCCCAATTGCCTACTCCATTACCTTAGCTTTCCATAACTAAGGATTTTTCCAAATTCACTAATTTGACAACCTTTGAGGACAAGGTTTAACCTTATAATCTCATTTACGATTTCTACTCAAAATCTTAATATTGCAACTCTTTTAAGGCTTTTACCCAAACCTTAAGACTCAACCCTCTCAAAGAGAATAAAAATAGCAAACTAAGAAGTAATCCTTACAAGATTGATGTGTTTGCCAATTAAGCACACATACAAAGAATAAAATTTGAGTTGAATGAGTACAATGAAAACTCACAAGTGCTTACAAGAAGAATATGAAAGAATTAAGCATTAAGGTTGTTTTAATTGATCTTTAAGCTTGATAATCTCTCTCCTTGTTGTTGGACCTTTGGAACATGGTATTTATACCCTCTAATACATTTCCAACAGTTGGGGTTGTTGTGAAATTTAATAGAGTCATTGGGGATGAAAATACTAGATCGTTAAATTCACCTGGAACAAAAGGTATCGGTACTTATTTTTATGAATATCAATATTATTAGCATTTAATGCCTGATTTAATGACCGTTAAAGTTAGTTTACAACGATACCAAAGACAAATTATCAATACCTGGTAAAAGGTATCGAGACTTTTTGGGAAGATATCAATACTTTTTATGTTGATTGAAAATAGATAGTCAATTTGGGATTGATTTTAGAATGGTATCAATATCTTGAAAACTATCAATACTTGGCCAAAAAGTATTAATACTTTTAAGTTTGAAGCAATACTGACTTGTTTAAAAATAGTTTTAACATGATTGAAAATGTTTTGAAATAATTTTAATTTGATTTTATCAATTTTGCCCAATTTTGTTCAACTTTAACTTTTATTCAAAAAACACTTTAATTTGTTATGTCAAAACATATTATCAAATAAATCTTAGTTTAACAGAAGAAATCATTCATGATCATAAATCAATGAACTTAGGCTGTGATCGTAAATCAGCGAGCCGTAATAATATCAAATTTAATCGTAAATCAGTAAACAATTAGAATGGAGTTGCGATTGTAAATCAGCTAACTCAGAAGAAATTGTTCGTGATAGTAAATCAATGAACTTAGGCTATGATCGCAAATCAGTGAGCCTTAATAATATCAATCGTGATCGTAAATTAATGAGTTGTTAGAATGGAGTTGCGGCCGTAAATCAGCTAACTCAAAAGAAATTGTTCGTGATCATAAATCAATGAACTTAGGTTGTGATCGTAAATCAACGAGCTATTAGAATGGAGATGTGACCATAAATCAGCTCACCTGAAAAACTTATAAAGACTATTTTCTCAACAATTTTGTAGGGCCCTTCCAAATTGGGAGCCTTTTTTCCTTGCTGTGGTGCCGATAAATTGGTCTCAATATTTCTCAAGACTACATCGCCCACTTGAAATTGCTTGTTTTTTACCCTAGGTTTGTAATATTGAGCCGCTTGTTGAGCTTGCGCAGTGTTCCTGACTTCTATTGCTTCTCTGATTTCATAGATAAGATCTAAATTGAGTTTGATGGCTTTTTTATTGGCATATTCATCAAAATGAGATGTCCTAGGATACAAGTCTATTTCAGCAAGGATTACTGCTTTTGCTCCATATTCCAGTGAGAATGATGTTTCTTCGATTCCTGTGTGAGGAGACGTTCCTAGGGCCCATATAATTCCTGAAAGGTCTTCGAGCCAGGTATCCTTAGCATCATCAACTTTCTTCTTTAAAGCTTCTAGGACTTTCTTGTTCATTACTTCTACTTGACTATTTGTTTGGGGCGTTTTCACAGAGCTTTAGGCGAGTGATATCTGTAGGTCTATATAGAAGCTCTTGAATTTTCCCTGGAATTGAGTTCCATTCTCTGTTATGATCATATGTGGGATGTTGAACCTGAAAACAATGAATTTCCAAACAAAAGATTCTATTTGCCTCTTTGTTATTGTAGCCAAAGCTTCAGCTTCTACCCACTTATTAAAATTATCCACAATAACAACTTTGAACTTCTTTTGAGCTGTGGCAATTGGAAATGGACCCAAGATATCTATCCCTCATGTTGCAAACGATCAAAGTCTAGACATCAATTGTAGGGGTTCAACTGGTAATCATTGTACTGGAGCATGTTTCTAACAGAAATCACAAGTGCGAACCATGTCATGAGCATATTTTTGTATGGTTGGCCAATAATACCCCTACTTGAGAACTTTATGGGCTAACAATCTTCCTTTCAAGTGATAACCATATATTCACTCAGCTTTAGCAGGAGTGTGGCATCTCAAAAGTGGCCGGGAGTAACCCTTTTTATATAGTACACCCTCTAACATGATATTTCTTGTAGCTTTATATTGCATCTTGGCTAACTCATTTTTGTTCAGTTGCTGACTTTCCCTTTGTAAGGCTTTAATTATAAGGGTCATCCATGTTTTCTCTTGACTCAAATCAAACACTTATTGACTATCACTGCTTGGAGTGGCTTGATTTTCCAACAAAATCTTCCCTCTTTGCTCAATAATGATAGAAGAAGCTCTTAGATAAAGTATCAGCTTCAGTGTTCTTTGTCCTAGATAACTGTTGAACTTCTATATTATCAAATTGAGCGAGCAGTTCAACAACCATGGCATGATATTTATTTAAACTAGGCTCTTTTACCTCATATTCTCTACTCATTTTCTTTGCTACAATTGAGAATCAGTGAATATTGTTAACTCCTTTACCCTCAGCTGTCGGGCTAGTTATATCCTAGAAATTAGTGATTCATAGTATGTAGTGTTGTTGGATGTTTGGAATCCAAAGGAAAGTCTATATTGCCATTCATTCTCATTAGAGTCAATAAGGAGAACACCTACTCTTGATCTCTTCTTTGTTTTTGAGCCATCTACATATATTGTCTAGCATTTTGGCTTCACAGTTGGGCTACTTTGTCCCTAGATGTGCTAACAACTAGATCTTGTATAATCAATAGAAAATTTTTTAGAACCAAATGTATATTTGTAATGAAATATCATGAGGAAAAGTGAATATTTGTCAGGTAAAATTTCAATAACCAATGTAACTTGTTATTATATCATCTATGTGAGTAATAGTATCTTCGAATTAACAAGTCACCTGTAAGGTCTGACGATCTATCAAAAGAACATTTTACTATAAAGTCAGCTAATATCTGAGTTTGATTGCTTTTCTCGGAGCATACTTTATTTTGAATTCTGCTAGCTCGATTCCCTACTTGGTCATTTTTTCCAAAGTATCAACTCCAGACAATATGTCCCTAATGGGTTGGTTTGTCATGACCATCACATGATGGGCTTGAAAATATTATCACAACTTGTGAGCTGCCACTACTAAAGCAAAACTGAGCTTATCTGTCTTTAAATATCTTTGTTCGCCATTTTGTAATAATTTACTAACATAGTATACGGGAAACTGACGAACTCCTTCTATTCTGATCAAGACTGCTGCAACTGTTTCTTCAGACATTACCAAATAAAAAGAAAGAGTCTTCCCCACTAGTGGAGAAATCAGAAGTGGTGGAGACGTTAGATACGATTTAAACTGTTCAAAAGTAGTCTGACATTCCTCTATCAAACTAGAGGAAGTCCTCAATTCCTTGAAGAAAGGTAAACATTTATCTACCATTTTAGACACGAACCTATTCAGTGCGACCACCCTCCCCTTAGGCACTGAATGTCTTTAATAGTATTCAGGGGAGGCATGTCTAGAATAGCCTGAATCTTCTCAAGGTTCGCCTTTATACATCTTTCTGAAACCATGAAGCCCAAAAACTTTCCTACTCTTACTCTAAAAGCACACTTCTATGGATTTAACTTCATATTATAGGCTCACAAAATAGCAAAAGCTTTAGAAAAATCATCAATATGCCCCCTAAAGTAGTATTTTTCACTAACATATCATCTACATAAACCTCAATGTTGCGACCAATCTGTTCTTTGAAAATCTTAGTAAACAACCGTTGGTATGTTGCTCTTGTGTTCTTTAACCCAAAAGGTATAACCCAATAGCAGAAAAAACCATTCTCTATAACAAAAGCAATCTTATCCTGGTCTTCTTAAGCCATAAAAATTTGATTATACCCTGAGAATGCATCCATGAAGATCATGAACTTATAACACACCAAAACATTCACTAGTCTGTCAATTGAGGGTAAAGGAAAACTATCATTTGGGCACATTTTTTTGAGACTGGTAAAATCAATACACATTCTCCATTTGCCATTAGCTTTTTTTACCATGACAACGTTCGATACTTAGCCAGGGTACGCCACTTCCCGAATAAACCCCCAGAAAGCAATTTCCTTACCTCCTGTTTGATGGCTTCCACAACCTGTGGAACAAGCCTTCTTCTTATTAGCTTAACTACCTTGACTTCGGGGGACACATTTAGCCGATGCATAATCACCCGTGGATCCACACCAGGCATGTTCACTGCTGACCATACAAAAACATCTGAATTCTGTTTCAAACATTGTACTAAGTCCCTCTTTTCCTCTTCTACTAATGCCGATGAAATCCTTACCAACCTTTTTGTGTCATCATAAAATAATTGTTAAGTTTTTTTTACCTCTACTGCCTCTGGCTTGTGAACTCTTTCCTCTCTTCTAACATCCAAACTATGCAGACCCAAAACCTGACTAGCACCTCTACCTGTTGCGAACTCTGACCTTGCAGCTCTTGCTCGTGAGTTTGTTTGACCGATAACATATGACATTGCCTGGCTAACCGCTGGTCTAATTTCATAAATCCTACCCTCATTTTGGTAGGGAATTTGATTTTCATGCAAAAGGTAGCAATCATTATTCTGGCCATTCGGATAATAGGATGCCTCAAAAATGGCATTGTAAGCTAGAGGATGGTCTACCACAAAAAACTGAACGTATTCTATAGTAGTGCACTAGCCATCTGTAAGGTAATAGGTAAAGTGGTACACATTTTTACCTTGACTGGATGGTTGATAAAGTCATATAAAGGGTTCGCCTTCTTCAAAGCTTGTTCCTTCAACCCCATCTTCTGATACATGTCCCAACTTAAAACCTTTACAACACTTCCACTATCAACTAGAATCATTTTAAACTTAAATTCAGCAATAGTTGTTGTCACAACCATAAGGTCATTTTCTTCCTTGTCGCACAATAAATCCTCATATCCCTAATTAAATTCTACCCTCTATTGCTCTTATTGACGTAACATATTTGACGAACTAACTGACATCACGCTATTGAGATGAGCCTTCTTTTTTGAGTTAGACGTCTTCTATTCTTCATATGTATCAATTATGACATGTATTATGTCTCTGATCTTTTGTTTACCTTTATCAGCACCTCGCAAACTCTACTCTGGTGGCGAAGCCTCCTAGGCTACAAAATCGTTTAGCTCGTTATTTTTTATAGCCTCCTTTATGGCATCCTTCAAAGAGAAACAATCCTCTCTCTTGTGACCCCTATCATTATGAAAACTACATCTGTCCATCGAATTATACATTAACTGACTCAGTTGCATAGGTGGTGAACACGACAAAATTCCCAAGCTTCTCACCTAATTAAGAATATAGGTACGCGAAGCTTTTAAAGGAGTGTAAACATCAAAATTTCTATGGGAAACATACCTTCTTGTGTGCTCACACTGAGGCCTCTGAAATGCCCTTGGTGACTCATTTTTTAAATAACTCATTTGTTGTCTCACACCTTGAACCCGCAGGCTCTGAGAAGAAGGACCTTGTTGGCTATGAACACTTTGAGAAACTTCTAAACCACCTATCATCCCTCTGAAAGGTGCCCTGGGCTACTCTCTTAATTTCTTCAGCTTCAGCAAACTTATGTGCCCTCTCATATAAGTCTGCCAAACTCCACGGTCTGTTATCAGTAAACGAACACTGAACATGCTCATTTTGAACTCCCATAATGAAGGCATCAATAGCCTACTGATCCTCCAAGTTCTTCATGCTCAACGTGGTTGCATGAAACCGTTTCACATAATCTTGTAAAGATTATCCATCCTTCTACCTCACTGGCATTAAACCCATTGGGGGTGCTCACTATCGTTCTATGAGCACAAAACCTACCCAAAAACATTTGACCTAACTATGAGAAACTTCGAATGGAACCTTGTGGCAAAGATAAGTACTAACCTTTCGCGCTTCCCTTGAGAGTTGTCGAGAAAGCCTTACACTTTGCTGTGCCAAAATCCCTTCACACATTCATATAGGCATTATATTGCATGAAATGTGCTATTGGGTCTTTTATACCTTCAAACATCTCTTTTGATACTTTTAACTCTAATGCTAGGTCCATAGCTGTAACTTCTAGAGACAAAGCGTTGTTAGAACAAAACAACCAATCCATATCTTGTACGTCAGGGTGTAATGCCTGAACGTCCCTACGCAAAGCATCCATCGCATTCTACCACGACTTTGCATATGCTCCAACAACTTCCTCTTGGAGAGGCGCAACATTTTTCTAGATATTAGAATGATCAAATTGCATCTTTCTCTTTAATTACTCATTCTGCCTTAGTAGCTCTTGATGAAACAATTGTTGCTGCTCCAACGTTGTACGTTGAGTCATCTGTTCTTTCATTAACCTTAGTTGTTCCTGCAAACCAAACAATTGTTGTAGCTATGCTCCCAAATCAGAGGGAAAATATGGCCCCTAACTAAAAGGAACATTGAGATCAAAAGAATTAGAGGCACCTCCTTGGCCTGAGTTACCTAAGTTTTTTTGTTGATCAACGACCCATCCAACTAAAAGGTCCATCTCTCGAGGTTGATTGTCGGTGTTAGAACCTCTAGCTTGATCTGATGGGAAGTTGTTAAGGAAGTTCTCATTAGGGTGAGTCATCTTTGCTTTCTAATTTTTTGACGGTAAAAAGTCTGTCCACGCTCACCGCACCAAATTGTTGAATGTTTTTGTGAGTCTGTCCCTCAATGAGGCTAATTTCCCTATTTATATGATAAGGGTTCCTGGATGCAACGTCCTAGGTAGGCCTCCATGCATGCCAACACGTACTCTATTCTAAGATTAACACATGTTCATTAAGTGTGAGTTCATTTGAATGATGATACGAACTCATGTAACCAAACTATGCAAGCTATCACTACTGGATCAGTCGATCTTAGTCGGATAACTGAGTAAAGAGTCGATAATGACGAATAGCATAACAATATAATATTTTATAAACTATAATTACTTTAAATATATAACAACATATCAATAATTAAATTTCATCTATTTGATTTAAGATTAATAAAGTGATTATATAGTTATTTTTTATATATTGCTCAATATCACTCTGGTTAACCAAACAAGTAATACTATTATTCATACTTATTATTAATCTATTCCATTTCTATAAAATAATTTTTTATTATTAATTAATTTTTTCTTTTTTATTCTGTTCAAACATATTTTAGTGAACCAAACATTGATTGGACATGAGTCACAATATGGTAAGATCAAGCTGGGGTCTTAGCTCCCATAGGCCCTCTAAAGTGATGACGTGGCAAGATCAAGCCGGGATGTTAGCTCTCATGGGCCCTGTTCGTCTCCCATTCTTCCTTCTGATTCCATAATGAGTTGTTTTTCTTCTTTCCTTTCCCTAAATAAATAAATAAAAACAAATTTAAAGAAGTTTCTCTTTTCTTTTCTTTTTACTAAACAAGGAGATAAGCCTGTTAAAGAGAGAAAAAGATAGAGGAAAATATGGTTCAATAAACTCAGTCCATTAACAAACAGGTGAGTTGGCTTCTGTCTTAGCTTTCTTTGCGCTATTATTATTTTTAAACATTTTAAATTTAGCTTGGTTTTTACTTTTTGCGTATGCTGTTTTCCATTTGCTCTGGAAGTTCTTTCAAATTTTGCGAAATAAATTTCTGTGGAAACTGAGATGGATGAAAGTGGGAAAACCCCAAAACGCAAAAAAAAAGTGTTCAAACGTGTTCCTTACACAACACGCGTTTTTAATTATATAAAGAACATAAGAAATCTAACTTCTAAGTGGTTTGTTTGTTTTAAAATTGGATTTTTCTAATAATTTTGATAGTTTTATTTGATATAATATTTGTATGGCTGCTGCTTGTACTGTTTTCTGTTAGCAACTTAATTTTGCTATTTTCACTGGTTAATTTAGTCCCTTTTTTGACTTATTTCTTACTGGGGTTTTGTCGATGGATGAGCCTTTGATTGTTCCTTATGGTTCTTATTTGCAGTGAGATTATCTTCAGAGGCGTTTCAAGTTTATAAGCGCAATTCTCTTAAAAGGATTTGATTGTTCCTATTTTAGCAAATTTAAAAATTATGACATCAACTCACACAAATTCTCACACTGAAGCTGCCAAAATGGAACAAGTTATCACTGAATTCTTCTATAAGAGTCTTCTAATAATACTTGAATCGAGGTCTTCTTATGTATCATCACGTAATTATAGTGGCGAACAAACTGTGTCATCTCCATCTTCATCCTCTTCATCTTCATCTAGTGTGAGACCAAGAGATAAATGGTTCAATTTAGCTCTTAGGGAGTGCCCTTCAGCGCTAGAAAATCTTGACCTTTGTCGACAGAGTAATTTTGAGCCGGTTGTTGTCGATGTTATATTGGAGCAGAAACCACTTGATTGGGGACCTGCAAGCTTTTCCCCCACAAGTGATCTTGTTAGGAATTTGTCATCTAAAAATAAGAATTCATATTTCTGGAATTCTGATCAAGATGAATCAGGCAGTGAGATGAAATGTGAAAAAATCATAGAAAGATGGTTCGTGCAGCATGAAAGTAGAAAGGGTAGGGATTGTAATTCAGGGAATAGAAGGTCAAGTTGTAATAACTTGAGTGCATTATATAAGAAATTGATATTGATGTTGAGGTCCTTATACGTGACTGTCAGGCTTTTACCTGCATACAACATTTTTCGTGATCTGAATTCATCTGGTCTAATTCGTTCCTTTAAGCTTGTTCCTAGGGTATCTTCTTTTGTTGAACCCTTGACCCGTAAAGAAGAGGTAGATATGCAGAGATTTTGGTTTACCCCTGTGGACACTTCTTGCGGAAGGCTTTGCCTTTCAGTTTTGTACTATTCATCAATCTCAGATATGAGCTCCGAATCATCAACCCCTATGTCCCCTCAATTTATACCAGATTATGTTGGAAGCCCATTGGCAGACCCCCTGAGGAGATTTCCTTCTCTTCCTGTATCACATGGCTCTCCATCATCTTTACCATTCTCAAGAAGACATAGTTGGAGTTATGACCATTACAAGGCCTCACCACCTCTGGTTTCTTTCTCACCATCACCAACGCATTCAGAATCAAATGCTTTGGTTTCTAACCCAATCTCTCGTGGTTTGCCACCTATGAGCTTACCTCCTCATCCTCCTGAAACATCACTAGCTCATAAGAGGAATACAAACTTTGATGAGTATTGTCCTTCCCCCAATTTCTCTGCTTCCCCTTCCCCCTCTCCCTCTCCCTCACCATCACTCCCCATCTACATTCCTAGGACTCATTTGTCAAAAGCTCTTTTACGCTCTGAAAGTGCTCCTGTTAACATAGCGGCTCCCAAGCTTGCTAACTCCCCTGCATTGCCTGGCAAGCAGAACTTGCCACCGTCTCCTCCCCTTAAAATTACAAGAGCTGGTACTTCTAGGACTGATAATATCAGGGATCCTGCTATAACTGATGCTACTATTGAGAAGGTATTCATATACACATCATTTGTATGTTGTGAGTTCTAGTATCTTGTTTTGCAACTTGGAATTTATTCATCTTTTGTCTCTTGTAGATATTTTCTTTCGGGAAAGAAGACTGTTTGAAATACTCTAGAGTGAAAGCTTTTTCCAACAGCTCACCACGAATTTCATGTTCTAGAAGTTCCAGTAGGTCTTTACAAGATGATTTTGACTACTCTGAGTTTCCTTGTCCATTTGATGTGGAGGATGGTGAAATGATGGACCCTGGTAGCAGGTAATCTGCAGAATTCATCATGTAAATTGTTTCTTCTTCTTCTTTTCTTTTTTTTCTAAATTAATCCTTTTGCATCATTGTGGATTATTCCAGTGCATACAATTAATTTACTATTTCTACTTATAACTACCTGATGTTATTTTTATCCTGATTTCTTGAGGATTTTACATCTTATTAATTATTGTTAACATGAATTGAGACTGTGGCATCAATTTTCTGTATCATTGGTTTGGGACTTGATTTGGTTGTTTTAACCAGCCTTGGGGTAATTTTTCTAAGTTGCTGTGTCCTACTGCTCAAAATGTTATCAACTTACCAAAAGCCATCATTTGTATGCTAAGAGTAGTAAATCCCCCTTTTGTGTGTGTGAACGAGTTTTGATCTCTGAAGATGTAAAGTTAGCATCACAATTGATGAACCTTCTAGGAGACTGCATAATCGTTCTTCAGCAAAGAGATTTTGCATTATAAATTTCAATATTGTGTTGATAGGAACCCAAGTATTGGAATATCTGGTTTAGGAATTGTAATATATTATCTATGGAGAGTTACCAACTAACTTTGCTTTCTAGTTTTGAGAAAGACAACCTGGCATGCAATATAAATTTCTATATCTAGTCCAAGTAGTAGTTCTAGAGGATTATATGTTTCAGGAATTGGGATAAGTATCTGTCTATCGTCTACAGAGAGATACCATGTAAAATTTTCTTTCTTTTGAGAAGGAAAACGAGGTGGTTATTGTAAATTTCAATCTGTAGTTCAGGTAGTAGCCATTGTGGAATATCTGGTTCAGGAATCGGTATAGGTATCTGTTTATCATCTATGGGGAGTTACCATATAATTCTTTCTAGTTTTTACAAAGACAGCCTGACTTGTTAACTTTAAGAAGTTTGTTTTGGCCAAACGATTAATAGAATGAAGAAGTTCAATTGGATAGACATGCTGAAGTTTCTAGTGTTAGTTATGTTTAGCCAAAAGCTGTGCAAATGAAATGTGCAACCAGTATTGGTTTATAACTCATTAAATTTAACCATACATATATCTAGGAAAGTGGGATTGCGTCTTTAGGTCACAAGGTTGGATTGGAGGCGAATTTCTGTATGACTCAGCCTTTCTGTTGAGGAAACCCCTAACAATAGCTGCATTATTCTCATTGTTAGTTGGTGAATACATTAAATTAATTTAAATATAGATGATTAATTGGAGGTCCCCCAAAAAATGATCTTTGATTAAGAATGACATGTTATATTGACTGGAGGATAGGAAGGCTAGTTTGTCATCGTTAAAAGACAGGAATCATTTAGGTTAACCTTTTTAGGGTACCATAATTGGGCTAGTTTATGTTGTGGTCAAATGTGGGGACTATAATGTCTTGGTTTGGTACCCAGCAATTCAAAATCAGGTTTGGTTCATTAATATGGTCTTCTATCAGGGACAGTAGTGAATTAGATGTCTGTTACCGTGAGTGGACCAGTTGACAAGTTCAAAAGTTTTAAAGCTAGCTAGATTGGGACATTTTCTTTTCTACAACTGGTAGTTCCCTCAAGAGAATCATTTAACTGAAGTTAGTCCTTAATCGAAAAGAGTTAATGTTCATCTCCAAAGCCACAATCAGTCATTTTTAAGATTTCCCAAATTGGAGAAAACAGCATATATCCTTTATCATGGTCATCTATAAATACTTTTTATCTTAATTGGCCTATATGGATTTTAACTGAAATTGGCTAGATCTTCCCCTTTTACCTCTGCTACTGTTTAATATTTTTTGAATTATTGGGTAAACTGAATTGGCCTTTTGGCATGCTATGTAGACCTGAGTCTTTCGTTAGAAGAGGAAATCCATCTGATCCAAATGAAGCAGGGTTGTTTATGAATAGAAAATCCCAGGATGCTGCTGTTGGTGCTCTTGTCCGAATGCTGAAAAAGGCCCCTCCTCTTCGCCAAAACGTCTCCCTTAATTTTTCAGAAGCCTCAAGGCCAGAAATCTTGAGCAACAGCATCCCAAAGCAAAGTCAGATCTCGGAAGCTGTGACTGTTGAACATGCTGCTGCTCCGAATATAGCATCTTTTAGGCTTGTTGCATCAAAGACAACCACCGATGCATTAGAGGAACTTCGGGGTTACAAAGTGATGAAAAACTTGTTGCTTAGTGAAGGGGGAAAGGCTTACACATCTAATGTTGCCTTTGCAGCTGAACATTCCAGTACCAGCAAAGGTACATGAGAATTATCGATTCTGAACTACTATATTGGTATATATTGCTCCAATGTACAGCTTTAGGTTTCAGAGATTACTTCATGTTATACAGCTGAAGCCATTATCCCCTTTTCTGTAGATAGAAGTATACTATAAGTTTTTGGATAAGAATCATGCTGCAATAGAAGGGTTTTCTGTTGGCCTGGAAAACTTTGTAAAAAGCACCTTTTTCTCTATTCTACACAAGTGTATATAACTTATTGTTTTATGGGGAACGCATACAACCCCCCTCTCTCTATATATATCTATATATTTATGTTCACTATAGTACAACATATATCTCTATGCTTAGCTTATTTGAGTTCCAGGTCCAATGTGTCTACTCACTGCTCTGCTCTAAGATTGGAAGTAACAATTGCCTGATCATCAGAGTTTTAATAGAAATTAAGCGATTAAGAAATCTGTCTGAAGTTTTATTTCTCTTCGTTATTTATTTGAGTAGACTATAGAATATTTGTTTTTTTTTTTATTCAATTACATTAACTGTGTGATAGAAAGATGGCATGACAATTTTAAATTAACATAATAATAAATTTAATTCCTAACATTTACACATTGTGTTAATTTAGTCATGATTTTGGAAAAATAACTTTCAGCTGTATTTTAATTTGATTTTGATTTTAAAAAATTATAAAAATATTTATTTATCTTCTTCATTTGTCTCTTTTATTTTCCTTTCTTCTTACTCATATAAACCTAACTAGAAGTGAATCAATTAGCTCAAGAATTTACCATTGAACAAGACCACGATATTCAAGAATAAGTTTCATTTGAGATTTATTTTCTTTGTTTTTTTTCTTAATTGAAAAAAGAACATAGGAGAGAAATTCAACTAATTTGGGAAGGAAACTTGTGAACTGAAGGTTTTTTTTTTTTTTTCCAAACTTTTAACTTTTATTTCATTTCAAAAAAAGTCAAGAAGTTTGTAAGATTTAAAAAAAAAAGTTTAATCTTATTTGTGTTTGAATTCTTTTTTCTATTGATGCATGTATTCAATTGGTTGAAGAAGAGAAGACAACAACCGAATCTTTATAAAAACCTAAATTTGTACAGAAATACTTGTTACTTAGAAGCAAAAGAAAATACGTTATTTATCTAACAATCAAGTATCTAATTCTAGTCTACTAAGACACCAACTCATATGAACCAAAATCCCATTTCACACACTTCGTTGGCTCATTTATTTTTCTTTTTTACTTTTTATTTTACAATTAACAATAAAAGGAAGGGAAAAGAAAAACGAATGCAATTAAGGCCAACAAATGGACGTTTTTGCCCTACCTGCAACTATTGCCCATTCCTATGCCCCTTTTGGCTATGTTTGAATCCCTCTGCCTTGAGCTTGTTAACTTAACTGTATGGAGAAGACTTTTAACGTCATTCATCGCCGGCTGTAGCTTCCGCTGGAGAATGTTTATTCCATTTCCTATCCCCATTAATAACTTGGCCTTGTTCCAATCCTTTCTGATTCATCAATACAAGCATCCATTGAATTGACATCACTCTTGCTTACAGTCTAGATTCTGTCTCCATCCTTGTACAAATTAAGGTAGAACATCCCATGTCATCTCTTGCAATTACTGCACCCCCAAGGCCATTATTCCTTCCTCCTTTGACTATCGCAAATGCAACTCTCCATCTCATCCTTCTGCCAACTTTATTTTTAAATAATAAAAGTATAAATATTTAATATCTCAGAATTAAAATATATAAATTAAAATTTATATTTCAAAACAGTACATAGATATTGGGATATCTAAACCAAAATGAAAATAAAGATAAATGTTGGGATAAAACGGTAAACGCAAAATATACTGAAGCTCAGGCTAAGAGGCCCAAAACCAAGTCACAAAATAAATAAAGCCCCCCATTGGGTGGTATCAGTTACCGAAAAGCGAAGGACGAACATCTCTCCCCCATTTTCCACAGTTTAGTTTTTGCAGCCACAACACAGCCAAAGAAAGAAGAAAATGGCGTCGAACGCGGCGGTTCCATTCTGGCGTGCAGCCGGCATGACTTATATAACCTACTCGAACATATGCGCCAACCTCGTTAGGAACTGCTTAAAAGAACCTTACAAGACTGAAGCCCTTAGTCGTGAGAAAGTTCATTTCTCCATCTCCAAGTGGACGGATGGAAAGCCTGAAAAGCCTAGTATGTTTCTCTTTTCCTTCTTTATATGTTAGATCTGGGGTTTCTTCCCTGTCATTTCTGATTCATTTTATGTAATTTCGTTGCTGTTTTAACTTATTATATATATTTGAAATCTTTGTTATCTTGCTCGTCTGATTACTAATTCTTTTAGCTAAAACAGCACAAACTTGGAATTAAATTGAAACCCTAAATATTTTAAATTTGGATCTGTTTGGTTGATACTTTCTCTGATTTCTTCTTCAAATCGTGCCCTTTTGAACCAATGCAATGAAGGACGGTGTTTGCTATGTTTTGTTTGGTTAGGTTTTTGCAGCGTATTCATTCGTTCTTTGCATCTGCCAGATATGGTCGCTAATCTTTAGCCGCTCAGCTAGTATGTTGAAGACGTTCTGCCTTCCTAATTCTTTGTTTTCTGAAGTGCTTTCCCTGATTGAAATTAACTCTTTAGTTGACTTCGGCTTAAAATTCTTTAGGATAATGCTTGATGACTCAAAGCTCGTATCCAGCTGGTTTACATGACATAGCTAGCTGAAGCATGTTGGTCAGACCTAATTACATCAACTATGTTTTGCTTGCATGAATCCTTATGGAGTTTGATCAATCACTTGTGCCATTCGCTTCTAGTTTGATGCATTGGCCTACAGTTTTAAGTCTATAATGAGCAAACCTACTTAGTATCCTTTACGTTATCTATTGGCCTACGACTTCTATCTCGTAGTATTTAACTACACCTTCACTTGTCTTGAATCATGACATATGTGAAATATGTGATTATATGCTGACATATGATTGAAAAGATGTGTAGAATACTTCCGTTATCAGGTGAAATTTGTCTGCGACATACAGGAATACAAGTGTCATTTATTGTCTTCACACTCTTTGGTCATTCCTTCTATATTTTTTTTTATCCATTTTCAGAATAACGTTTCGTCGATATCATTATTTTCCATTAATGAAATGTATTCTGATGACATCTTGTTGGTTTAATATCAGCTCTCCGCTCAGACTCACCTGAAGAATGAGACGCAAGTTTGGTCATGGAAGTTTCGAAACTGGAAGGAATTTAATTTTTTTTTTAGTAATTTCTGTTATGTCTGAAACATAAGAACAGATTTCAGGCTGAGATGATGTAGCACATCCTAATAATAATGTACTTTGTGACTTGACTGACGTTGACCCTTCACGGGATGGTCATGGGTTATCAAGTATTGTTGTCAAAGTATTTTAAGCTGCACCTTTCAAACAAAACATAATCTCGTTTTAGTGGTTTGATTGTTCGTATGATTTCCTTGAATTTTGGTGGAAACGCATGCCCAAGTTGCTGTGTCTGATTAACAATTTGAGCCATCTAATAGGGATCCCATTAAGCTTGCTGATTGATATGAACAAAAGGCTGAAATTAGCATGTTATCTATACCTGTAGTTTAAAAGATTCCAAATGTCGTTTCATTTTCCTGGCATTTGGGTTTCACAATCTAAAAAAAAGTCGTGGCAAGCTATCGTTGAAGCTACCTCCACCCATGTCTAATCGCTAATGACATCTGTGTGAAAATGGCACTTATACTAAGTAGGATACAATTTATTTGTTCTTTTTTTGATTCACCGTTTCGTTTATTTTCCTGCTCTTCTTTAACTAGCTCGGTGGGTTTCCTTTTCTCATTTCAGTAAACTCTTTTCTTTTTCTTTTTTTTCTTTTTAGATTTTCATTCTTGATTTTTTGGATTGTCCCACGGTTTAACCATATTGTGGTAGTGGTATGTTTCTGTTTTCGCTAGGTTAATTATGTCATGTGGGTGTCCAATTGCATAGTTATAAAAAGTTGTTTTTGGTGTTCGGAGAATTTGCTATATTCTATGATAAAAGTCACTCAACTTAAGTCACTCAACTTGGATTTAGTTGATAAAATAGTCTTTTTGATTTCAATTTAGTCACTTAATTTTAAAAAAATAACAGATCAGTCCTTTTAATCTTTTTCCGTTACATTTGTAACGGAAAAGTGACATGACATCCTACTGTTTAAACGGTTCCAATTTAAATCCTTAGCTAGGAAAGAAGCAAAGAAGAAGAAAAAGAAAAAGAAGAGAACTTCTAGAGTGGTTTAGCAGCAACATGAGGTTGTGGATTGTGGCGACAGCGGTAAGGTAAGCTTCACAACGAACAGTTCCGGTGGCGAGAATGGTTGAGAGCTTTTTTTCATAGTATTCGGCCAAATGCACCATCTCATCTCAGGTCATCTCCATTTCTTCTTCTTTTACTTGTTTACTAGCCACGTCAATAGCTCGGATCATAAAGTATTCATACCAAATTCTTTGGACGTAGAATTTGTCATGGTTTAGGGATAAAATGGTGCGGTTGTTGCTATCGCAGTCTAGTTCGAACCAATGGCGCCGCATTCGGGAGGTTGGGTTGGTATTTGAAAAGAATAGCTCACTGTGACATTTTCACAGGCAGTTAGGTTGCAATATGTGTTTCTAGTTTTGGCGACATAAGATTGAAAGTTGTGGTTTGGCGACACAACAATGGCAGACACGAGGGCATAGATTAGAAGTTGTGGTTTTGGATTTTGGCATGATAGAATCTGGTTGGGGAGAGATTGGAAGATAGAGGAGACAAAAGAGATTGATGGTAGAGTTAAGCATATCACCATATTTGAAAACACATATTGTTGGATGGAGAAAAAGAAGTATAAACGTATTGGGTCATTTGCAGTAAAAATATCGGGTCATTTATTTAAAAAAACAAAAAAGGAATGACGAAAAAAAATGTCACTCAACTTTACCTCATCTAATGTGGCAAGTTAACTGGTGACATCAGCTAATTAATTGGCCACGTCAGCGGTCCCGTTAAGCTTGTGACGGAAAATGTTAATGAGTGGTTGATTTATTACTTTTCGATAACGTTATTGGCTGATTTGTTATTTTTTCAAAGTTGAATGACTGAATTGAAATTGTTAACTATATCAAAGTTGAATAACTGTTGGTATAATTTATCTTAAATTAATATTTTATGTTGATGTTGAATTTATTTTATGTGAATTCTTTTATATAATTTACTTATCCATATGAGATTGGGATTATTTTTACTTTGAAATATTTTAGATTTCAATTTAATATATAAGAAAATGGTTTTGGCTTACACACACGATTTCTCATTTGGAAATTGAGCAAAAGATAAAACCTGTATCTATACTACTATATATATAAATGCTACTATTATATAAAAGGAAGGCCTAAGGCCCTTCCTTCTTTGACAGTTGGTCAAGACTTTTTCTTTTTAATTGTAAACATAAAATGGTTAACTTCAACTCTAATCTTTTTATTTTATTTAGATTACATAAAAGTTTAAATTTTATTTTTGGTCCCTATACTTTTTTAGAATTTAAGATTTAATTTTTATATTATATATATATTATATTTATATAATTTGGTACCTTAATATTTATAATTTCATTAGCTAATTGTATAGTCATCACACGAGTAAAATTTTAATATTTTAATATTGATTTTTCTATTTTGTTAAAGTTTATGAAGTCTATATTAATAATTTTAATAAATAGTTATATTTATAATTAAAAATTGAAGTCAAGCGGGCAAAACATTCTAGTTTTAGGTAATATTTGCACGAAGGAAAATGATAGTGTGATTAATCATGTTGCAACTCTAAGTAGAAATCTTGTAAAATTCCAAATTTCTCGGAATTTATGGAATTTTAATCTTTCCAGAAAAAAAAAAAAAAGAGTGAAATGATTTACGACAATTTGGATCATGACTATGGTGCTGCTATTCTCAGAAGTGACACTGGGCTCCTCTCGAAGATTAAATGACTTCGGGTTGAAGCAAAACTTTTTTCCGTCCAACATTTAGGTAAAATACCTCTTAGTAAGAAAATAAAAAAAATGAGAAAAAATAATTTTTGGAGTTGAAAAATGAAAAAAAAATTGAAAAATATATTATTTTTATTTACCATACATATTTTTCTCATTTCGCTTCATTTATCTTTTTTTTTAATTTAAAGGGATTAATTTTTATACATTAAAATAAAAAATATTATCTCTTTTATTTTTTTATTTTTTAATTAAGCACATAATTTATTTTTTCCCACTTTTCTTCTTTTTATTTTTCTACTTTTCGATCCAACCAAATACACTTTTAGAATTTGGATTTGATAAATTTTATCAATTTAATTTTTAAATTATCTTTTGTCTACATTAGTTTTTGAACTTTACATTTTTTTTAAAATTTAGGTCGAATGGAAATTTAAATTTCCTCATTCATCTAGTGTCGTAGGCCTAATTTGCGGCTTGGATAAACTTGTGGTCCAGTAACTCCCTACGAAACTCTACTTAAGTTATAATGATGGTCAAATATTACACGATTATTAGTACATGGGAATGTCTAAGGAATTAGGTTCATGCACTAATTGACTGGAAATCCAATTGATAATGATCACCCCCCCATGGTGGGTTGATTCAATGGGTGTAGCAATTATCATTGCAACGACTTATAAATAGTTTCAAGGTTTAATGTAAAATGCATGCATCATCTTAATACATATCGTAATGTTGCAAAACATTTTCAAATATTTGTTTAATACAAAGATATTAATGAATGAATGTTTTATTTTTAGTTTGAAAATGGCACCTAATCCCTTATTAAAAATACTTATCGAAAACAAACTGAGCGAAAATAAATATAAGGAATGAGAAAGGAACCTAATGATTGTCCTAAGTAGTGAGAAACTAAAAATAGTTCTTTATAATAAGTGCCCTTCGGCCACTCAAACTGAGGCTAGAAAACGTTGGGAGGAGTCTGATGAGATAGCTCATTGTTATATGTTGGCAAGCGTGACCAACACCCATTATAAGCAAATGGATAGCTGTAAAACTGGTAAAGCGGTCCTAGACAAACTAGAAGACATGTTCGGAGGCCAAGTTGTCTTGGCTTGACTTTTAACAATTACTACCATTTTTAGTAATTATTATGTTTTGAGTTTATAATAACTCAATCTAGCTAACCTAAGGGGTTTAATTGCAAAATTATCCAATGTTTAGAAATTTGCCATTGATGATTTTGAGGATTCTTGGTGTTGAATGATAAATTAATAAGCTTAGATGTTAGATATGGTTACTTTGTAGAGTAATACCTCGCTTAGCACACTCCATGTTAGTTATCAGCCTTTGTTTTAAAACAAGTCATATGAAGAATCTAACTCTTTAAGGTCCCTGAAATTTCCATAAAGTATTCCAATGGGCATCCTTCGGTATCTATGTCCTTTCCTGAATATACCAATAAGCAATTTTAAGAAAGAAGATACCATTTGAATTTTGAGTCCAGATAATCTTGTTAGAACCTACAGATGGGTGGGGTGAGGGAATACCCACAATACGTTTAATAATTACCTCCAGCAACCAAAGATGAAAAAACTCCAAGTTCCAAGAACCCTCATCATTGACCATATCATTAAGCATACAGTCTAATATTGACATGGGCTGGAATATGATCAATCAAATGCCCCACCTCTAGGATCCACTAATCTCTCCAACACCAAATATTGGTCCCACTACCAACTGACCAACAAAAATTTTCTCGAATTAAGGGCCAAACCTTCGAAAGAGCTTTCCATAGAAAAGAGCATTTCTCTCGTGAGATACTATCAAGTAAAGCATCTTTCATACCGAATTTGGATTGAAGAACATGAACCCATAAAGTATCTTGTTTAAGGGCTAAATTGTACCCTAACTTCATCATGAAAGAGGTATTCTGGTCCCTTAGGTGTAACAGTCTGTCTACGACCCTAATCGGAACGGTGGTTTCGGAACCACGAATCCAAATTTGAAAGGAATAATTTTATTATTTTATTTTTATTATTTATTTTATTTTATTTTATTTTCGTGTTTAATAAATATGTTCAAATGTGTGCTAGAATTTTTGTTGGGTTAATTTATAACTTATGCGAATAATGTTAGTAAAGGATTTAATTAAATAGATATGAGATTATTGGCTATTGTGGAATTTAGGACTTAATTGAATTGGCTATCTCTTGATTGGTCTTTAAATGGCAATTTGGCCATCAAGAAAAATGATGGTGGACGGCAACAAGGTTAAGTAAGTGTTATAGATTATTTTATTTTATTTTAAGGTGTTAGTGGAGTAATAAAATATATGTGAATATTAATAAAATAAGAAAACATATTTTGTTTCATCTCTTTCTTCTCCATCTTCTTGGCCGAATCATCAAGGAAGGAGAAAGCTTAAATCTCCATCTCTATTTGGCTTTGCATGTCTTATTAAGGTAAGCTTTTAAGCTTGATTTGTATGAATTCTTGCATTTTTAAACAAGTAATCTTAAATACTATCAAGCCCATGTGAAAATTTTAGAGTTTGAAGCATGCTAAGATTCGGCCATGGATAAATGATCTTGCTTTGTTGAGTTTGATGGTGAAATGTTATACATATGTTTGAAATTAATATGTTTTGAATAGGAGAATTTAGATGAATGGAGTAGGATGACTTAGATCATGAAAACTTATAATTAGGCGTGTAAAATGCTAAATAATTGGGGGGTATAGACTTGTTTGTGGATAAGGAAAATTCAATTCTTAAGGGATTAATCCAAATTTCATATATTTTGCATTTTATGCTTTGGGGACTAATTTGTAAAATATGTAAATTCGAGGGATGAAAGGGAAAATTTTATAAATACGGGTTAGGATCAAAGTGAATAGCATTTTAGAACTTGAACGAGCTTAAGGATCGTTCGGCCTTAGCTCAATAATGTATAAATTGCTTAAGTTCGAATGAGAGAAAAATAGTATTAATTTATAAGAATTACAA
Organism: Gossypium australe; assembly: GCA_005393395.2. Lineage (NCBI taxonomy): Eukaryota > Viridiplantae > Streptophyta > Magnoliopsida > Malvales > Malvaceae > Gossypium > Gossypium australe. The sequence goes on from CM016625.1 coordinate 126,050,453, forward strand.
ACTATGAGTATTTCAAATTAAAATGAATGAAATTTATTTGAATGGGCTCTTTTCGAACTTTGTTTTAGATCAAGGAAGGAAAGAACCGGAAAAGGATCGAGGGAAAGCTAAATTAAACGAGTAGCCGGAAAAATTTAGCTCATCAACTATCAAGTAAGCTTATAAGCAATTTGGTTGAATTGAATCCTTAAATTATGTAACATTAATGTGTATATGTTGAATAGAATGAAGCTTATTAAATTATGTAAGGCCGAATGTGATATTGATCAAGATATATGTGGCCGAATATGTGGTTGATTTATGCATGAAAATTTTATATATATTTGAATTTGAAAAATATTTATGTATTATGTAGTAGACAAAGGTGGACCTTGATTAAGAGATGGTTATAATTGAATGAGCAACTATGTGTATGTATGTGTGTGGCCGAATGGATGGTAAGTCATAGGGAGAATGGTTTAGTTTTTGAGTATGTGTTTTATGTGTATTACTGATTGCCAAAAGTGATGGTGTTGAAATGGAGGAATGATTTATGGTCAACTTGTATTTTTAAATGGTGTATAGATGACAATGATAGTGAAATTATATGTCTATGTGATTGAAGAAAATGATCGGTTAAGGGCACTATGTGTGCAAATTCAATTACTAAGCACTGTATGTGCGAAATCGGTCGATTGGCATGGAATGTGCGGAAAATAAACAATGGCACTAAGTGTGCGATACATTGCAAGCAATGGCACTAAGTGTGCGATACATTGCAGGTAACGGCACTAAGTGTGCGATACGTTACGTAATGAATTGTCCTACGTGTACGGGTGGTTAAATCGGCTAGAGAATTTGGTAAGTGAATAGAAGTATTCAGGAAATGGTATACAGGTACGTGATGATTTAATAATTAGTATTATTGAGGTGAGTTATTCTTGGTTATGAATTTATAGAAATGTAGTATAACTAATTATATTCGAGTTGATTTCGAAATGGCATATGGCATGTGAATGTTTGGTTCGAAATCTATTTGAAATGGTGAATTATTGAACGGTGACGAGATATGCTTACTTGTGTATAAGGAGTAGTTAATGAACCTGTTGTTTGATTAACATTTTATATTGAATAAGTGCAATTTCTTATGCTTGAAACTTACTAAGCTATAATAGCTTACTTTGTGTGTTTGATGCCTTGTTCATTAGATTTTGAAGTTGAAGCTTGAGCTCGGGAATCGTCGTCGAAGTCGATTACATTATCAACTCTTTTGGTTCCCTTTTTTTTTTTAACCCAATGTATATGGCATGTATAGGATAAGCTACTTGTTGAAATGTTTTAAATGGAGTAAATGTAAATGTTAAGGATGCCATGCGAAAATGGCTATCTTATGATGTTTGGGTTGATTTGTCATGCATGATAAAATGTATATGTTTATGCTTATAGATCTCGATGATAATGCTTAAATATGGATGATTTTGTGGTAAGCATGTAGGGAAATTCCATACTTTGGTAAAATATGTATATATATATATAGATGGCTTGTACGAATGCATGTATATTATGTTTGATTAATGCATATAGTATATTCTAGGAATTGAAGAAAATGTAGGTACAATTGGTTGCATGTACCGTATGTCAATTTTATAAACTAAAATTATATAATAAAATACTTGGTTATGAGTTGACTTGTTTGGAGTCTAAGTTATATTGTATGTTTAAGTACTTTTGGTTATGGGAAATGAATACTAAGGTGTGATTATGATGTTATATATATATTTGTATGCAATGGTCATTGCCGAATGGGATGGGTAATTATGTGAATAAATGAGTTGGTTGATATAGGCATGTTTTGATAAATGAACGTTCATGAATGAAGTATTTGCTAAATGATGTAAAGTAGGCACTTGAATAGGGTTTAGTTACGATTAGTCATGGTCTTATTCTTTTTGGGGTATATTCGGCTATATCAAAGTCTTAATTTGAAAGATATTGCATGTTTTGTTATATGAGTTATATTAATGGACAAGATGAAGCATGCTCACTTACCAATACTCGGCTAAGGTATTGTTTTAAGTTGGAGATTGAATGTTTATTGAATATAGTAATTTCATAAATTGACCAAATGAATAGTGTTTAGTAATTGGAACGAGATTACATTACACTTTTTTTATGTTAATGATATTATTATTCAAGTATTATGATTCATATGAATGAATGAAATATGTGGTTAGTTGAGTAACACCTCGTAACCCTAATCCGACGACGGATACGGGTTAGGGGTGTTACATTAGGTGTCTAATGCCAACACCCCCACAGGACCGAGGTTGACAAACAGACTCCCAGTTAACCAAGGACGCCTTTTGAAGGTCATCAAATGTACCCCATATGAATTTTCTGACAATACGTTCCATCTCATCACATATTCCTGTAGGAATCATCATAGACTGTATGAAATAGTTGGGAACAGATAAAAGAACTGACTAAGCCAAGGTAGCTCGACCAGCTATAGAAAGTTTCTTGGCACCCCGTCCGTTTAGTTTGCTACGAATCTTATCAACCACAAAGCCTAAGGTACAATTCGAAATCCTTTCATGGAGAAAAAGTACCCCAAAATACATTTCAAGATTATGAACCCTATGAAAATCAAGAATATCACTCAATTGTGAGCTAACAGCATCATCCATATTTTTGGAAAATTAAATGCCAGTCTTCTGAACATTGATCTGATGTCCAGAATACCCACAAAATCTCTCTAAAATGTCTTTAAGTGACAAATTTTTTTGTGGGTCTGCTTGTCCAAAGATGACCAGATCGTATGCAAAAGAAAAAAAGATGTGAGAGAGCCGGACCAAATCTCAACAATCTAATGGGCCTCCAAAGGCCACCCTCAATGGCTTGATGAAAGCTATGACCGAGTCATTCTATGCACAGGACAAAGAGATACGGTGAAAGCGGACATCCCTGATGAACACCTTTCACAAGCTTAAATTTTTGTGTTAGAGCTCCATTCCATAACACATGCATGGTAGAACTCGTAATAGAAAACATTATAACATTAATAAGCATATTAGGGCTACCAGTAACCCGAATGAAGCTTCAATGAACTTCCACCGTACTCTATCGTAGGCTTTTTCCAGGTTGATTTAGACAGCCATCCAGTTATTGTTTCTATGTTTGCTCCTCATTGTGTGTATGAGGATCCTTCAACGGGGCCATATCAAAAAGGGTTGCTTTGATCTTATCATTATAAACCTCCTTTTCAAAGAATTGAATATCATAATTATCAAGAGAATGAAATGAGCTAGGGAGTAAAACACTCATGGGTTCTAGTTGCTAACCATATAACTCTTGAAAGAAATTGATAGCTTCAAGTTGCAAGGCTTCATCCTCATAGATCCATGAACCATTACCACCTTTCAGAGCAGTGATACGATTCTATTTTTGTAATAACCCATTTTTAGTAGTGTCAAAAACAGTGGTTTTGAGACCGCAATTACAATGAGTGAGTTGTTATTTTATTATTATTTTAATATATACGGGATTATATTAAGGTTGTATTAAAGTTCATTAAGAAATTTTGAAGTTTAAATGGTTAATTAAATAAAAAGGACTAAATTGAAAAAGGTGCAAAAGTTGAATCTATTAGTCTAAAGGGCTAAATGGCTATGGAAAGGAAATCCAAGGAACTTAGATATTAAATATGCCATGTTATAAGTTAGTAGATGTTTATGGATAGGTTTTAATGGAATTGTAATAGTTTTAAAAGGTTAATTTGGTAATTTGATAATTATGTTAAAAGATTAAATAAATAAAAGATAAAACAAAGCTATCAACTTCTTCATTTTTGTTTCCAAAATCGATTCACCATTGTTTAGCTTTCTAAGTTTCGGCCAAGGCTTATTCCACATGCATGATATGTAATTTTTGCTCCTTTTTAGTGATTTTTATGTTTTTGAGCTCGTTTTAGCTTAGTCTAGCTAACCCGGGGGTTGAATTGCAAAACTGTTAAAGGTTGAGGGACTTGCCATGGTTGTTTTTGAATAGGCTTTGATGTTAGTTTATAGATTATTAACTTTAGTTGTTAAACAAACATGTTTTGTTAATTGATTTTTGGTGAAATTGTACTTAGGGAGTTATTTGTGAAGATAGTAAAATTTCATTGTAAAATTATGAAATAATGATTTAAGTGGGTTGATATGAGTCCCTAAGAAATTTGGCTAGCTTGTATGGAGGATTAAAATGGTTAATTTTCAAGTTACGAGCTTAAGGATTAATTTGTGAAAAGTTAAAATATTATGGGTAACTTCATAATTTTACATAAATATGAAATATGGATTGAATTGAATACTTGAAGTATTTAATTGAATGAAATTATCTATCTAGATCAAGAGAAACAACAATCACACTTAAATTGGGGAAAAACTAAAGCTTTGGACTAGATTTCAACTCGACTATTACGACCATAACTATCGAGGTAAGTTCGTATGAATTATGATCATATTAATGTTAATTAAATTGATTATTTACTATGTTGTGTTACTATAAACGGATTTGAAATTGTATATGTATCGATGTATGAATAATTGACAAATAGCGAATCCCGTTTGAACCTTAAGAATTATAATGATATGAATAACATGTCATTAGGGATTTCATGTTTTAGGTGCATGAATGTCCTACCAATGGTTGAGGTCCTGCATTTGTTATGGATTCTCTACAACTCGTGTGAAGCATCGTATAGCTAACATTTTGATCAACAGCTCGTATGAATAGACCCATTTCACAGCTCGTGTGAGCACCATTGAAAAGGAAAGGTTACGGTTATATGGAAAGGCACAATATGTGTGAGCATTCCAGAGTATCTGATGTAATTCTAGATGGTTCAACGAGCAAGTAAAGGAAATGACATGGTAAGCATACAATTGAAATGGTTCATGATATTATGATAAGGTTGATGAGTTAAATGATGTGTATATGAAATCAACTTACGATATGATTGAACTCATATGTATCATGGATAAATCTACTAACTTGTGAGTTTGATGGTGCTTGTATAGGCTTTTACTAAGCTTATGGTCTTGGTAATGACATTATGCATATTTTATAGTTTGTGCTAAGGAAATGGTAAGTTATGTTTAAGTTTATACGAGCTTACTAAGCACTCGTTGCTTACATATTTACTTTCCTTTTTTTATAGATTATCAGAAGCTTGTTCGGTTGGAAGCTTATCGGGGATCAATCACACTATCCAGCAACCATTTTGGTATTTTTTGTGTATTTTGGCCAAGATTATAAATGGCATGCATAGGATCTTTTGTAATGGTATTTCTTGAATATGTAATGGATGTTTTGGTATGCATAATGCTTTGAATATTATGTTTGGTTTGATGGACTTTAATGCCTTATCAAGTTAGGTCATTTTGGCCACTTTTAAGTGCTTGAATACAAGATCCTTTTGGTATGTTTGTGATGGCATGTAAATGGTCATATGTGATATCAATTAGTAGATAAAAGAATTAGGTTTTATGCTTGAAATATGGTTATGTTGCTTTGATTTGATCAATTATGTTTCTGACACAAATGTGGTGCCTTTGAATGGCATATTGGTTACATGAATTAGGATGTTTGAAATGGTATGTTTTTAAGTGTTTTGATTGATGTTTAAATCCCTTGAATGTGTGAACAAATGGAATGGTTGGTTAGGTGTGTTTTGGTCTTGAATTGGCTTCAAATTAGGGTCAATTTATAGATCACACAGCCTGGGACACGGACTGTCATATGAACTAGTTACACGGTTGTGTGTCATTTTCTAAAATTCTTAGTGTATTAAGTCAGTGAGCTATACGGCCTAGCACACGGCCTGCGACATGACCGTGTGTCAGAAGTCAGAAAGTTACACGGTCTAACACACAGCCAGCGACACAGCCATGTGACCCAACTCAGTGAGTTACACAGGTGGAGACACAAGTTGGGACACAGCCGTGTGTCCCTTTGTTTAATTGTTACACAGCTTGGGGCATGTTATTATAATGTAGTTCAAGCCTCCGATGCTAGCAAATGGCTTGTTGCAATAGAAGAAGAGATGAAATAGCTTCAAAAGAACAAGACTTGGAGGCTAGTTAAACAACCCATCAGTAAAAGAATCGTTGGTTACAAATGGGTGTTTAAAAAGAAAGAAGGCAAAACTAATTGCAAAGGGCTACAGTCAAGTGGAAGGAGTTTATTTTCATGATGTTTTCTCTCCCGTTGTGAAACATATGTCCATTCGAGCGCTTTTGGCCCTTGTTGCATCAAATAATCTTGAGTTATAGTAGTTAGATGTAAAAATTGCTTTCGTTCATGGTGACATTGAGGAAGACATCTATATGCAACAACCGAAAGGCTTCAAATTTGAAGGTAAAGAAGATCATGTTTGTCTCTTACAAAAGTCTTTGTACAGTTTCTTTTATATATTTGTTGTTTTATGTTGATGATATGTTAATTGCAGCTAAGTATCCATCTGAAATTGATCGTCTTAAAACCATGTTTAACTCTAATTTTGAGATGAAAGATTTAGGAGCAGTAAAGAAAATTTTGGGGATGTAAAATTTGAGAGATAAACATTCCAAGAAATTATTTTTATTGCAACAAAGGTACATCAAGAAGATCCTTGAGCGATTTGATATGCAAGATGCAAAACTAGTAAGTAATCCTTTAGCTGCAAACTTTAAACTCTCAATTTTAGATTCCCCATAGAATGAAGAAGACGAAAGGTACATGTCAAACGTACCTTATTCAAGCACAGTTGGAAGTTTGATATATGAAATGGTATGCACCCTACTTGATATTTCAGATGTTGTTAGTGTTGTTAGCCAATATATGGCCAATCCTGGTAAGTTACACTTGCATGCAGTTAAGTGGATTTTTAGATATTTATGGGATACTTCTAACATGTGCTTAGAGTTTAGAAGAACTCAAAAGGGTTTAGTCGGATATGTTTATTCTGATTATGCATGAGATTTAGATCGAAGAAGGTCTCTCATAGATTACCTATTTGCTTTTGGGAATTGTGTCATTAGTTGGAAAGCGATACTTCAAGCTACAGTGGCTTTGTCGACTACTGAAGCAGAATACATGACAATTACAAAAACAATAAAAGAAGCCATTTGGTTAAGGGGTCTGTTTAGTGAACTGATAAGTGAAAAAGGGGCAACTATCGTATATTGTGATAGTCAAAATGCCATACATCTCACCAAATATCAAATGCATCACGAGAGAAAGAAGCACATAGACATTCATTATCATTTTATTCGAGAGGTGGTCATTCAAGAGGATATTCAGATTCTTAAAGTTGGCACAAAACACAATCTGGTTGACATGTTGACAAAGAGCCTCCAGTTTTAAAGTTCAAGCATTGCTTGGACTTGGTAAGTATCCGACGAAGAATTAGTTAAGCTCATAACATGGCTCGGCAAGGGAGTTGGTCCAAATACGAGTCAATGTGAAGATTTGTGGCAGAATGTCTCTTATTTTGACCAAAATTTATTTTGGCTTTTTTTCTCCTAGTTAAACTCTGTTTTTTGTTTCCCACTTAAATTTTAATTAACCTAAAGTTGTCGTAGTCATATATGCTACGAATTTCAGCCTATAAATAAGCCTTAGTTACTTTAGGCTTTTCACAACAAAAATATTTAGATTGAGAGAATTTTGTTCTTTGTTTCGAAGGATTTTTCTTATGGGGCTTCGGGTTTTCTTTTAATTCTCTTCATCTTTTATATTCCCATTTATTATAGTAAAATCTCTTTTTACCCGTGATTTTTATCCTCTTTTGTGGAGTTTTTCCACTTAAAAATATGTGTGTTCGATCTTTTCGATTCTTATTTTCTTCACTTTATTCATTGTTTAATCGGTTTTATCCCCTACATTTTATATTTAATTTTTCAACACTCAATTCATCGGTGTGCATCAATTTATAGTAAATCAAAATATAATTTTTTTTTCATACCTATGAAAGTTTCGGTTAATATCACCCACATTGGCTCTTTTCACCTAGTTCCAAATCGTAAAGGTTAGAACAATATGCTCTAGTTGAAAATAAAGTAATTAATAAAGTAATTTTTTTACAATGAATTTATGAAATTTATTGATCAGCATTTATATAATTGATGAATATTTTATATTTTAAAATTATTAATAAATATTTTATATTTAAGAATTAATTAATTTCATTTGATATTTAAAAAAATTATATATATTAAATAATTTCTTTTAAATATCAATAAATTAAAACGGTATATAGAAAGAAATCAACATTTTAAAAATCAACATTTCGATAAAAATAGTGGCTATCCATGCCATGGTGATTACTTTAATCTTATTTTTATCATGCTTTTATATTTTTAAAATTATCTTTCATGAATTCTGCATTTTTATCATTAAAACACGAAACGATTAATATATAAAATTACAAACTTAATATTATATATGCTAGACTTTGTAATAACCAATTTTTGCCCGGGCCCAATACAGACTAAAGGCCCAATCAATAGAACAACCCAACTAGCCCACTACACCCTAAATCAGACAAGCAAAAATAAAAAATATGCCAACAGTCCAATACAAACAAGCCCAATTTACAAGCAGCCCAAAATGGTCAAAATGATTAATTTTTTCCAGAGAGCTAGGGTTTCTGAAAACCCTAGCGCCGCAATCCACTAGCGCCTCCACTGCTCATCACCTCATGCGCGCACCTCTGCCACCACGCCCATGCTAGGCATGCCACTGCCCATGCGCCTCTGCCGCCACCATAACCTGCAAACATAGAAAAATAGACAGACAACAGAAGCAGGAGGAATATTGTTTTATTTCTGTTGTATTTTGGGCTATAAAGCCATTCAAAAACAGTGTAAAAAGGGACTGGGAGGACGAATATCTGGAAATAAAAAAAGAACCGAAAAAGAACTCTTGTAACCCATTTTTTACGCATTATCAAAAATCAGAAAGCAAAAAAAGGTTGATTTCATTTTGTTCTCCATTATCATTTACTGTCGTTTTTACTTATTCTTATTTTTACCATTTTCGAATCTTTATAAACAAAAAAAAAAGAAAAGGAGAACACACGATTTTTCGAAGACAAACATAGCCATTTTCAGGGGTATTCTTCGATTTCAAGTCCGTTCTTGCTTCGCATATAACACATATATATAGAAATAGAATAGGGATTATAAGTTTTTACCTTTCGTGACTATCAAAGTTGAAAACCGAAGCGTTTTTAAGCCGGAACCGAAGCGTTTTTGCTTCTTGCGATTTTCTTTGAGTGGTTCTGAGCGTTTGAAGAGGAGATTCGGGTTTAGAGTGTTTAAAGGGGTCGAAAAGACCATTTTTGACCCTCCGACCGCCGTATGCGATGGCGAAAATAGAAGAGTCCGACGGCGGTGTGAGGGGTTTAAAAACCCTAACAGAGGATCTGCCTTTCCCCTTTTGTTTTTTTTCTAAGCTCGGTAGAAATAACTTTTTAAACGAAAATTTTGCCCTTTTATAGGCTCTTGGAACGACGTCGTTTTAGGGCTGCTTATGTGGCCTCAAACGGCGTCGTATTCTCCTTCAGATCCGCGCGTTGACCTTTGACCCGGGGAAGGATCCGCGCACTTTATGGAATTGGGTTATTTACCTTCTTAGTCCTTCCGCATTTTGTGTCTTTTCTAATTAGTTCCTATTTTGTTTTAATTTCGCTTTTAACTTTTTGTTTTTAATCCCTGCTCATTTATGTGCGTTTTATTTAAGTATTGGATTCTGTTCTTATTTGTTCAGAAATTTCTCTTTCGATTTTACTTTTATTTCAATTGGGTCTGTTTTAATTTTAGGTTTTTGTTCCTTATTATTTATTCATTTTTTTTTTAAAAACATTTTTAATATAATGCTTTGAAATATTTTATTAATTTCACATTGTTTTAATATTTTTTTATATTTCCATATGTGTATACTTTGTTAGTTTTATTATAAATCATCTTCAAATTCTCTTTCATATCAAGTTTTACTCAATTGCCTTAGTTTTATTTATTTTATTATTTTACATATATATATACTATTAATTTGCTATCATTTATTTTATATTTTTATTTGTTTGTTTATTTATTTTCTCAAGATTTAGATTGCATTATTTTATTATTATTTTCATGTTCACATTGGTGTTGCCATCATACTATTTACGTTTCTTGATGATCTTATATTGTTCCTTCTCTTGATTGTATATATTATTGTTGAATGTTAATATGTCATGCAATTCTTGTGAGTTGTTCATTTAGCATTTATGTTTTGTAATTTGTTAGTACAAAGTTGTAATCACATATTATTATTCCATGCCCGATATTGTATTTTTGTTTTTTTCGTTATCGAATAGCTGTCGTAACCATTTTTTGAAAAAAAAATGGAAATCGACTTTTAAAAATAGGGAGTCGCCACCGATCTTTATTCAGGTGTGATCGGATCACCTTTGTTTTAATGAAACACTTCGGTTTACTAAAACGGTGTTTCGGTCTATGAATATTCGAGAAAATAGGTTCGGGAGTCGGTTACGTGCAAGGAAGGGTTAGCACCCTTGCAGCGCCCAAATTTGGTACCAAATCGATTGATGTTGTCCCAATGTTGAAATCTTGAAAATATTTAGGGTAAAAAGAATTAAAAGAATGGGTTAATTGAATCGGGATTGAATCTCAAGATTAACTCGTTTCAAAGAAATAAAGTACCGTACCCAACACGTTAGGATATAACACATTTATATTCTGACGCCGAGATCATCTTTGATCTTCAAAACATATGAAAATGGTATTTGGTTATTTAGTGGAACGAAAAAATCAACACCCAGCACGTTAGGATGTAATCTCTTGTACTCCTAAATACGCAAATATTGCCTTAAAAATTTATATACATGAAATTTGAAATGTATATCAAACGTTTGGTATAAGGCATACACGTATTAGAACTTAAAGCATGTTATGGTATAAGATGTACAAACATTAATCAAGCATTATTCACAAATTAAACGCTATATTAACAACAAATTATGAACTTTAATAATCCCACAAAATTGATAATGCCAATTTACATAAAATATCATTTTGGATGCCCACAAACATATTTGAGATAAATAAAGTATGTTGAATTTGAAATTAACATTTTATGGAGTTGATTAAAAATGAAATAGGTTATGAATACACTCCTTGGATATATTGGAAAAAGAAATTATGCATTTGAAAATATATACACACGTAGATAATTTTAAAAGAAACTAATATATAGGTAAGTTCAAAAGGAAACACATACGTAAAATAATGCAAGAATCAATAATATATAATCGAGAAATATATTAATTAATTAAAAGAGACTAGTTAGATGAATGGATAAACAAATAATTAAATAAATAACTAAAGGGCTGTGTTGAAATCGGAATGAAATCCTAGAACTAAAAAATAATAAATTAAAATGAAATTTGGAAAGGGACTAAAGTAAAGTACGCACAAACGAATAAGGATTAAAACAGAAAATGTCCCCAATTCTCAAAACGCAGCATACTGATAGGATCAAACTGAAAACACGCTCAAATTACTGAGGTCAATGTAAAAGAAATTACGGGAATGTACAACAGGCCGGATTGAAGAACAGTGCGACAAAGAGGGACCAAACGCACAAATTCCCCATCAATTGCGGTGAAACGCGGATCCTATGTATATGGGTCGGATTGAATCGGGTCGTGGCCTGATCCATACTTAATACGGCGTCATTTTATATCTAAAAAAATAATTCCCTAAAAACATCTTATCTCCAAAATTAAGCCAACAAACCTAAAAACCTAACATATTTTGTTCTTTCTAATCGACCAACAACAGCCGCCATGCACCATTGAAATCGGCGATGGCCACTACGCGCCATAGAAAGCAGCGATGAGATCCTTATCTATCCCTGACGCGATGGAGAAGACCAAGATCTCGATGGCACACTTCAAAGGGTAACTTCGATTTCATCCTTTCTTACTATCGCATGCAAGAATCTTGTCTCAAAGAAAAAAGATCTAGGAAATGAAAAGAACAGGAAAAGAAAACCAAACAAATCACCTTAAGAAATTTATTCTTGATTTGATTTCTATTTTTTTTTCTCTGCATAAGTGCGTGTACAGAAATACATGAGGATCCCTTTTCCCTTTCGATTTTGTTTTTGAAAGATTCAAAATAAAAGAAATAAAAATAGAAAATAGAAAATGGTAAGCCATAAAGATAAATAAATCCGATCAACCTTTGAAACCTTTGCTTGTTTTTTTTTATTTTTTCGTATTCACAGTTCGTTGAAAACGGGAGCCGAATCGTTCTCTTCTTTCTCTTGCTTTGTGGTTGCTCCTGATGCCCCCCCTCCGAAAGAACCCCCCTCTCCTTTTTACTTCGGTCTTTTATCACCCCTCGTTTACCAAGATTCCATTCCTGTTTTTTTTTGCTTGGTTCTCTGTTACGCGTGTTTGCTTTGCAGGGTATGGGCGCGGTGTAGGCGTGCGAGTCGCTGGTTGCCGAGACGTGCGAAGCCAGAGGTGCCTGAGGGAAGTGGTCCATGTCAGGGCGCATGGGCGCGTGGGACATCAAAACGACGTAGGGGCGCGTGTGGTAGACACGCGTGGTGGCAGATGAACAGTCGTGGCAGCGCAAAGCTTTGGGACTTCTTAGGGTTTCTGAAAGTTTTGGGCCTATTTTGGTTGGGCTAGTTGGGGTTATTTGGGCTTAATTCGTAATTGGGTTTGAGCTACTTGTAAAAATGGGCCATTCGGGTTTGGGCTTTTGTAATACCTGATTTGGGTTTTAAATTTGTTCTGTAAGTGGACTGGACTTCAACATTTGGTTTTGGTTTTAAGTTTGTCTTGGACCTGTTTTTAGCTGGGTTGATTGGGCTGTATATTTGCATTAAATTATTGGGCCTGCGTTTGGACCTTGCTGTAAATAGGACTATGGACTTTGTATTTTTATTTGGTCTTGCTTTTAACTTGGTATTGGGCTTTAATGGGACCCGGGCAAATTTGGGCTTTACTTATTTATTTTGGGTCTGGTATTAGGTTTGGTTTTATTGGGTATAGGCCGGGCGGAAATTGGTTATTACAGCTGCCCCTCTTTGCTCATTGTCGTGAAACGAGAATAGAGCAAAGACAATAGAAGAACCAATTTTGCCAGATCTTGGCCAAGTATAGATTCTTCGGGTGCTTTTCTTCCTCAAACATCTTCAAACCCTGTTGCTTTGATCCACTCCACCGCTGCTTCTGCGAGACATGACCCGTAGCTTCAATTCGCTTTTTCTCAATCTTGTTCATTTTTTGAACTTGCTCCAACTAGGACTTCGATGAGACCTGAACTTCTCAAACTGCCTTTTTTATTTTCACAATATGAGTTGACCTTTTCTTCCTTTCTTTTTTTTTTTTGGACGGAAATTGAAAAACAGAAATTGAAAATACCTCAGCGTGCGACTTGAGGAGTTGCGAATGGAAATTGAAAAACAGAAATTACAACACCTCAGTGTGTGACCTGAGGCTCAACTCACCTCTCGTATTATGAGTTGATTTTAACAGAAATTGAAAGATAGAAATTAAATACCTCGGCGTGTCCCGAGGCTCAACTCACCTCTCGTATTATGAGTTGATTTTTGAACAGAAATTGAAAGACAGAAATTAAATACCTTAGCGTGTCCCGAGGCTCAACTCACCTCTCGTATTATGAGTTGATTTTTTTGAAAAACAGTAATTGAAAGCGTATCTGGTGGAACTCGGATGTCTTCTTTCTCCTTGGTTCGGTAAAGCTATCGTCAAAACTTCATGTTCGACTGGTGTACCTGTATGTGTCATGCGTGACATTATCATGATATGCACGTGTTTGTCTTAAATGCTTTTATGCCTACATGATTATGCCATGCGCCCTGGGTTTATTTGTCGTGTGTCTTTTCTTGTTACGACTCTCATGATGACCTGTATTCATTGCTTCGACTCTTGACTTTCCTTTCATGTTTCGTGCCCGTCCTCGAGTTTTATGAGTGATTTGCGTTTCGCAGATATCACCCTTTTGCCCCCTGTAACTTCAGGGCTCATCTTATTGTGACCTGAGGGTATAGGATTTGAATATCTTCCATTCATCTCACTGCGACTCTAAAACATAGGGCTTGTCTCTTATTCAGCCCACCCTCTTGTTATTCAAAGGTACAGGATCTGTATCAGCTTCCTTCTAACGATCACTCTTTAGGTAACCCAACCAGATGTATATGCGTGATGCTCGCATGAATGCAGAATGTTATTTCTTTTCGAGAATAATTCTGGTTTTGCACTTGGGTTAACAATGCCCATTTTCCGTCAGGATTGTGTCACTGACGCGATACCTTGTCATTTTGTTCAATCCTCTTAATTTGGACTCAGATATTTCCAACCCTTAAGCTCGGTGAATCTTAAGCAATAATCTTGTTTCAGACTCTTGTATTGTTTAGAGGTTTCCAGAGTAATATGCGAAACTCCTTTCATGAAAGTATTATTAGTCCAATAATCGTTATTTCAATGCAAAATGCTCAAAAAAGGACCATAATGATGGGCGGAATGGGAATTTATTGGGAGTATAGCTTGAATCAAACAAGTTAATCAAAGCTAGCATATGCAATGAAGAAGCAAATTTATTTAGAGTGTACTTTGAAAAGACAAAGATAGCAGACTCAAAATGGGTAACATGGAAACTAGGTGCCCCAGATATCGCAGCTTGAGCTTCTCTGTTCAAACCTCTTGAGGACCGTTCTAAACTCAATATGTGTTTAGGGGATCCGGAGTACTTTGTCGATGCCCCAAGGCGCAACATTCCTCTTCATTGTTACTTCAAGCGTAGCAAGACTACTGTATGCCCCATTTTTATCAAAATTTGAGCTACCCTTTTCGGGTTTTCAACTCAAACCCCCTTTTGGTCTCAAAGCGCCCTTTGCGGGTTTTCACTTTGGCCTCTCATTTTTCATCTTTTTTCTTTCTTCTCATTCTTTTTTTGTTTATATATATATATATATATATATTTTGAATTCACCGGATTGGGCAGGTCCTTGTCATCTATCTTAGACAATATCCTTGTTTCCCTAGAACGGGCCTTCTTTACTGCCTAAGGTCCTTCCCGGCTTGGCATCTTCTTTCTTCTGAAGTCTCTTTTGCATGAGAGAATTTTTCTTTCAAAGCCCTATCATGAAATTTTCTAAGGCGATCCTTTTTGTTGTAAACTCGCTTCATCTGATCGTGACAGATATCTCTCAACATTTTCTTTTCAAATTCACTTATCACATCGGGATTGGATCCATTCCACCTTATCCAATTTTGGCTCGGCCTGTGCCAAGGGATAAGAGAATTTTGACTTCACTAGGCAAAACCTAATGAGGAAAGCGTTGTCCCAGCAGAGGTCCTAGCCAAAGTTTAATGATCAACAAAGGGTAAACGTAACTTCTATATGCCAAAATTCCCAAGTTTAGGTCATCTTCCTAACAATCTTTGTTCTGTTGCCCCTTTCTTTTTTACACCATGACATGGCACTTGATCCTTGAAAAGACCGCAAACTTTTGACATTGTGCGGTTAAATATGACCTTTTGGCCTTTTTTGTTAATATTTTTTTCTTTTTTCCTTTTTGGCCTAATGACTATCGACTTTGTAATATTGGCATATGAAGCGACCCGCGCCCTCTTAGTGAAGAGATCGACATCCACAAAAATGAATCGATGCGGACCTGAAGCTTTCGAGGAGATTGGCCTGATAACGTCCCTACCCCACGTGTAGACAAGGAGGAAAAAGCACATAAGTTCTGTCCTCGATTTGGCGTTTGATGCAATTTTCCTTTCTGGGTAGACCAGTAGCTCGAACCTCTTGATTGGCTTAGTCAGGGTAGAACCATCAGTATGTGATCTTCAAATATCCTTATGGACTTCTTCTGTGGCTTCCTTAGCTTTGACAGCATACTCGTGCCTTAGTAGTCCCGGCGTGATCATACGAAAATATCTTTGAACTCTTAGAGATAACTCAATGATTCCTTGCCTTGTCCTGCGGCAAGCTAAGCTTCCATCTTCATCTCATTCGTTTGCTCGTATTGTCCGCTCACACTTCGTAGGGTAGGATCCGTCATTTTTAACAAGCTAGGAAATAAGTTGCAATCTCTGTCATCTTCCAAGTTCTTAGATCCCTCTAGGCGCATATCTCCCTAAAAGAGAGTCAGTAACAGTGTCGCTCATGTCATTGATATCTGGGGACCCCATTGTGGGTATGAAGGCAGAAAATCCAAAGAATAAATGATTCTAAGGATGATTATTCGTATGATGTGGTCATGAATAAAAAATGCAAAAATGTACAGAATAAAATGTTAATGTTTACTTAGGACGATGCATTTAATTGAAATAAAAATTCCGGACACAAGCCTATTTCACAAAAGGACTCTTATTGCCTCTAGGCTTAAAGCAACAAGCGTGTTTTAAATATTACTCTAGATTAGTTAAAATACAGGGATCCCTTCGCAGTCTCATTGTTCAAAACAAACCCGGGAGGACAAGGGCGTATCATTAAAACTTCTTTAATTGCATCATCCCTTTTGTCACTGCGCCCACGTTCCCTTCAAGGTAGTTAAGGAGCGGATTTCCAACCGTATTACCAGTACCGTCAAATTGTAAAATCCCTACATCAATAAGACCTTGAACCCTTCTCTTAAAGGCTAGACAATTTTCTGTAGAATGCCCCTGGTTCCCAGCGTGATACATGCAACTAGCATTAGGATCATACCATTTCGGGTATGGAGGCTTCAATGGTGCCATATAATGTGGCGATATTAACTGTTTTTCCAACAATTTCGGGCACAGTTCTCCGTATGACACAGGGATAGGGGTGAGTCGAGGTTTTTCAGGATTGGGTCTCGCCGGTCTTTGTTCGTTTTTGAGTTGGTTTGGAGCAGGCGTGTTATTAGGTGGGAACACGGTGAATGGTCTTTGGTCATCCCTACTCGCACTACCCACTTCCTTTTCCCTTTTCTTAGGGGCATTCAATGTCCGCTCCCTCCTTTCTTTTGCCTCTGCTTGGACCATTGGTTTAGTCCGACCCTCCTCAGGGTTAAAACATGATCCCGTCGAGAAGTTCAGCGGGGTCGAGGTATTAGTCTGATATTGGGGCCTGATAGTGACGGGTCCCCCATGCGACCGCGCGTCTAGTTGAGTTGGGATATTTATCGGGGAATAAACAATTTCTTCATATTCCTCCATATTGTCGACCACTTGGCCCCTCCTTGTTTCAAATCCTCCCGCTAATAGCTGGGTTAGATGGCATATCATATTCTCTTGGAACTCTCGCATTTGCTCTCGCATCTCTCGTTGAATTCTGGTTGATTGCTCTTGCATCTGTTGTTGAATTCCGATCAATTGCTCTTGGATCAATATTTGTCTTTCCTCTAATCTCTCCAACCTTTGTTCCATGTTTTCTAGGTTAACGAAATAATTTCACCTAATTAGAGTCTTTCTACAAATTCTAATGCATGTGATACGATGTAATGCAAATGCGTGAAACGCAATACAAATGCATGGGATGAATGCAAAAAGAAAGAGAGACGTTGATCATGATTTCAATTCCATTAGAAGAACTTTTCCAAAAAATACGTTTCTTTTCATTAAAACGGATTGCATAGACGGCCGTGTCCTCATAGTCTAGGTGAAAACACCAATCCTCTCTTTCGTGTCAGGAATTTGTGATTGTGTCCCGTGAACTTTCTCAATAGACGTCTCTTCTAACTCCTTGTCGCTTGGTCCAGGTCGTACCTCGTCATTCACTTAACCTCCGCGATACTCGTAATCCTCCGATGACTCCCGAACAATCCTTGTCGGCTTGAACCTTCAGGTAAATCCTCTTCTTCATATCCGGATGTTTATGGACGTGTCATTTGAACTTTCTCAATAGAAGTCTCTTCTAGCTCTTTGTTGCTTGGTCCAGGTCGATCTTCTGATGACCCCCAAACAATCTTTGTAGGCTTTGAATCTTCCGGCAAGACCTACTTTCGTTGTTACCTAGACTATGTTCGGACGATCGTATTATAATCCACTTCATCAAGTAACACATTTCCTTATGACAAACTCTTCTATTCAGCAATCGAACATGAATCGACACCTCCTTTCTAATGATGCAATGCAATGCAAATGCATGTTATGAATGTAAAAAGGTGTCAACTCTGATTCAATTCCCCACAGGAAACGTCCTTAGAAAACAAAGCTCTTTACATAAAACATATTACAGATATGGTCTGGCCTTAGCGCCTAGATCCATAATCTTTCGGAGTAACGAGGATAACTCCTGTCCTCGGCTTGTCCGTGACTCGTGCTGCACACTTAATATCTCCGCCTCTGCTGCTAAAGTTTGCAAGTGCTCGGCCACCTCTCGAATCTGATTTATGGCCTCCCTCATGCAATAGTCCCTATTTTCAATTTGCTGCTGGGCGTTATGTAACTCCTCCTTCTATTGCTCTTTACTCTCTTTCAAGTACCTAATATAATCCTGACATCCCCGCAGCGCCCCTTCTAGCTCTTCAGTCTTCTTTTCCGTTTCTTCGATTCTACTCAAGCTTGCTTTTAATTCTATCACCGAGTTGCGATTTCGATAATGATTTAAGGACCTTTCCAACTCCGCCACTCTAGTCTTCAATTCATTTCTTCTGTTTTGGCCTTCTGACACTTGCCTTTCTAGGATCTCTTTCTGAGCCTTCATTTCTTGAAATTTCCTTTCCCATTGCTCGGTCTTAGCTCTTTCTTCTTGTAACTCTTTTCGCCATTGACCTGAAGTCTTTCCTAGCCCGCAGTTCTCATCGAGAGACGCATCTTTTTGTAGTCCCCCTTTAGGCTATCCAACTCTTCTTCGGCTTTGCTCTTCCCCTTTTTTATCTTTTCTGCTTCTGATTTCTGTATCTCTACATCCTACTTCAAAAGCATCTTCTTTTCCTCCAACTGCTCAATTTTCTTCTCAAGCTCTGAACTTCGCTTTACAAAATCTTGCTTTATAATTTCTAATTCCGTTGGTATCATTTGCAAACGTTCCTCTATAGATTGAGTATTATCTGAACTTGGTCTCGGGATATTGTCGTTGATTCTTTTGTTTAGCCACACTTTATACTCAGAAGTCGTCGTTTCGCCCACAGTCAACCTCTTCATCCGGTAGATTTGCTTCCAAGCATTTGCAATTTCCTTAATCTTCTTCTTATAACCTTCTTCTGTATAAGAGAATTCGCTTCGATCCAACCCATGTGTTGCTGGCACGAACTGTCTAGACTGGTATTGTCTTGCTGCTAGCAATGGGGCATACCCGATGACTCCCCAAATTCCGGGTAGAGGGACCCAATTAAAGTCTCTGCATCTATAAAGGATCTCTCCAGGCATCATCCATGGAGTTCTCCACTCAATGTCTTCTTCCTGCAGATTCTGAAGAATTGTCCTCCATCCTTCTTCCGTTATATCTTCTCGTCTTGACACGGACACTTCCTCTTTTATCGGTGAATAATCCTTATAAAAGGGTCGACAAGAGACTTTATCTATCTTCCAAAAATACCCATAAAACCATACCATTAACAGCTGTGCGCATCCGATAAACCTTCCTTCTCCCGCTCTTCTGCACACATTTAACGATCTGAAAGTCTCTGAAAGAATTGCTGGGACAGGTGTAACTTGTTTATCCAATCGATCGAACAAATCCACCGCTGCTTCATCTATGTGTCTTAGGGCTTTTGGGAAGATGACTAGTCCGTAGAGGGTTAAGGCGAAGATATCGACCTTCCTCCTCACATCAGGGTACATCAAAATCAGATCCCTTAAATTTACCCAAGGAATACATCTCCCTTCACCTTTCTGTTGAATCTTGGTCGAGATCTACTGTTCACTCATTCCCGTAATTTTCATCAACTTCTTCACCAAAGGAGGGACATAGGCGGGCCTAATATAAACCTTGTCAACCTGGATCTCGGGAATACGAAGTAAAGTGGTGTATTATTCTATTGTTGGCACCAAATCCACTTTCCCAAAAGTGAAGCAACTGTATGCGGAATTCCAAAACTGGACCATAGCCCGAAACAGGTGTTTATCTATCTTAACATCCAATAAGTAAGAGATATCACCATAACGGTGGTAGAACATCTGTTTAGCTTCATCTTCCCAATGGGTCCAGATATCCCGCAACTCTTGAAGCTCATTTTGTGTCACGCTAACACGGGTGAAGTCCCTCAGCTCCGACGTATGACCTTCAACTAAGCTATCTCCTTTTTCTAACTGTAACTTTTCTGACCATGTACGCACGGCCGCATTGTCCTCTACTTTATCAAGAAAGTCGTTTTCCATAGCAAACTTCCTATCTCAGCAACCTAACAGAATTTGACACCTCTACTACATGGAATGTTATGCAAATCAAACAAATCAACACAAGTTAGTATTGCGTAATCAAAACAAGCAAAATATCATTAAACGCTTATCTGGGTAACTATTTCGACACTCTGCCTAGGGTAGGCTCTAAGGTTTCTATATGGGGTTCGGTTCTACAGAGGGGTACCTGAACCAGCAGATTCCTCGATCCTCACCCATTATAGGCCCATACGGACCGAGTTCGGTTCAGGGGGATACATTTCCCTATGGCCATAAGGAGGTGAAAACCTCACGAAGCGCATAGGTACGGATATATCCCGGAAGCAATCCACTAGCCCATGCGGAGGTGAAAACCTCACGAAGGCTTAGTTTCTTACTCCACTTAAAGGTGTGACCACAGCGGTCATGCGATGTAAATGCAAGTATCGTGGGACTCAACAGTATTACCGTTATAGCATAGGCAGATGCATCGAAAGAAACATGATTAAAACAATTTTCCAAGTTTTCAATCAAAAGGACAAAAATCAATCAGTTTATGGCCTGACTCTCGAGTTCCCCAGTGGAGTCGCCAAGCTGTCGTAACCATTTTTTGAAAAAAAAACGGAAATCGACTTTTAAAAATAGGGAGTCGCCACCGATTTTTATTCAGGTGTGATCGGATCACCTTTGTTTTAATGAAACACTCCGGTTTACTAAAACGGTGTTTCGATCTACGAATATTCGAGAAAATGGGTTTGGGAGTCGGTTACGTGCAAGGAAGGGTTAGCACCCTTGCAGCGCCCAAATTTGGTACCAAATCGATTGATGTTGTCCCAATGTTGAAATCTTGAAAATATTTAGGGTAAAAAGAATTAAAAGAATGGGTTAATTGAATCGGGACTGAATCTCAAGATTAACTTGTTTCAAAGAAATAAAGTACCATACCCAACACGTTAGGATATAACACATTTATATTCTGACGCCGAGATTATCTTTGATCTTCAAAACATATGAAAATGGTATTTGGTTATTTAGTGGAACGAAAAAATCAACACCCAGCACATTAGGATGTAATCTCTCGTACTCCTAAATACGCAAATATTGCCTTAAAAATTTATATACATGAAATTTGAAATGTATATCAAACGTTTGGTATAAGGCATACACGTATTAGAACTTAAAGCATGTTATGGTATAAGATGTACAAACATTAATCGAGCATTATTCACAAATTAAACGCTATATTAACAACAAACTATGAACTTTAATAATCCCAAAAAATTGATAATGCGAATTTACATAAAATAAGATTTTGGATGCCCACAAACATATTTGAGATAAATAAAGTATGTTGAATTTGAAATTAACATTTTATGGAGTTGATTAAAAATGAAATAGGTTATGAATACACTCCTTGGATATATTGCAAAAAGAAATTATGCATTTGAAAATATATACACGTAGATAATTTTAAAAGAAACTAATATATAGGTAAGTTCAATAATATATAATCGAGAAATATATTAATTAATTAAAAGAGACTAGTTAGATGAATGGATAAACAAATAATTAAATAAATAACTAAAGGGCTGTGTTGAAATCGGAATGAAATCCTAGAACTAAAAAATAATAAATTAAAATGAAATTTGGAAAAGGACTAAAGTACGCACAAACGAATAAGGATTAAAACAGAAAATGTCCCCAATTCTCAAAACGCAGCATACTGATAGGATCAAACTGAAAACACGCTCAAATTACTGAGGTCAATGTAAAAGAAATTACGGGAATGTACAACAGGCCGGGTTGAAGAACAGTGCGATAAAGAGGAACCAAACGCACAAATTCCCCATCAATTGCGGTGAAACGCAGATCCTATGTATATGGGTCGGATTGAATCAGGTCGTGGCCTAATCCATACTTAATACAGCGTCATTTTATATCTAAAAAAATAATTCCCTAAAAACGTCTTATCTCCAAAATTAAGCCAACAAACCTAAAAACCTAACATATTTTGTTTCTTTCTAATCGACCAACAACAACCGCCATGCGCCATTGAAATCGGCAATGGCCACTACGCGCAATAGAAAGCAGCGATGAGATCCTTATCTATCCCCGACGCGACGGAGAAGACCAAGATCTCGATGGCACACTTCAAAAGGTAACTTCAATTTCATCCTTTCTTACCATCGCATGCAAGAATCTTGTCTCAAATAAAAAAGATCTAGGAAATGAAAAGAACAGGAAAAGAAAACCAAACAAATCACCTTAAGAAATTTATTTTTGATTTGATTTCTGTTTTTTTTCTCTGCATAAGTGCGTATACAGAAATACATGGGGATCCCTTTTTTCTTTCGATTTCGTTTTTGAAAGATTCAAAATAAAAGAAATAAAAATAAAAATAGAAAATGGTAAGCCATAAAGATAAATAAATTCGATCAACCTTTGAAACCTTTGCTTGTTTTTTTTTATTTTTTCGTATTCACAGTTCATAGAAAACGGGAGCCGAATCGTTCTCTTCTTTCTCTTGCTTTGTGGTTGCTCCTGATGCCCCCTCCGAAAGAACCCCCTCTCCTTTTTACTTCGGTCTTTTATCACCCCCCGTTTACCAAGATTCCATTCCTGTTTTTGTTTGCTTGGTTCTTTGTTGCGCGTGTTTGCTTTGCAGGGTATGGGCGCGGTGTAGGCGTGCGAGTCGCTGGTTGCCGAGACGTGCGAAGCCAGAGGTGCCTGGGGGAAGTGGTCCATGTCAGGGCGCATGGGCGCGTGGGACATCGAAACGACGCAGGGGCGCGTGTGGTGGACGCGCGTTGTGGCGCAAAGCTTTGGAACTTCTTAGGGTTTCTAAAAGTTTTGGGCCTATTTTGTTTGGGCTAGTTGGGGTTATTTGGGCTTAATTCGTAATTGGGTTTGAGCTACTTGTAAAAA
The DNA here is from genome assembly GCA_005393395.2 of Gossypium australe. Taxonomy (NCBI): domain Eukaryota; kingdom Viridiplantae; phylum Streptophyta; class Magnoliopsida; order Malvales; family Malvaceae; genus Gossypium; species Gossypium australe. The sequence goes on from CM016625.1 coordinate 126,073,716, forward strand.
TGGGTCATTCGGGTTTGGGCTTTTGTAATACCTGATTTGGGTTTTAAATTTGTTCTGTTAGTGGACTGGACTTCAACATTTGGTTTTGGTTTTAAGTGTCTTGGACCTGTTTTTTAGCTGGGTTGATTGGGCTGTATATTTGCATTAAATTATTGGGCCTGCGTTTGGACCTTGCTGTAAATAGGACTATGGACTTTGTATTTTTATTTGGTCTTGCTTTTGGCTTGGTATTGGGCTTTAATGGGACCCGGGCAAATTTGGGCTTTACTTGTTTATTTTGGGTCTGGTATTGGGTTTGGTTTTATTGGGTATAGGTCGGGCGAAAATTGGTTATTACAATAGCAATTCAATAAAGGTATTTTAAGTCGATTTTAAAATAGCCCATTTAAACATTCTTTAAAAATAAGGCAATATTTGTGTGTTTAGAAGTTCGAAAGATCACATCCTAACGTGCTGGGTGTCGATTTTTCGTTCAACTAAATAACCAAATACCTTTTTAATTATGTATTTTGAAGATCAAAGATGATCTCGGTGTTAAAATATAAAGGTGTTATATTCTAACGTGCTAGGTATGATACTTTTATTCCCTTGAAACGAGTTAATCTTGAAATTCAATTCAGATTTAATTAATATTCTTCCAAAATTTTTACCTTGAATAATTTCGAGTTTTCGACATTAGGACAACATTAATCAATTTGGTACCAAATTTGGGCGTTGCAAGGGTGCTAACCCTTCCTTGCACGTAACCGACTCCCGAACCTGTTTTCTCGAATTTCGCAGACCAAAATATTTTTATAGGTGACCCAATCACACCAAAACAAAAAAGATTGGTGGCGACTCTCTATTTTAAAAGTCGATTCCCATTTTTTAAAACCTGTTAAAAATGGTTTCGACAGACTTTTTATAATAAAAAAAAATCTTGTACTTTGTAAGAGTGTTGATGATTTTTTTAACTGTTTTAATGATTTCTTTTTCAACTGTTTAAAGTTATTGTTAACTTTGTGAGAGTTAATAATGATCTAACAATACGAGACAGAACGAATATTTTCTTCACATGGAATGGGACCCAAATTAAGGTCTAGGTAACATGTTTCTGTGTTATTTATTATTTTATTAAATTAATATTTGATATATTTTTATTTTGTAAATAATTTTAAAAAATAATTATATATTTCTAATATTTTATTATATTTTTATAAAACTTCCGATCTTATTTAAAATTTTCACTGACGTACTAAATATTTTCCCATATTTTATTATGGAAAGATAAATTTATGGTGAGATTGATTTGTTCCTAACATCACGTGATATTGTGGCCACGATTCTCTAACTTCAATTTCATATTTTTATTTTTCATTTTTATTCTCTAATTGTTATAATAGATTTTTGTTGTTGGCGAAAGCTTATATATAAATTAATATCTTTTTCACTTTTTTTTAATATTTCATTGGTACCTGAGAAGATTCAGGATTGTGTAAATCGTTCTGATTAATTATAAAAGAACAGCTAAACTTTTTATTATTTTTAAATTATTAAATTATAATATATTTAGGATAATGGAAATACAGTTGACCATGTTCTGGCTAAACAAGGTTTAACTATGGAGGAATAGGTTTGGCGTTTGGGCAGAAAAATGCCTTTGTGTTTTAGCTTTAGTTGATGCTGATGAGATGTAATCAACTGTAAGCATTTTAATATTTTCAAATGAACCGACATTTTACTAAGAAGGAATAATGTCTATTTTAGTCCCTGAGTTTATGAATAAGGATGAAAAAAAATCGATTTCGACTGCTTCTAGCCCAGCTCGATATGTCAGGGTCGAAATATTTTAGAAAATTAAGATGGATAAAAAGAATCATGTTTTCATGGATTAAAAATCACATGTTAAGGTTAGAAAATATTTATCTTACTGAAAAAATATAGATTAAATAGAGAAACCAACGAAAACAAAACTCTTCTACTCTTTCAAAATTACAACCTCAACTAATAAGTAAAGTGAGAAAATTTTGAAATTTTGATCATAAAATATTGTTTCCATGAAAGAATTTAATGAAAATCAACTTGTCAAAACTGAAATCTTAAAAGAGAGAAATCAATGGTTTGATGGAAATTTCTGAGAGAAAAACTAAAGAGAATTTCTTTACGTTCTTTAAAAAATAATCGTGAAAAATAACCACCCAAATCGTCCCCTCATTTTGCGAAATTCAAATGGGTATTTTGTTGATATGGGTTTGGGAAAATTACACCACAAGGACTTCTACTATATTGAATCATATTTTTTATTATTCTAACATTGATCCTACTAATTTTATTAACCTTACAAATTAGTTCTTAAGTCTTAATTACTAACTCTCAAAATTAACCTCTCAATAATTCTTATTAAGGTCGAACTGATGTCCACGAAACTAAAATTAATTAACTACGAACATGGTAAAAAATAAATCAGAAAAATAAACGATTAACAACCAAGAAGTGAAACAATACCTAGAAAAGAATTCACCTAATTTATTTACTTAGTATGTTGATCCGTAGAAATCCCTAAATTATATTAATATATTTTTCGAGAGTAAGAGCAATTAACTCTATATTGATTAATTAAAAATTCCTTTCTAATTAAAACTCCTTTGATTTAAGCATATCAAACATTGATCAATAATTTAAAAATATCAAACCAATAATGAAGCACACATAATTAAGAATAATATTCAATTATTTATTGCGTAAAATAAAAATCAAACGATAGAATCCATCATAGAGTTCATCTCCCCTAGGTGTTTAGAAATTTAGTTAATGCTTGCAAATAAAAACAACCAAGAAACAATATAATCGAAAGAAATAAAGAAACTCATGATAACCTGCTAATAAATTAACTATTCAATCTTGACGGAAATCTGCTTCAGAGTCAGCTACAATGGTATTTTTCGAGTTGTTTTCTTCAGTATTTTATGATGACGTACTCCTATCCTATTATTTTTGTTATGTATAGTCTTAGAATGCCCGAAAAACCTAAAAAGTACGTTTTTGGAAAGTTTGGTGTGCAATCCTGTGTAAATGACACGATCATGTAGAAGGGGTTAGCCCGTGTAGCTCCTATAGGTTACTTTGATTTTCACTCGTTTTTTCACTCCTTTTGCTCTCAAATACTCTCTTAAATATAAAAACATGAATTTAAAGTAATAGGAGCATAAAATTCACCATTAACATCTAATAATCACCCAAAATCGTATTAAAAATGAGATTAAAATATATTTTTTTTAACATTTATCACGAATGATTAATTAATAAAAATTGCACGCAAGATCACTCCACCTATACTTCTTTCAATAAATAATTTGTTTTAATAATTATATACTTTACATAGAAATTTTATTTAACAGTAACATCATTGTGCGACATAATTTAGTTGATATAATATTCATGTCATGTTTTAATTATTCTCTCAATATTATTTTATGTTTTATCCCATTTTATATTATACTTTATATAATTTTCCCAACTCATTTGTTTTTAACTTTAAATTTATTCACTTAAGTTATTAATCTTTTCAAAATATATTTAAGTAATTTTCATAGTCATTTAATTTAGAGAGAAATTTTTAATTATTGTATTATATTTTTTAAATAATTTACGTGTTATTATTTTATTATATTTTAAAATGATTTACTTCGATTTGTAGGTCAATTTAAGATTTATTTCTATAAAAAGGATTTTAAAAATAAAGTATATATAATAAATTTTACAGTAATTATTAAACTCGTGCAAAATTTTTTTAATTTAAATAATTTTAAAAACAAAAATTTATTATAAAGATATTTATTATATGGATAATGATCAAATCAACAAAATTATATATATTAACTTTAACGGTTTTTATAATTGTCACTCCAACTACTTGGTTGGAAAATGTACAAAAAAAAATCTAAGATTAAAATGATATTAAATTTAGAATTTTATTATTAGGAATGAAATTTATTATATGGGTAAGGATCAAATCAATAAAATTATAGATATTGACTTTTACGTTTTTTATGATTGTCACTCCAACTACTTGGTTGGAAAATGGACAAAAAAAATCTAAGATTAAAATGCTATTAAATTTAGAATTTTCTTATCACGAATAAAATTGGTATGCTAAATTCAAACTCTTAAAATAGGGGGCTAAATTAGAACAAAAAGCAAAGAGGAGAGCTTAATTGAAAGATTGAAGATTTAAGGATGACTGGAAAAATATTGAAGGGTTGAAGATTTCTTTTAAAAAGTGACTGGATAAAGATTAAAGGATTTTTGATATTATTACAAATCTGTAATTAGTTTAAATTTAATGTTTAATTTAATTTTAAATTTTAAATTTTGAATTATTTAGTGATAATATTTAAAAAAAATCTAACTATATTTTAATACTAAAAGTGTATATAAATACTTAGTGACTAGATCCAATTAAACACATACTTTACTTTGCATTTAATAATTTTTTTCTCCCCTTTCCTGCCGATTTACATTTTGCAAATCTCTTTTTGAATTTTTTTTACTTTCAACCTTTTCTGGTTTAATTACCTTTCAAGACCCTTTCCCCTTTCCATCACCCATAATTTAATAAAATTTATTGTTTTAACCCGAAAATTGCTCAAACAAAACAATTTGTGAGATACAAACCGATTAAAAAAATCTCTCAACTCAGTATTTTCTATCGGGATCGACTACATTATGAAAACTTGGGTTCTATACTACTATTTATTGTTATTTTATTATAGGAATTTATATTTGCAGGTCGTAAAATTTTTTATATAATACATTTTAAAAAATAATATATTCTATAAAAAATTATAATAACTTAAATACAATTGCAACTGATTTAGAGTTTGTACCATTATTAAAATTATTTCATAATAATATTTTATAATTAAATTTAAATAATTTTTATATATAGTTGAATTACATTAAGTTAAAAATACTTGTATAGATTAAAAAAATTCCAAAGTTGGAGAGATTTTATTACTATTCACGGGATAAATAATACATTTTTGAAATTTTGGAACCATTTATATTTTTCATAATTTTGTTTTTTAAATTTTAAATAGTTTTTAATAGTTTTTGAATTTATTTTATAAAAATTATAAATCAACTTTTTAACTTTTTTATAATTGCCCATCAACAAAAGAATTAGACTGAAGGAATATGATTTTTTTAATATTAATTTCATGAAGATTTTTATCATATCTCATAGTGTGACCTAACTTTTAATACAAGGATAGTATACTTAGAAGCCTCATTCTTTTACTCTGACAAGTTTTTTTTTGACTGGATCTTCGCCTAATGTATGATCAGATTGGATTTCTCTTCTTGAGACGATGTTGGATATATAGATTGCAAGCTATCCAAACAGTCGTCCAACACCTACGATCAGTATCAATTTGTTAGATATTTTGTCGGCAAAAAATAAAAAAAAAAGAAGAAAAGAAAACGCGGCAAATCTTCCCAGTTGTCCAGAGTTATCAACTACTCTTTCCCACATCCCACGCCTGTCTGTCACATTGAGTGTCTCAGCAGTCACCAATGCCAACGCTTATGCACATGAATTCATCACTGTCACTGTCACTGTCACTCTCTCTTCTCTTCTCTTCAGCCTTAATTCCTCTTTCCTATAAAACCTAAAACTCTTAAAGTCGAGCTCAAATCTAAAAATATCCAGATTAAAACAAAAATAAATGAAGATCTTCTTCCATTTTCTCTTGTTTTGTTTCTTTACTTCGTTGTTTAACTCTTGTTTCGCTGGCAATGTAACCTATGACCGCCGCTCTCTCATCATTGATGGCCAACGCAAGCTTCTCATTTCCGCTGCCATTCATTACCCCCGCAGCGTTCCTGCGGTAAGGCGGTTTCTTTTTCACTTTTATTTTACATACTTTACTCTTTCTAAAATGGCACAACCAATTTGCCAAATTTCTAATGGGATTTGATTCGTTCTTTTTGTTTTTAATTTCGTTTGGCTAGTTCTGGTGCACATTTGCATTTTACTACACTTTTTCCCATTCACTTTACTTAATACAAAGCTTCATTTCAATGCGGAAGTCATGTAATTGATGCGGTGTCACAATCTCTTCAACGATGCGAAGATTTTCCTAATCAACTTTCTTCATCCAATTTGGCTTCTTTCTCAGTTTAAGCAATTCACCTATTACTTGTTTATCCATTTTAATGGTTTCTTTGGAATGTACATTCTGAATTTTCATAAGCTTAATCTTTAACTGTAATGTGGCAGATGTGGCCAGGGCTGGTTCAAACAGCAAAGGAAGGAGGGGTTGATGTCATTGAATCTTACGTATTTTGGAATGGACATGAGCTTTCTCCAGGAAAAGTGAGTTTTCCAAATCTGTTGCATTGGTTTGTTGGACGAATACTGCTCAAATTATGACTCCTTTTTGTCGACGAAGCTCAAAGCTTCTGACCTTCGATTGTTAATTTGCAGTACAATTTTGAAGGGCGATACGATCTAGTCAAATTTGTAAAGATTGTTCAGCAAGCCGGGATGTATATGATTCTTCGAATTGGCCCCTTTGTAGCTGCTGAATGGAATTTTGGGTGTGTTTACATTTTTATCCTTGATTTTAAAATGATGATGCTTGATGCCTGAATTCACTGAATTAAACATATATTGATTTGATTATATTAAAGCATCAAGGAGCTATGCGTTCCTTGCTTGGATTAAATAAAATGTGTTTAATACAGGGGTGTACCTGCCTGGTTGCACTATGTCCCTGGAACTGTGTTTCGAACTGATAATGAACCCTTCAAGGTGAGAATTTGGATCTCTTGTTGTTCTAGTTTGGGGAATAGTGGCCCCTGTAGTTATCTCTACCTTTATTGTTAAACTGTTAATTTCGTGCTTTACTGCTAACTTATTGAGTTGGTTGTTTTTTGTGGCTTAGTATTACATGCGGAATTTCACAACATACATAGTGAACCTCATGAAGCAGGAGAAGCTTTTTGCACCGCAAGGAGGTCCAATCATCCTGGCCCAGGCAAGTACAATACTAAACTTGGAAGTGGCCTTTGAGAAATTTTCCTTTCCTGAACCTGCTGGTCCGAGCTGTGCATTAACATGTGCTCCAGCCCCCTCCTTTATTTTTCATTTTATTACTTTCCGTTACATCTTTAATCACGATTAGCATGTATTAGTTTCAAATTTGTTGGATCATGCATATTTGATTGGCGATGATGGGTGCATTGAAATATCATGGACAAAATAAAAATGTAGGGAGCCAATTCTTTCAAGCATGATAAAATTACACGTTGATTAAATTTGGTATCTTGTCTATGCCTCTACATTTGATGAGGAGTGTTATGTGGTTACAAAACTCCCAAACAATTTTGGGGTATGCTGGGCACATTATATGATACAGGTCTCTCCACCTACAGAAGATTTGTTTAAGATGGGATGCTCTCTTAAAATTTACCCTGCATTATAGGTATTATGCTTACATCTGAGGGTATGATGTAGTGATAAATTGATTAAATTTGTGCTATCATAGTGACTAATGGTTTGAGAAATTCGTTACTTGAGCAATAGAGAGGTTGTTAACTTTTGTTAACATTCATTTTCGTTTGTTCCACTTGAATAGAAAATCTATACATGGAGGGTCCTCTCCTCTAATCCTTTGACTCTAAGAGATGCTATGCTATAGCTTGAAATCCTTGAATTGTACTTTGTTCTTTTTGAGGTCACATTTTCATTTAAAAGTACAAATTCTAATTGCAATCAAATAACTTTCAAATTTCAATGTAAATCATGTAGTAATTTATGGAAGAAATCAATAAACAGACCAACCAAAGATAAAGAAAACAGAACCAACATAAAGTCGAACTAAAACATGTAGTGGACTTGAACTTGGGACATAAACATTCTAGGACTTCTTCCTTGCCATTGGGATGATTTGGTTATCAATGAAACAGTTCTTCTTGCTGTTTCCATTTTTCATGAGTAAAATCTCACAGAAATATTATTTATGAATCTTCCATCCTTGAGTTTACGTGAAAGGAACAAGTATAATAACTCTAGGGGCATCTTCACAATTTTTACATTTTTGAAATTGTAAATCGAAGATACTATTGTGAGTTTTTTGAATCTAACCATATCAATTATGACTTGTTTACTTAGAATGGTATTTTTCTTAGAAGAATATCCACTTTCTCAAGAAGTTGAGTTTGTTTAGATTACGCATGGTGTATGTTTTCCTTGAATAGATGTGTGAAAACGTTTAAGTGAATTCATGAGATATTATTGAAAACAATACTGGATAGCAGTCAACTTTCTAGTTATGCAGCCTGGGTTGATGTAAAGTTAAGTGCTGATATATTGAAAGATTGACATATCAATAGTTCTTACCATAGAAAGAAGAATGCTGCATTAGTTTATGCTCATTTCTTTGCCTTTTCATTTTCAATTCCGCTTCTTGCTTGAAGCATCTTTTTATTATTTTATCAATCAAATTGATGCGCTCCCAGTTCGTAGCAATTGCTTTCAGTGTACATTAAACATCGTCCTCTTAACTGCAGGTTGAAAATGAATATGGATATTACGAAAAATTTTATGGAGAAGGGGCAAAGCGTTATGTTACATGGGCTGCTAGAATGGCAGTTTCTCAGAATATTGGAGTACCTTGGATAATGTGTCAACAAGATGATGCTCCTGACCCTGTGGTGAGATTTTTTTACACTTAATTTTTTCTTTCTAATGACAGATTCAGTCTTTATCCCTATTTTCTCTATCCATCGATCCGTTCATCCATTTTCACTTTCACATTATCACTTTAACTTAAGTTTTCTGCCAAATGAATACAAATGAAGTATGATTCCTTCTGTTTGCCTGTGTCCAATGTGTGCCGTATTTTTCTCTTCTATTATATTTTAAAATAAATTTCAGTCCCATAATTCTTCTGAATGGGCTAGGGTAAGATGCCAAAACCAATTACTTTTCAGTATCTCATAATTTTGAATTCTCATAGTCCCTGAAAAGAAAAAGGCCTAAGATGTTCCTTATTCTCCAGTAGACATTTATTTTTCTGTGATATTATAGGTTCGTTCATTTCAGATCAATGTTGTTAAGTTAAGAAGCCAAATACAGTTTGCATTTATAAATTTAGCATTTCCTCCCATGAATAACTCTTAGAATCCACTCATGTCCAACAATTTCAGTTACTTTTCATATGGAAATCTTGTTTTCTATGTTCTTATTTTCATTTTTTATTCCCTGCATGTACACATACTACATAGTTAAATATTATTTTTGTGAAAGGAAGAACTCATGTATAACAGTACATCCAAGGATATTAAAAAGATAAAACTTGTCCTGCCAACCTCTATAGTCCATATTTTGGGATTCCATGATATCTGTAGGTGTACCTTTATCTATGGCCTATAAGCACTCGTTAGCTGTTTGCCTTAAAACAGTCGGCATGAACTAATAGGATCAAATATGCTTTCATTATATACATGCTACTAGGGTAGCAGCTATATGGTTGTGTTGAGTTGATTTTCTGGATTATTAAGATTCGGTGTCTACTATATTCTCTATTATAACAACTTCGTGCTTCTTGCTTCAGGTTTTATGTTTTCTAAAATTTTAAATTGGGTCATGGTTGCTTGCAATAAAAGAAAATGTTCAGAGCTATTGCTTTTATTTATTACATGATAAAAAAACTTATCTATTTAGCATAAAGACTAACAATAACATTTCTTCTATGTTGCAGATTAATACTTGTAACTCCTTTTACTGTGATCAATTCACACCTAATTCTCCAAACAAGCCCAAAATCTGGACTGAAAATTGGCCTGGATGGTAATATTTTAATTTATTGTTTGTTTCAGTTGATTAATTTCATGTTGGATGTGTTCGGTAATCTTGCATATCAAATATGATTTTGTTTTTTTCTGATGATACATAATCTTATAGAAGAAACATAGAGTTTTAGAGCAACGGGAACCTTTTGATAACCACACTTATTACTTGTTTGACTGGAACTATCTTGCTTTCAAATATGTACTTTATATTGAGGGGTGTTTCCTTCACAATTCGTTTTTCTTTAGGGTTCTATTTCCTTTTATTTTCGATTAATAACCTGGATATATGGTTCTTTGTGTGCGTGCGTTTTATGATCATCTGATTTCTGTTCAGTTTTGCTGCAATCAGTATTTTGCTTTTTCAGGTTTAAAACATTTGGGGCAAGAGACCCTCACAGGCCAGCAGAAGATGTTGCCTTTTCTGTTGCTCGATTTTTCCAGAAAGGAGGAAGTGTACATAATTACTACATGGTGTGCTAGTCAATCCTAGTGTCAGATATCTTTTTGTACGCATGTAGTTAACTTATTTGTTAATCTGTTACTTGGTCATTTTGTTCCTTAGCATTTACTTTCTTTTTTCTGTCGTGTAGTATCATGGTGGAACAAACTTTGGCCGAACATCAGGTGGACCTTTCATTACAACAAGTTATGATTATGAAGCTCCAATTGATGAGTATGGTAAGCTGTTTTAATGGTATCTGTCAGTAAGTGTATTCTCTGCCAGAGTATTTAAATATTTGGTGGGTTTTCTTTTAGGGTTACCTAGGCTTCCAAAATGGGGACACCTAAAGGAACTCCATAAAGCTATAAAGTTATCTGAGCATGCATTGCTAAAGAGTGAACCAACTACTTTATCACTAGGGCCTTCCCAAGAGGTAAGCTTTCCTTCTTTACAACTTTTTCCACATAACATTTGAGATGACATTTTTCTTTCGCTGGGATTTTTTTAGTAAATCATATTTGCATATTCAGGTAAGTCTTGTTGCTTTTACGGTTAAACAACTTTTATGTGTTCACTTTTATCCCTTAAATTGTTATAAGCTTAGTCGTCACCTTGTACTCATCTTCCAATTTAAAATATCTTTTTAGATTCATTTAAACTTAAAAAGACAACATAAGTACATATTAAAAAATTATTGAGTTCTCCAAATCATACCATTTAAACATTTGCAACATTTTAGTCAAATTTCCTAGTATAGCAATTACCTGATTTCTAAATTGTTTTGATTACCGGTTAGTTTCAGATAACAGTATTTCTCTCCTAATCTCCTATCATTATTGCTCTTCCTTAGTACTAGGCCACCTCTTGGGTGCTCACCTCTTCATGTGGGGGCAGATCACGAACTTTAAAGTTCCCCTTTACTTCTGTCTTTTCACTTTTCTAAAGAGGTTTAGTGGCAGTTGCTACCATACCTCATTCATAAAGAACTTCCCTTCATGAGAGTAAAAAAATTGTTTTGAGTTCAAGAAAACCCCTTTGTATAAGAATCTTAAACATCCCTTCTGTGATTGTTGCTTTTGTTAAAATGTAGCCTTCGCTCGGAGGCACTGGGGAAAAAAGGTTTTTCAGGGAAATTGAAACCTTGAAGACACAAAACATAATATGAGACAGTCAATTTAGAATTTGAAACAACAATTTGTTTTCACAAAATCTTTTGATGCTAACAGCTAGGTCAAAAAGTACTATTTCACCAAAATATCAATCTTGTAACATACATTTTTAATCAGCCAAATTTATCTGGACATTAAGTAGATTCTCAATTTTAGAATCTCTGATACGAGAATTTGTTTAGCTAGGTCAAAAAGTACTTTTTCACCAAAATGTAAATCCTGTAACCTGCACTCTTAATTAGACAAATACTCAGGACATTAGGTAGCTGCTTGATAAGTGTAGAAAACGGAGTAATTCTCTATATTTTTCAGTAGAACATATTACATCTATATATATATACAAACTATGACTCTAATCTAGGAAACTCTTAGAATAGTAAAGATACTAATAAAGATATAATCCCTTATTCTAAGGGATTGTAGGAAATATTTACATAATCCCTTAAACTGAAGGGATGACAACATTTAATATATTTCTATAATTCCTACACTCCCCCTCAAGCTGGAGAATATACATTGTATAATCCCAACTTGAATAGGAATTTATTGAAAACAGGCTTTGGCAGAGCCTTAGTGAGAATGTCTGCAATTTGTCCTTCTGAAGGAATGTAGGAAAGAGTGGCTGTCCTTTTGTTGACTTGATCAGCAATAAAATGCCTATCAATCTCAACATGCTTTGTTCGGTCATGTTGAACTGGGTTCTTGACAATCTGAATAGCAGATTGATTATCACACAGAACTTCAAAGTGATCCTCCTGATTAGTGTTAAGTTCTTTTAGTAATTTAAGTAGCCAAATTCCTTCGCATATTCCCAAAGCTAGTGCTCTAAATTCAGCTTCAGCACTACTTCTTGAGACAACAGATTGCTTTTTACTTCTCCAAGTTGTAAAGTTACCCCAAATAAAAGTGCAGTAGCCACTAGTGAATCTTCTTTCAGTGAGATCTCCGGCCCAATTAGAGTCTGTAAAAATCTTAACAGTTCTGTCTTGTGTCTTCTTAAACATTAAGCCGTGTCTTGGAGTTTTCTTCAAGTACTTGAGAATTCTATTTGCTGCTGCCGTATGTTCTTCAATAGGATTAGGCATATGTTGACTTATCACATTTACGGGAAAGGCTATATCTGGCCTCGTCAAGGATAAGTAAATGAGTTTCCCAACTAATCTTTGAAATTTCTCTTTGTCTGCTAAAGACCCATCTTCTTTGTTGAATCTCAAGTTTGCCTCCATTGGTGTATCAGCTGGCTTACAACCAAGAAAACCAGTTTCTTTTAGTAAATCAAATATATACTTTCTTTGATTAATCACAAGTCCTTCTTTTGATCTTGCTACCTCCATTCCTAGGAATACCTTAGCTTTCCCAAGTCCTTGGTTGCGAATTCCCTGTTTAACAATTTCTTCAAATTGCTAATCTCTTCCTCATCATTTCCAGTAAGAATTATGTCATCAACATGCACAATTAGGATAGCTTTCTTATTCATAGAAGTTACCTTGATGAAAAGTGTATGATCTGCAAGAGACTGCTTGTAGCCTTTTTTAAGAATGACTTTAGTGAACCTTTCGAACCAAGCTCTGGGTGATTGTTTTAGCCCGTATAGAGACTTGTTGAGCTTGCAAACCTTGTTGCTACCTTCAACAGACTTTAAGCCAGGTGGCAATTTCATATAAACTTCTTCCTCCAGCATGCTATTAAGAAATGCGTTCTTTACACCAAGTTGGTGTAATTGCCACTCACAATTTACAGCCAAACTTAGGAGTACTCGAACAATGTTAAGCTTTGTCACAGGTGCAAGAGTTTCTGTGAAATCTATCCCATATGTTTGCGTAAAGCCTCTAGCCACTAGTCTAGCTTTGTATCGTTGGATACTGCCATTAGAGTTATACTTTACAGCAAAGATCCATTTACAGCCAACAGCCTTTTTTCCTTGATGAAGGTCTGTAACGGTCCAAGTAACATTTTTCTCTAGTGCACAAATTTCCTCTTCAACAGCCCTTCTCCATTTAGGATCCTTTAGAGCTTCAGCTATGCTTGTGGGAATCTGTTCTTTATCCAAGGTTGCTGTAAATGCTTGAATGAATTATAACCAGTAAATTTTTTAATAGGATGCTTGGTGCACTGTCTAACTCCTTTTCTAATAGCAATAGGGAAGTCATCTAGAGTAGTAGACTTACTGATTTCTTCTTCCATTTCGGCAGCTGGACCCAAATCCAATTCTCGGCAAGAATCAGATTGCAAAACAGTCTCAGGGATATGTTTTCTTTTTCTTGTGTAGGCACGAAGCTGTTTAGGTGATGGTGTTTTTTTGAAGACTTTCAATGGGAGTAGGTGTATTTTCAAGAAGGGTGTTAAAATTAGGTGTGGGTGAATTGGTGATAGGTATTACCGGAGAATCAATAGGAGTAGTCACGAGTGACAAAGCTGGAGGTAAAGGCTAAAATAGTGGCAATTCTGGAGGTTGAGAATGAAGATTAGGAGGAGATACCTGATGTGGCTGAAAATCACTCCATGTCTTCCCCTGAATTTCAACCTGAGTGAAGTAGGGATCCTGTTCATAGAATCTTAAATCCATAATGGTAAGAAATCATTTAGGAGGAGGATGATAGCATTTATATCCCTTCTTAAGTGAAGAATGTCCAACCAGTACACATTTTAAAGACTTAGGGTCTAACTTGGACTTATTAGGAGCAATATTTTGGAAAAAAACAGTGCAGCCAAAGATTTTAAGTGGCAGAATAGAGGAAATAGGCTTAAAATGGGGAAAGTGCTGTAAAAATATAGATTGAGGTGTTTGAAATTTTAAAACCTTACTAGGCATTCGGTTGATTAATTATGTGGCCGTTAATAAGGCTTCCCCCCCCCCCACAGATATTTGGGAACATTAGTTGTAAACAAAAGGGAACGAGTAACTTCAAGGAGGTGCCGATTTTTCCTTTCGGCAATACCGTTTTGCTGTGGGGTTCCAACACACGAACTAAGTTGAACTATGCCCTTTTCACTGAAAAAATTACCCAAAGACCAAGCAAAAAATTCATTGCCATTATCAGATTTAAAGAGCTGGATTTTAGACCCAAATTGAGTGAGAATCATATTATAAAATTGCGCAAAAATACCAGTAGTTTCAGATTTATCTTTTAGCAAATAAGTCCAAGTTGTCCTATTGTGATCATCAATAAAAGTGATAAACCACTTACAATGATCAGCATTCTTCACCCGAGAAGGGCCTCAAATATCACTATGGATTAAAGCAAAAGGGTGAGAAGGCTTGTATGGAGAAGGAAAATAAGATGATTTAGTATGTTTGGCAAGAGAGCAAACTTGGCAAGAAAAAGAGTTTAGCCTTTTATTAATGAATAGAGCAGGAAACAATTTTGCAAGGTATTGGAAACTAGGATGGCCTAAACTAAAGTGCCATAACATAACATTATCAACTTTATTGAAAGTGGTGAAAGATTTGGAGATCTCGGTTTTAGGAGAGGAAGGGAGGATGTAGAGACCATTCTGCAAGCTGGCCTTACCAATCATCTTCTTCGAGTTCAGTACAATCAAGACCGTTAAAAATTGTTGAACAGTTCAAGTCCGTGGAAGTTTTACTTACGGAAATGAGATTGCAAGCCAGATTTGGTACAAAGAGAACATTTGTAAGTACAATCTGTTCATTGAGAACAACAGTGCCATGTCCTTCTACTTTGCACAAGGAACCATCAGCTGTTTTTACAGCTTTACCAAATGTTTGGAAAAAATTGCAAAACAAGGCTTTATTAGATTACCCGCACAAGACCCCTGAAACTTTCCAAACAGTTTTTGAAGTTTAGCAATCTGTTCTTTGTTGAAGCTAGTGACAGATGTGGCAGCGGCAAGACTTGATTTAGTATCTCTAGAGTTCTTTGACTTCCAGTCCTGAGGCTTACCATGAAGCTTCCAACACTTTTCCTTGGAGTGGCCGGGCTTTTTGCATTGATCACACAAAGGTCTCCCCCGTTTGGAAGAGGAAGATGATTGATGTGTAAAATTGTTGCCATTTAATCGATGGTAGGTGATATTCAGACCAGACGAGTCTGATTGAGCATCAGAACCAGAAAAATTTTCTGGATTTGAGGTAATCTCCGGAGTAGGAGAAGGATATGTAGAAGAAGAAGTTTCTGACATGATCTAGGGTGGAAAGGAACTGTAACCTAAGCTGATACCATGTAGAAAACAGAGTAATTCTCTGTATTTTTCAGTAGAACATATTACATCTATATGTATACAAACTATGACTCTAATCTAGGAAACTCTTAGAATGGTAAAGATACTAATAAAGATATGAATAAGGGATTGTAGGAAATATTTACAGAATCCCTTAACTGAAGGGATGACAACATTTAATATATTTCTATAATTCCTACAATAAGAACAGCACATATTTAAGTCATTTTCGGGACAAGAGTAGAAATTTTGATTATATTGTGATAGGTAGCAAGATGCTAGAATGTCTTATGTCATTAATCCCGTTTAGTTAACATATTTGAGTTACTTGTTTTCCCCTTTAGTTTTTTTTGTCTTGTTTCCATGTTATTCTAAAATGTGGCATTATTACAGATATATAAAACTTACTGTGTGTTAATGACTTAATTATTCTATTCTTTTGATTGACTTTTGTTATCTGAACAATCACTTCACTGCAGGCTGATGTTTATGACGATGGTTCAGAAGTATGTGCTGCCTTTCTTGCTAACCTGGATGATAAAACTGACAAGAATGTAGTGTTCCGGAATGTGTCATATCACCTGCCTTCATGGTCAGTCAGCATTCTGCCCGACTGCAAGAATGTTGTGTTTAACACGGCAAAGGTAAATTTTCATTTTTTTTTCAAAAAAATCATTTATACACATCAATGTCTGAACATTCATCCATTGCCTATAGTGGCAGATCTTGACATTTATAGACACACACCTGTATATATTTCTTTTTTCTTTGTGGGGGTGGGGGGCAATTACAAGATTAAATTGCTTAAGAAAAAAGTTGCGATCTCATAGAACATGTTCTTGTTATAATTTTTGACTGAATTCGTTGCAAACATATCTAGCTGTTATTTTCATGCACACATATATGCCTATATAATATATACCATTTTTGCTCTCTTAATCTTATTTCCTAGAATAAACAATTTTTTTTTTTTTTTTTTTGAGTTTCCTGACTTGGGATGTAATGAATTTAATTTTTTAAACAAGCTAATATATATTTTAGCCATAGAAAGTAAAAGGGTTCTTGTTCAATATTCAAAACTTAGCAAAGATATGGAATTCTCACATGCATAAAAGATGGGAAACTTTGTAAAACTAGTATGTATATATCTATATATTCTAGTTATGGATTTGGAGTTGAAAATTGAAGAAGACAAGCACAGGGCGGCAAAGATATAAAAAAATCCAACCTTTCAATACTCTTAGTAGATGTCTTGTAGTTTTGTAGAAAATGCTAATATTTAAAAAAATCAGTTCTATCTAAGTTCACAGAACATATGACAGTGACTTGAATGACAAATTGATTAATTTGAAGAGTTAAAAAACATAAATTGGCAAGTTAAATAATAAAAAAAACAATTTAATTTTACTTTTTTTAATCTATAATGTATAATTTTATTTTGAAGGGACCAGTATGAATTTATATGTATATATATTCATATATATGTGAAGAATTGTCAAATTTTTGGGTGTGGGGGAGGTGGGAGGAGGCAAGGGCCCCTCTTGCTCCAAAAAAGCTCAGCCTCTGATTGCTATATGTCAACAGGTAGGTTCACAGGCATCTCTAGTTGAAATGATGCCCGAGGAGTTGACGCCATCAGTCACGTCCCCAAGTAAAGGCTTGAAAGCTCTTAAATGGGATGTATTTGTGGAGAATGCTGGAATCTGGGGAGTAGCTGACTTTGCTAAAAATGGTTTTGTGGATCATATAAATACCACGAAAGATACTACTGACTACCTCTGGTATACAACCAGGTTTGTATTTCTCTGTGGAACTGGCTAAACTTGTCTTTCAGAGTTCAATAGGATTTGGATGACTAAATGATTTATAAATAGGCATGAAGGGGCATGCCTTAAAGTAGAAGCATGTCATGTTGTTCCACCATCATTGGCTTAATGATATGGATCTTTGGTGTTTATAGATTTGTGAATTTACTCATTTTATCTCCCATCACCTGATTATAATCGCTTGATAGTGGTTCAATGTTTCTACTACCTATGGAGGTTATAACTTATAGGAAGAAGGAATCATGATGATATAGTTGTGGTACAGTGTCTTATAGTATTAATTACGGGTGCTATATACTTAACAAGGATTCATAAAAACTGAATTGCATGTATTTGGAGCTCTGGCCTTTCTAAGCTTATAGTTAACATAAAAAAAAGGAGCCATATGAGAAATCAGTGTTATGCTAATTTTATAATTCTTTTCCCAATTAAAATCTTCTTGCTGTGGTATGTATTTCATAACTTTAAAACCTTCTTTCATTTGAGAAGCAAAGTTTCTTATCTATAGTATCTGAGATATAGAGCTCTTCTGGTATGCTAACTTGATCCAAATTCAACTTGGTTTTGGAGTGTGCATATGCCTTTAGTAAGTCTTGGTTCTATGATATTGTAATATAGCCTTACCAGCTCATAGTATGAGTATCCTTGAATTGCAGTATAATTGTTGGTGAAAATGAAGAATTTCTGAAGAAGGCAAGTCGTCCAGTCCTCCTTATTGAGTCAAAGGGGCATGCTCTTCATGCTTTTGTGAATCAAGAACTCCAAGGTTATTACTGGTGTTCCTAAATGTCCTTTCTTGAAACACTATCTTATAATAAAATTATTGATAGGCATGTCAATATGCAATTTTCATCTTGTGTACTATCACCCTTACTCTCAAATTTTGCACTTCTCCATTTTCTGGTCTGGACAGACAATTTAATTTAAATTAAGTTTTATTCTTCGCTTCTCATTGTTCGGTGAGCAAGTCAGACTTTTGGAGTCAGAATTCATGCTTGATGCTGAAGGAAAGTAGAATGATCATTTCTAGGACCTAGTTGTTACCACGCCCCAAATCCCACATTTGAAATTTCTGAGGATCCCCTGTGGTATATTTATAGAGACTTGATACTTGTGAGATGATTTTTGTGTATTGTGCGCTTTGGGTCTCACTATTTTTGTCTACAGAAGTTGCCTACAAGTTAGATACAAATCTCTACATATATATGATATGGATTCTAACAAATTCTCAATGTGAGTTTTGGGGAATCATACTACATGCCTTGAATTTGTTTTTCATGTTTTTCTATTGTTGTTACCTTAGCAGAAGTTCCTTTGCCTCTATAGTCTATAGTTTGGATCTTCCTTGACTGCAGGCTCCATTATTGATATATATTTATACTTGAGTGCCATGAATCTCATGACTTTAATATTTCTTTGTGATAATAACATGATAGGAAACACCTTAAATTGGGTGTAAGTTTCATTTCTCTTCTCTGGCTTAGTTTTCTTTTAGGGACTAAGAACAAACAACCCAGATCAGCATGCTGGAAACTTCAATTGCCATAAGTAGCTTCATATGTCATATGGTTTTCCAGCTTTGGTTTTCTATTTTTAGGATAATTTCACTGTCATAGCCTCTAGGAAAAACTTTTTACTATTTTACAACACTAGGGTTTAGGATTCCAAAACTGACTTTTAACCATTTCAACAATGAAACTAATAATGGTGGTGGTGGTCATTAATAATTGTTTCTTTGCTGTATATGGTGGTCCACTGGACTTGAGCTATAGCTGCTATATATTGGGAGGTGATTCTGTCCTATCTCCAAGGTTTGAACTTGAGACATTCAAGTTGTCAACTCCAAGTTGCAAGGGTGTCCCATTGGAGATGATGGCTCTGCAGCATTATCCAGGGCTCCAGATTCCACATGGAAATTTCACAATCAATATGATGTGCTTTGCTTCTAATTTGACTTTGTCATTTCTTTCATGGTTGTTGATTGTTGAAAGCATGTTTCTTTAAAACCTAACTGATCATTAAAGACTGAGCAAATGGCTGCAGATGGCATATAAGTAATATTTTCCCATCATAAGTTCCACTATAACCTACTGTTTAAAGTGGTTCCTATTAATATATGCGTATATACCCTTGCACCAACAAAGATTCTCCTTTCCTTTTAGTTAATGGATATTGTTGATTGATTTATTTTGCAAGTTATAAATTGAACAACATTGTATTTCCCCAAGTTTGCTATGGGTCTATCACGTGGAGATAATTGTAATAGAATTTTAAAAAAATTCCGGCATTTTACAGGTAGTGCTTCTGGAAATGGCTCACATTCTCCCTTCAAATTTGAGAGTCCAATTTCTCTCAAGGCGGGAAAGAATGAAATTGCACTATTAAGCATGACAGTGGGCCTCCAGGTTAGTTATTCTTAAAACACATTCTTGCTTGCATTTTTGTTTAAGTATTCCAATATTTGTTTTGAGTTCCATGGCAGCAATGCTGGTTTTCACTTACATGATAGGCTTTGTTTCCTTGCTGCCCTCTTCTTTCAAATTTTAGCATCATGTTGATTGGTTGTTAAAATTTTACTAGATATTCTAGTTATCCATGGTACTTCCTTCTCTTCAACTAATTTGAAACATGCAGTACTGAAACTTTAAAAGGCTAATTTTTATCAAATCTAATTGTTGGGTAATTTAAGAAGACATTTTTGAACTTTTTTCCACATATCTTTCTTGCCGCTTTAATGAGCGAATTTCCCTTGGACCAAGTTTATAGGGCTTTTAACAAGCAAAAGCTTGGCCGTGCAGTTCTTGCCTCTCTTTAGGAGAGATGACGCCCCCTCCTTCCTTGGGCTTCCTCATAACTACCCAAAAATAGGGTATTAGGAACCTTAGGTGATTTTCTATATTCTCTCGAGCTGATTCTGACTCCTCTGCCTATGCATACGGGTGATCCTCTGATGTTTTAAACAGCTTATCTTCAATATGAATCTGTTTTATTTGGACCAGTTGATAGACACAAAACCATTTTTTTGAGATTTGTCATTTTATTTCTTGCTTATAAGCATGAGTGAAGTATGAAATTATCTATAGAGTCCATAAGCACTGTAGGATGTTTTCTTGAACTTTTTCTTCTATCTGAATTCTTCAAGTTTCAGCTGATTTGTCAACTATGTTGAGTCTGATTTGGGTCCTATTCTCGTGACTATATGTGGATCCTAAACTGGATATAGAATGGATCATTAGTGGCTAATAGTGAAATATCTTGATTCTCCTTATCTGTCCCCATCCCACATCTGATCTTGGGCTTTTAAATTGCTATATTTTTTATATATGTAATCATGTTCACAAGCAAGTTAGAATTGATAATTCCCGTTCCTTCTATAATTTTACTAGTTGTATAGCTTTGTACAATTTGCCTTGGGACTTTGTATTTTTTTTCAGTCATGATATGCTTTTGAAAGTCAAGACTATTCCTGGTTTTAGAATGCAGGAGGGTTATATGAATGGGTAGGAGCAGGACTAACAAGTGTCAAGATCGAGGGGCTCAACAATGGAACAATGGATTTATCTATGTCTAGATGGACCTACAAGGTATTTGGCTTTATTGAGTTTGGGTGAGAATAATTTCTCATATTTTATTTGATTGTCAGTCTTTGAAAGTGCAAAACTGTATTTTTTTTTTTTTAATTTGCAAAGCTGTATATTGGATTGAAATTTGTTGGGATAATAGTCGGTTAGACCCTTGAAAGTTTTGACCATTTAGGCTTCGAATAGATTTTCTTCCAAAACTTGCTAGGATGTTCTCCATCAGTGGTATTTTCAAATTGGTCCCAAGCTTGAATAATTCATCAGTCTTTGGCATAAATTTAGTCTTTTAATACTTTGAGAATTTTCAATAGTGGATTATAGTCAGTTCTACAATTTTAAATTCTGCTAATCTTGTGCTAAGAAAGAGACAACACAGCAGAGTCTAGAAGCTGGAAATTGCTGAAAATGTCAAACAGAACAGATCTAGAGTTGTGTTTATCATATTTTACCATATAATGTTTAAAAATAAGATAAAATTGTCGCATTATCACTTTAAAACCTAGATTTTTTTATGCTATGGCAAAGTAGCTGTACAATTATAGTGCTTAATGCAAGTAATCTAATTTAAGCAAGATGGGCTGTCCAGCTAGCTAAATATCACATATTAATAAGCGACTGAGCCCTGTAATCCTTGATTTATTCTTAGACTATGCATCAGATTCAAAACAGTGAAAAGCTAGGGTTGAGTAGCCATTGGTTCAAAGAATTTGTTTCCGAAAGGAAGCATCTCTTATCTTCCTAAGCCTTGGAAGGGCTAGAATATCTTATTAGTGACCGCCTTTAAAACTCTGAAAGCCTTTTTCTATCCTTGTTATGCTCTATGCAGATTGGGTTGCAAGGAGAACACTTGAGTATATACAAACCAGACGGTTTGAATAGCATAAATTGGGTGTCAACCTCAGAACCACCAAAAAATCAGCCTTTGACATGGTACAAGGTAAAAGGCTCTTATTTCCTGGTCAAATTTAATTTTGGATAAATATTTTTTGCAGCTAAATACTTAATTGCTTAGTCTACCATTGTTCAACATTGAAAGAAAAAGAAAGGAAAGAACTGAAGTATTTAAGCTTTGACAGGTTGTTGTGGATTCTCCATCAGGGGATGAACCAGTTGGTCTGGATATGATTCATATGGGAAAAGGTCTAGCATGGTTAAATGGAGAAGAGATTGGAAGATACTGGCCAATAAAAAGCTCTGAACATGAGAAGTGTGTAGAGGAGTGTGATTACAGAGGAAAATTCTTCCCAGACAAATGCCTTACTGGTTGTGGAGAACCAACACAAAGATGGTAAGCCCAGTCAGAGATGATTAAAACTACTCTTCTCCTGAATTCAGACTTCACACTAAATGCATTAAATAAATGGGTGTTAGTAATATAATTTCCTTGACCATAGAATTTTTTATTGAGAAAAAACTCACAAAAGCATGGCTGGGGTTGATATACCAAAAGGGTTATATTGACAAACGTAGGAATATTTGCCAAATCTTTCAGGTATCCAAGGTTAAGAAATTTCAATTATTGATCAACCATGTTAATAGATCATGTTATATTATTTTTTGGTCTATTTATGGGTAATGCATTAGTTATTCAAGGCAATTTACATGTGTTTGTGTTTTCCATTTTAGTTTATCAATAATCGGTGAACTTGAAGCCACCAAGTTATCGTTTTTCTATTTTATTGACTTAAAGCTAGACTAAAATCGTGAAATTTTAAGATACGTCATCACTCTTTGTCCCTTGCATACACTTATCACGATATTCTACTTTGAATATGTTACTTCCCTTAAAAGGCTTCCTTTTTATTCTCCAGACTTCATCCAAAAAAAAAAAAAAAAAGAAAAGAAAAGCTTTCTTGGAGGAGTGATTAAAAATGTGTTTTTGCGATTAACCAGGTACCATGTTCCCCGTTCTTGGTTCAAGCCATCTGGAAACATTTTGGTTATCTTTGAGGAGAAAGGTGGAGATCCAACAAAAATTACGTTCTCGAAACGCAAAATATCAGGCTTATGTTCTCTCATTGCTGAGGACTTTCCTATGGTAGACCAGGCGCCAGTACGTAAAGGTGGAAGTGGAAAATCGGCTGCCCATCTGAAGTGCCCAAAAAATACTTTGATTTCTAATGTGAAATTTGCTAGCTTCGGAAATCCTACAGGAAAGTGTGGTTCTTACAGCAAGGGGGAGTGCCATGATCCTAACTCAACATTGGCAGTCGAAAAGGTAAGGTTACTCCAACTTCAGCTGTATAAGTGGGTGAAGAACTATAGATAATACTAGTATACCTTTCACCCAGTACGTGGGAGCAAACAACCTATTTAAAATATAGGTTTGAATATAGTATATAATAAATAATTAAACCGTAAGGTTTGGAATTAGTTAATAATAAGTATATAATATTTACGGTATTAAAATAAAAAAATAAATTAAATTATGAGTAAAACAAAATATAAACATATAAATACATCATATTAAAAAAATTAAATACATTACAATTATTTATTATGATGTTATATTAATATTGAGTTAACTTGTGACACTAACTTAATTAATTATCAATATATATATAATTGATGGAGATAATAAAGCATGCATAATACAATTAAAATGTAAATATTAGCTCAAAATAAAACTTTGTTTTAGTGTTAAAGTTAACTGTTTATTGACCCAAATGGAATGGGTTTAAATTTTACTATATATAACTTTTTATTGGTTTTTATAAAAATGAAAAATATTAAAGTAATCTCAAATAATATAATTTATTTTAAATATGAATTATCATTTTCGTAATTTTTTAATCGAGTAAGTGCTCGATTGATAGTGACATTATTAGATATTTAAATAATAGCATAGATACATGATGCTGGTAAGAAAATATATTTTAAAAGTTACTCAATGATTATTATTGGTGCAATGATAAAAAAGTTTGTTTATAAATCCATTGAAGACGTCTTCAAAATTTAGATATGTTAACTTTGCAACGTTAAAATAACAATAGTAATCATCTAACAGAAAAGATAAATTAGTCTCCTTTCATGCGTATGCATATGAAACTATGTGCTTAAAACACCAATGTGTTTAAAATAATATATAATAAATAATAAAATATATGATTTGAAATTAATTAGTAATATCACGTGATAGATGTACGATATTACAAATAAAAAAATAGATTAAATTGTGAATAAAACGAAGTTTAAGCATGTAAACAAATTAGATTAAGAATACTAAATGGAGTATTATTGTTTATCCTAATGTTGTCATTAATCTTTAGTTGATGTTGAGTTAACTTATGACACCAACTCAATCAATAACAATATTATCAATATAAGTATACCTATAACAAGCATATGTATGTTGAAATTACATATTTAGAATATACATATGCGATATGTACATTATTAAAATGAAAAAAAATTAGATTTAATTGTTAGTAAAATGAAATTTAAAAACACAAATACATCAGATTAAAAATATTAAATACACTATGGTTGTTTATCATAGTGTTGTATCAATCTTGAGCTGATATTGAGTTAACTTGAAAACTAACTCAATCAATAATATTATTAATATATATAATCGATGGAGGTAATAAGATATGCATAATACAATTAAAATGTAAATATTAGGTTAAATAAAGCTTTGTTTTAGTGGTAATTTTTCACTTGTTTTTATAGAAAGTAAAAGAACTAAAGTAACCTCGAAAAGTATAAATTGTTTTAAACACGAGAGGATAGTTTCATAAATTTTTTAATTGAGTTGGTTCTTGATTGACTCGTGACACCAATTCTGTCAGATTTAGTAGATGGCAGAAAGCATTTTATGTAAAAATTGCTTTTTAAAAATTTAATTAATAATTATTATTAGTGTAGTGGTAAAGAACTTTTTTATGAAGTCATTGAACACATTTTTGGAACTTAAATATGTTAGTTTTAGTTCATTTATTTAAAAATTGTATAAAAGTATGAAAAAAAATAGCCACCAAAATAGAAAAGATGAATTAGTCTTTTTTTTTCCAAATTAATTGATATCTTATTAATTTAAGACATCAATTTGAATAACGATTTAAATAATAGTATCAATATATGATTAATCTTTTTAAGAAAATTATATTTTCTAAGATAGTGGTAATTTTAAAAGGAAATATAAAATTTTCAAGGGTGCTTTTTTACATAAAAATTTATTTTCAACCAGCATCATGTTCAATATATATAGATAATGTTATTGGATGTGTTAATGCTTCAGGTTAATTCAATCTTTAATTTTTTATTAATTAAATTATATTTACGTATTTAATTTTTTTTTTACAATTTAAACTATTTTTTATTTTTGTTTTGTACATATCGCATTTGTTATTATAATTAAATTTAAACCATATGTTTTATTATGTATTAGAGATTATTTTTAAACAAGATCTGAATTATAAATATCCCGTTTTATATACATACGCTGTAGGTTTTAAAAGGGCAAAGGGTGTTCGTTTCTTAAACAGTGGAGAGAAAAGTAAAAGAGTGGATGATTTTTTTTATAAAAATATAATATGTAAATTTTCATTTATAGTTTCACTTTTATGTATGCTATTATTTGAATGAGATTTTTAAGGGGAGGAGGTTTTTGATAAGTAAATGGAGTTACTTAACTTGTGACTTGGTAAGTGTTATTTATATATTAGATTATGATATACTCACAATGTATGCTAAGAAAGAAATATGTATGACAAATATTTATATAAAAGTTAAATATGACTTTGAGTGAAATAGTAAAATTGAAGCTATAACTTCTATGGTTTTTAGGTTTAAATTCTTTGTATATATTTTAGATTTAAATTGATTTTTGGATTTTATATAACATATACAAAGATAAATACAATCTCATAGTTATATTTTTTATTACTTTATAAAAGAACAAGTTTTTTTTGGTCATTTTTCAATTAAGTTGGTGTCTAATTGATTTATGATATCAATTTATTTAGAGGCTTAAATGTGGTATAGATAGATATAGACAGTGTACATATTGCCATTTCGCTTATCCCAAAAGTTTAGGTTATCGCATCTCCGTATAGCCATAAGTCATGTGCATGTAATGTCCAATTACTCAAGGAATCAACCGTAGCCAAGAATTTACAAAATATTAGAAAAGTTGGCAGCAGAATCTGGTGCCAAGGAGTTTGTATAACACTAATAGTTGGACTAAGAATGTCCGAGAAACCAAGTCAACTAAGCTGTGATTGCAGATAAACCCGTAATCTAGGTGATTATTTATAGTCATGTTCAGTGAACACACATATCTGCGTATAGTATTAATGCATATTAATTAACACTATTTTTCCCTTCCTAATGTTCTGTGCACTGCAGGTCTGCCTAGGTAAGAATGAGTGTGCCATAGAACTAACAGAAGAGAACTTCGATAAGGGCTTGTGTCCTGGTACTACTAAGAGACTTGCAATTGAAGCAGTTTGCAGCTGAAGTTACCCCGGTATATGTTCCGACACAAATGTTTTGGCTGCTTCCTGAAGAAGAAAACGGAAGAAAAGAGCATTTTGCTCCGTTTTCTTTCGGGTACGAGCTGTGTTTTATTTCCTCAACATGATGCCCCTAATTTTATTTTTCTTTTGCTCAGGTACTTTTTGTCCTTTGAGGTGTTTGCGAAAATTCAAGAGCATAGATAGACTTAGCTCTTAATATGTGGAATATTCGTTTTTGCTTTTAAATATATCGATATTGGTCAAGCATTTGGCAAATGTCACAAAATTAATTTAATTTTACACGGTTTTATTTATAATTTATTTTAATTTAATCCGTCTAGAGTTCCATGTTTTATTTACGAGATTGTGTAATAAAGTAGCTTTAGGATTTGATACATTTAAATATTCAAATAAATTGTTATATTTTATGAAATAAAGATAAACGAGAGTAAATAATAAAGAAACTGATAGAGCAAAAGAGAATCATAAAATTTAATCATCATGTTTATAATGTTTTTACAATGTTTATATTTATAGGCATAACATAAAATGTTACCTCTAATGTTTTTAGAGTCTTAATGTATATTAAATTTGGACATTCATTTAAAAATGAAATATTTATAACACTCCTCTTTCGATGTTTTTTTAGTAGATAATGTGTCTTATTAAAAACAAAACTAGGAAAACCTAGTAGGATAAAACTTCGGTTAAGGAAAAAAGTGTATAGCGTATATTTACTTTCCTCATGATAACATTATATGATATCTCAAATTCTACGTGTTCTAATATCGGATATTATTTTTCAAATGATCACTTGAACAACCTTACTAAGTATTTATATCATCATTCCTTTGAAAGTCATGAGTGAGAAATTTTTTTGGGAGAACATATTTTTATCTCTTCAAGAGTTTCAATAGTAATCATAATAAACTTTAATCATAGTCTACTTATACTAATACATGCTCAAATAAATTCATATAATTATTTACGCAACTGTATGAAACAATTTCTTGGGAATTTATGTATGCTTCTAGCATTTTAATATAAACTTCCACAATTTAGATTGTAACAACAATCATAAGACGCATGTCTAGTATAAATTGCCAGAACAATAAGATATCTAAAGGTTATTGCATCCACTGAAAAAGAATATTTTTCATAATCAATATCAGGACTTAGCGAAAACTTCATATTTCCTATTTTGTTTTCGCAAGACTATTCATTTGAATCTCACTTGCTTTATACCATTAAATGTTTAGAGTATCAATCCAGAAATTTTATGAATTTAATTTTACTTGAATTGTGTTTTTTTCATTTTAGCCAATGTATTTCATGTTTATATTTCTTGACAAATTGATTCAAGATCTTCTTTTTCTTTCATTATTTTAACAATAGTATTGCATGCGAAACCGTTGTCGACAACTTTTCATTTTGATTCCACATTATCTCGTATTGACATAACTTATCAAGATTTTTTATTTTCACCATTTTCATATTTAGATATCTGAATCTCTTTTGGACTTTTAATAATTAGTTATGTATTGGATCTCTTCAGGCGTACATGTTTCCATTATATCATCATCTTGGTTTAGTGTTTTTTTTTGTACGAGAGCTTTTTTGGAATCAATCAATTTATCATGCTTTAGGCATGCAATGCTTTCATTTATTCTAATAAGTTGTTCTACTTAGATTTCAACACATTAGTTGGTATATAACACTTGGATATTCTTATTAGGTCAATAAATACATCTTACCTGTTAACTTGCAATAAAGTGAAACCTCATTTTGAAATTTTGTTTCAAATTACTTTTTCTGAGGATTTAGATAATGATAACTCATCACAATTAATGATTTCATTCAACTGTTATTCCTCTCTCCCTAACGTTAGAAAACTATCAAATTAAAATAATAATCACCAAATCATGTGATAATTAAATTTTCAATTTGTTCAAGACATTTATTAATACAATAAGATTAACAATTATTCTCAACTTTCTTTAAATATCCATTTTTTGCATTGTGATGGAGCAACTTAAACATATATTGCACACATTTTTTTTTTTAAAATGGGTTATATTTGGCTCCTGGTCAAAAGCCAATTTAGATGAGTATTTAACATAATTTATTGGTATGATGCATACAAGTGTCAATTCATGTAAAATATCATATCCTTATATATATACAAAAGTTTTGCTCTCAAAAGATATGATTTAGCTATTAATTGGTGGCATTTACTTCATATATTCTGCTAAACCATTTTATATGTATAAGCAACAAGCTTTGCAATAGTTATTTGCACTGTAATCTAGTATACATTAACCATTTAAAGCCTAAGAAATAAACCCACAAACATTAGTAAAAAATATTTCGATTGCATAATCTAAAAGTTTTGTTCATAAAAAATCATTAAATAAGTAATGTCGCAAACTACAGGCTGCAAGTTAATAATTCACATGTGATTAACTTGTAGATGCATTTACTAAAATCATATCAAAATATCCACTTGCAAGATAAAATGAGCCCATATTTCTTTAAAAAATGCAAGAGATTCAATCTTAAAATTTTCTAGTGAGATTTTAAATCTTCATTGAGAACAAGCAACACTTGATAAATGAAGAATCTTCTTTAATAAATATCTATGTAAATTCTTATCATGTTGTATTATTATTGATCAGGATAGTCTAACAAATTGTCACACCCTGAAAATTGGTTAGTAGAATAAGGTAATTAAGTTGTGGGCTCGAGAGAGATATTGGAATAAAAGTCATAGAAAATAAAATAAAATAATTAATAAATTAATAAAATAATAATCAGGTCAATAAATATAAATTAGTAAGGATTAAATTGGAACAAAATTTTAATTTAAAGGTTTAATGTGAAAACAAAGAGTTTTAATTGAAAGGGGATTTAGTTGGAGAAGGGAGAGAATAGGAAGGGGCTTTATGGTAAATAAACTAAATTTTAAAAATTGGTTGGCTATATAAGACCACCTACTATCGCTTCCCTCCATACTTTTGATCATTTGAAAAATTTGTTAGATATAAGATTAGGAGTTTTTTCTCGAAATTCTCTCAACTATTTTGATTTTCTAAGCATCCAAACACATTTTTCTTCTTCAATTTCAAAAGAAACTCATCTTTTCTCCTTCAATTTTCTATTATTTACTAACTCATTTTTGTTCAAATTGATCCAAATCTCGTGGAGTTTTTCAAATCAATGGTAATATTCTGGCTTCTTATGGTTTAAATATATAATATGTGATTCCGATTTGAGCTTTTATAAATCTAATCAAGAAATCATAAGATCCATGGTTTTAAAGCTTGTTTTTGATTGAAAATGGTAGATCTTGTAATAGAGAGTTAAGTAACAAATTTTGTAACACCCCTAACCCCTCTCCGTCACGGATTTGGGTTACGAGCATTACTGAACAATTGAAACATTTATAACTAATTTCGTTCAACATCATAAATAGAACTTAAACCATACATTCATACCCATATCGTCTTTAAATAGAGCCCTCGAGGCCTTAAAAAATACTTTAGAAACAAATCGGGACCAATTTGAAATCATTTGAAAAGTCTAGGAAAAATTTACAAAAATTTGAGGGGTCACACGGCCGTGTGCCTCACACAGCCGAGATACTAAAAATCGAAATAGGGACACACGGCTATGTCCCAGCACGTTTCCTTGCGCGTGTAACATTTGAATTAGAGATACACGGCCGTGTCCCAGCTCGTGTAACTCACTGAGTAGGATCACACTACCGTGTTCTAGGCTGTGTAACTCTCGAAATAGCCTTGCATGCCCGTGTACCAGGCCGTGTGTCTAGCCGTGTGGACCTAAAATGTACCTTAAACAACAAGTTATTTGTTTTCTTCATGTTGATGATAACATAAATGTATAAACACAAACACATAAATAATTAAATTCAAATCAATATAAATATAATAAGCCTAATATGAACTTACCTAAACTGATTTTGCAGCAAAAATGACTCTAACATCTAATCAATAATTTTTCCTTTCCTGCATTTATGAATCGAGTGTATTTTTTTTATCTAAATATATTAATTTTATTCAATTAATCGGTTCAAATGTTATAAAATAATTAAATTCACATATTTGACCCTTTATCAACATTTTATACTTTTACCATTTTTACCTTTTATTCTATTTAGTCTCTAAATTCGAAACTTTCAAATTGAACATATTTAATCCCAAACCATACTAGCCGAATTTCACATAGTCCTTGTACAACCCATATTTAACACATTTTCACTAGAATTTCATACAAATTTACTATTTTAATAATTTACTCCCTAAATACAAATTTAACAAAATTTACTTAATCAAATAGTACTTAAACATTTCATAACTTCCAAATTAACAATTTCTAACAAAAACATCTAAGATTCATCATGAAAAGTTTTAAATTCTTTAACAATTTTAAAATCAAAGATACGGATTAGCTGGACCTAACTGTAACGATATCAAAAGTATAAAATTTACAAAAAAAAAAAAAACTAATTAACAAAGGCTTACCATGCATACAAAACCAAGGCCGAAACATCAAGCTTCAAGACCATGGAGGTTCGGTGGAAGAAAGTTAATGAAAGAGATTGATGCTTTTCTTTTATGTTTTTTAGTATTTTAACATTTAATTAATTTAATAATATTATTATAAAACACATAGATTTTAATTCAATTCTTCCACTTACCATCCAAGATTTATCCTAATGGTTTAATTACCATATAAGTCCTCTCCCATTAATTAAATAAGCCATTTAATTAATAAAAACCAATAGTGAGTGAACTTTGTAACTTTTACGATTTAGTCCTTTTTTTAATTAACTATCCAAACATTAAAATTTCTGGACCAAACTTTAATACACATATATAACCACTCTGTAAATATTTAATAAAAATATTTACGGGCTTGGTTTATGGAAACGAGGTCCCGATACTTCACTTTTCAAAACCAACCTTAAGGACAAACCATTTGAACTTAACAATTCATTCAAATAACAAAAATTGCCAAATTAAAATTTACTATAATACTATATTTGGCTCATAAATATTAAATAATAATATTTACAGACTCACTCATCGAATTTGTAGCCCCGAAACCACTATTTCCTACATCATTGAAAAACGACTGTTACACATTCATGATACTATAGTGGAATGACTTCGTGGCTAAATGAGTTTATAATTAATAGGAAAAAATCCAAAACTTACTTATAAATCATTTGAGCCTCAACTACATATATTCAGTCGGTCCCCCCCGGCAAGCTCGTTGAAACCAAAAATGAATTGTGTGTTTGAATAGAAATGAACGAAATGAATAGAAAAAAAAGGAGAAATAGATAACATTTAGGAATGATTATGGTTTTCTCTTAAATAGAGAAATGAAACCATTTGGAAATGAATGTAGGTTTCCAAAAGTGAAAATGAAAATGAAAATGAAAATGGAAACTTGCAATCCTATACAAGATTACTTAAAAAATGACAGAAGAACGAATTTATGTTTTTGAACTATTTTGAAGCCTGAAAATGAAAATAAATTATTCGTTCATAGTGAACATCTTGAGTTGTGACATATTGAACGAATTTTCTCAAAATTTTACCAAGGGTAAAATTGTCAAAATTTTACTAGAGTAAAATTGGGTTGAGAAAATTATTTAATATGTAGATATTAAATTTTATTTTGGAAATTAGAAAAACTAAATCGGGTTGGATCATATTACATAGTACTAGGTCAAAAAGGCCCAAGAAGTACTTGTGACACCCCAAACTCGACTGGGACGGACCGACTCGAATTCAAAGCGTTACATTAGCCACCTAAGTGTCTCTCCGGCTAACGACCACCCAAGACACACCTCGACCTTATAACACCTCAATCTTATTTGATTATTAGTTATTTATTAATGCGGAAGCAAATTATGAGTCAATTTTAAACTTTTTCTAGGCAATTTAACCTAAGGGTATTTTCGTTATTTTACCACCTATGTTAAAACTAATCCGACTTTATATCTAAATGTTTATCGACCTTCTTTTAGTCAAAATTATGCAAGCCTAAAAATTTTAGCTTCATTCGATTTCGTTTACTATGTCTAATTCAAGTTTTATTATTAAGGGCTAAATTGTAACAAATACAAACTATCAGAAACTGTTCCAAATTATGAAATAAGTTTTTTTATATCGAATTTTACCCGTTACGAGACTAATCCTAAAATTTTACCAAGTTTCCTTATCATCCAGGGCTCTAATTAGACTAATCAATTTTCCAGACTAAAATGTAACTTAAACAAATTAGAATACCAAAATAAAAGGACAAAAATTCAAACCCTCAAAAACCCACACGACCGTGTCCCCCAAACCCCATGTCATTAAATGATCATGTTAGTGTCGTGAAAAACTTTTTGGTAGATCACACACGTCCGTGTGGAAATCCCACACACCCGCGTGTGATAGCTCCAGTTTCCACATGCCCGTGTTACTTACCCACATGCCCGTGTGCAACCCCTCACACACCCGTGTGGACAGGTACACGCTCGTGTGAAAACCACAACACTTATTTTTGTGAAAAACTCATTTTTAAAACCTGATTTTGCATATTTTAATGGCCAATGCAACCTAATTTAACTACGATTAATTAACATACATTCAATTGAATTTATTGACACCAATTAAGCCACAAATAAATACAATTAAGCAATCAATTTCATGCACATCAAACATTGAATAAAACAAACAAGTGGTGTACCTTAGTCGCTAGTAAACCACTCATGGGAAGCTTCATTTAGACAATTGTTAGTATAAAATTCATACTTCACACATTGTGTTATCAATCATTGTGTTATCAAGTAACAATACACTATAAATTATTCAATAATTAAACTCAAACATGCCTCAAAATTATTATAAAACCATCCAAATAAAATGTCCAATGTCCAAAGTCCAGTTACAACCAAAATCAAACTAATTCCTGGGAGTTCCACAATGGCCGACTATAGTCTCTAAAATGTGTAATTAAGTATCTACCAAGCCTAAATCTCTTGGAACCTTCTTGCTCGGCTCCTCAGCTCCTCAATCCCGATGATTATCTGCACGAATTTGAGGGAAACTCAGTGAATGTTAATAAAAACGATAAGTAAATTAACATCCAATTCATGTTTTATTCATAACCAATCAATCACCAATTATCACCCAAATTAATGAAACATGTCAATTGAATTTCCATAAGCATATTCAATACCGAAAAGCAATTATTCATGGCATTCAATCATCAATTGATATAGCAACAATCATATATAAATATATTGGCATACAGTTCTCATGGCTTAACCGGGTGCTCATACATCTGATAAACAGATCTCTGAACTCCCACAAATATCAAATACAATCCGCCGAGTTGAGCGGGCCGAAGCACGTGCTCCCTTATAGCGTCTTAAATAACCCATTGAGTGGGGATTCATGCTCAAAACTCCCTTATCTACTCTAAACAAACCAGTCCACCTAGAGCCATATGCTCACAATGTCACAAATAATGGTGAATACCCACAGATCCTATGACATGCCAACTATATCCAATGGATCTACCATGCATGTTGCCAATATATTCAGTCAAACATAGCATACAAATTGTAATAGTCCAAATTTCAACGATGTTGGAAATAGTGGTTCGAGACCACCAAATCCGGCAAATGAACTCGTAGCTTATATTATTTAATATTTACGAGCCAAATGTAGCTTTTAAAAGATTTTTTGAAATAGTAAATTGTATTTTATAAAGATTTATTTGGTCAAGAAATTGAGAAAAAGAGGTATTGAGATCTCGGTGTTATAAACCGAGTCATAAATATTTTTATAAATATTTACGAAATGTCAATAAAGTAGTATTAAAATTTCGTTAGAAAATTTTGACGTTTGGGTGGTTAATTAAATAAAAAGTACTAAATTGAAAAAAAAATGTAAAAGTTGCTAGAAGGATTAAATAGCTTAATTTTCAAGTGAGGAAGGACCTAAAGTGCAAATAAGCCCAAAGGAGATGTTTTGGGCGGCAATAGCTGGGAAAAATCAGAAAATGGGTGAAATAAGGGCAAAATTGGAAAATTTCCAAAATTAGCTAAATAAAAAGGGGACCAAATTGGAATATCTAGAATTCTCTTCATTTCTCTTCATTTTCTTCAGCTTAAAAACAACCATGGGAGAGAGTTCAAGCTGATTTTCATACTCAAGCTTCATGTAAGTTTAATTCTTGCTTTCTCCTTGAAATTTCTAAGTTTTTGGACTTTTACAATTGGGTCCAACTTATTAATTCATTAGTTTTTGATTCTATGGCTAATTTTTAAAGTTTATGTGGATTAGCGCTGGAAGAATATAATGAATAAATATTGAGTTGAAGCTTTAATTTTGTTATATGATGATTTTACCAAGTGAAATTAATGGAAATTGGTTTTAGGACCTAATTGTGAAAGAGTTGAAATTAAGGCCTAGTGTTAAAATTCTGATTTTCAAAGGTTATGAAGTAGTTTAAAATGATAGAGAAAAGTATTAAATGAGAAAATTAGCTAAATTGAGGGGTTAATTGAGCAAGGACTGAATTGTATGAATTGTGGAATTTGGGACAAAATAGAAATCAATATGTTACACTAAAGCAGTTTTGGACAGCAGCAGTTGTCTAACTTTAAAAAATCATAAAAAATGGTAGAAATTGAATTAAAAGTTGAACGAGATATATAATTAAACCTTGTTGAGTCTATTTTCATATAAAAGAAACAAAGCAAGCAAAGGAAGTCTACATTTTGAGACATTTAAATTTTTGTAAGACTGGTTTAGAATAACTTTGTGATCCCCTGTTCTTAATTTAGAAATTCACTAAAAATTGTACAAAAATAATTATGAGTTATAATTTATATGTTTGTATTCCTTAGTGAGCCTATTTTCATTAGAAATAATCGAAAACACTATATGAAAATCGTACTGTGAGATAGAGGTGTGCATGGGCCGGGCCGGGCCGGGTTCGGGTCGGGTCCAAAATTTTTTTTTGGCCCGATTGGTAAGCCCGAGCCCGGCCCGGCCCGAAATATGGGCCTGAAAATTTGTCCAGGCCCGACCCGCCATAAAATTGGTAGGCCCGAGCCCGACCCGAGCCCGGCCCGTCTAATATAAATTTTTTTTACTTATTTTATTAAAAATAAAATATAATAAATTAAATACATTTTAAAAAATAAAAATAAATATTAAAACAAAAACAAATAAAAATATAATAAATCAAATATAATACTAAAGTTAACATTTTAACAATAAAAAAATATTATTATTAAAATATTTCGGGCCGGGCCGGGCCGGGCCCGGGCCAAAAAAATCATACCCGAGGCCCGGCCCATTTTCTAAACGGGCCTCTTTTTTTGCCCAAGCCCATTTTTCGGGCCTATATTTTTGCCCAAACCCTCCCACATTTCGGGCGGGCCTTCGGGCTGGGTCGGGCCGCCCGGCCCATGCACACCTCTACTGTGAGATAATTGATTTTTAGTGAAGAGAGGTCAGAGCTATCGGATTGTGTAATAGGGGAGAACTTAACTAATAAACTATACTAATTGGCCACACCAAAAATTCTGGAAAAATTATAGTAAGAATATATGTGAGCCTAGTTCCAAAAAATTTAACGGATCTTAATTTGGAGTTTTG
Organism: Gossypium australe; assembly: GCA_005393395.2. Classification (NCBI taxonomy): domain Eukaryota; kingdom Viridiplantae; phylum Streptophyta; class Magnoliopsida; order Malvales; family Malvaceae; genus Gossypium; species Gossypium australe. The sequence continues at coordinate 126,109,904 of CM016625.1, forward strand.
TAGCTCAAGATAAAAATAATTTAGTGACTATGACACAAATAGACAGTTTGAATATTCACATAAGTAAATAGTGAAATTTATAGAAAATGTTACTTACAAGTAGAGGTGTACATGGGCCGGGCCGGGCCAAGCTTGGGTCGAGTCCAACTAAAAATCTAGGCCCGTTTTGTAGGCCCAGGCCTGGCTCGACCCGAAATATGGGCCTGTAAAATTGTCCAAGCCTGGCCTGACATGGAATTGGTAAGCCCGAGCCCAGCCCAGCCCGACCAGCATTATTTTTTTATTTTATTAAATAAAAAATAAAAAAATAATGAATCAAATACATTTAAAGAAAATAGATTCTTAATTTTCTACTTTGAATCTCATAATGATACTATTATACCATTTAATTTTCTACATTATGAAAATAGATGTTTAATTTGTTTAGCTTAATTTATTAATAGTTTTTTCATATTCTCAAAATTTTAATTTTAAAGAAATTAAATATGGAATCTGATGGGTACTTTTGGACAAGCTTTTTGTCTTCTGGGAAGTTTGGTGGTGTTTACAACTTATGTAATTGTTATCATTGCCACTGGTGCTTGTTCCATCCGAAGATTTCCTTAGCTGTAATATTTTAGGAGTGGGAGAACCATAGGCAACTGATGTAGGAATTATCTGATATTTGTGTCTGAAAGACACCGGTGTTTTAGGTGCCGGTTTAACGGAGTTCAGTTCCCGTGTCATAAGGGAACTGATTGTTCCCTTAGTCCCCACCTTAATTGATCCTCCACCGCCCTTGATAGCTTCTAGTTTTTGGACCATGTTTCCTTTGTATTTTTAAGATATTGTCACCCTTTGGGAACCTATTTCCAAGTTAATATTTCAACAAAAGATTGTCCAGGAGCTTGTCATCCAATAACAAAGGAAATTACATTGATTTCAGTCTATATGTAGCTTATATGTTTCATAGTTGAGTGACAATTTTCAACAAGTAGAAAAGCTACCCGACCTACAAAATATTTCAGGCAGGGCTGGGTCGGGCCCGGGCCAAAAAAGCATACCCGAGGCCCGGCCATTTTTTGTCCAAGCCCATTTTTCGGGCCTATATTTTTACCCAAACCCTCCCATTTTTCGGGCGGGCCTTCGGGCCGGGCTATGTACAGCTTTACTTACAAGTGTGTTGTTTATACTAAGGATGTGGATGGAGAGGAGGAGGAGGTAAAATAATATATGAACGATGTCGAAACCATCCACTCTTTTGGGGAAGGCGGGAATCGGACTTGGGTTTTGAAAACGAATAAAAAACGGGAGTCGCCACCGACCTTTTATTAGGTGTGATCGGATCACCTTTATGTTTTAATAAAACGATTTGGTTTACTAAAACAATGTTTTTGGTCCGTGAAGTTTTGAGAAATCGAGTTCGGGAGTCGGTTACATGCGAGGAAGGGTTAACACCCTCGTCACGCCCAAAATTGGTACCGATTTGATCAATTAATGTCCTCATGTTGAAAGTTAAAAATTTTAAAGGAATTTAAAAATTCGACCCTATTTAGAAATATTTGCGTTTTCTTGAATTAAACCAAGATCTTCTCGTTTCGGAGGAATAAAATATCACATCCAATACTTTAGGACACGATAGTTTAAATCCTCGAGCCCAAGATCATCTCATGGTTTTCCCGAATTGCAAATCAAGACTTTCTCGTTCCAAAGGAGTTAAAGTATCACATCCAATACTTTAGGACACGATAATTTAAACCCTCGAATCCAAGATCATCCCATAGTTTTTCAAACCGAAAATCAAGATCTACTCGTTCCAAAAGAATAAAATATCACATCCAATACTTTAGGACACGATATCTTAAATCCTTGAATTCGAGACCGTCTCAAAACTATCGATTTACATAAAATGACGCAAACGAAAATGATCATAAAAATTCGAAACAAAACGAAGAAATAAAATGAAAATGTTAAAATAAAGCGAGAAAATTTTAAAAAACAAAACAATGTCAAAAATGATAGAGTTAGTAACAACGGGGATAATAAACATCATAATATGAATACTATTAATAATAATAATGCTACTAACAATGATAATAATACGTAATATATATAATATATTGATATAGATGTAGTAATAATAATAATAATAATATTAGTAGTAATGCGCGATATATACAATGTACTAGTACGAATATAGTAATAATAGCAGTAATAAAATTAGTATATATAAGTAATGGTACAATAATAGCAATAATAGAAATAATAATAATAATGATAAAAAAGACTAAAAAAATTACAAAATAACTAAAAGGGATCAAATTGCATTTAAAACGAAAGTTTGGGGTTAATTCAAAATAACATAAAAGGGGAAATGGGTTAGATTGAAATGCATGAAAGAAGGGAGGGACTAAAATGGGCAATAACCCCTCCCTTCAAAACGCGCAGCAGTGGAGGGACCAAATCGAAAATCGGACAAGCCTCCTGGGCAAATTTTAAAGAAACCGAAAACCCAATTGCAGGAATGTGAAACAGCGGAGGGGCTGAATGCGCAATTAGCCCCTCCCAACAAAACACGCGGATCCCCTGGCTAGCGGGTCGGGTCGCGGGTCGGAGGCTTGGAACGACGTCGTTTTGGAGTCATTGGCATAGGCCCTAAACGACGCCGTTCGGACTACCTTATAAATGCAAAATTTTCTTCTTTCTTTCTCATTTCTGCTGCGCTCTTAAAAAAACAAAGGGTTAGTTCCCCCTTTTCTCTGCTAGGGTTTCAACCTCTAGCCTGCGCCGCCGCCTAAACGCCTCCGGCCGCCATCGCCGGCCACCGCCGCAAAAGGTATATATTTTTTTATTTATTTGTATTCTATATAAAATAAAATAAAATAGAAGATGTTTATGTATATGGTTTCTGAAAATGAAAATTAAAATAGGATGGAAATAAACCTTCAAGTTTGTTTTCTTTCTCCCCGCGGTTGCTTGTTGCTCTATTCTTAAATGTTCGTAACTGTTTTTTTTGTTTTTAAAGCTTATTTTTTTTGTATTCTCTTCATCCGAAAAAAGAGGATCCTTTACAGAGAAAATCCTTTGGCTTTTATAGCCGAGAAGAAAAATAAAGATAACAACATAATCTTTGTTTATTTCCTAGTTGCTGTTGTTTCTTTTATTTGTTTGCAGGTGTACTCGCAGAGTGGCGATGGCAGAGGCGTATGAAGGTCTTCGTTGTAGGCACATGGGCACGGTGTTGGTGGCTGAGTGGGTTGCGGTAGTGGAGGCCAGTGATGCGCACATGGTGACGGGGACGACGCGCGTGGAAGCTGGAAAGGGACCCTAGGGTTTCCACCACTTTCAATCCGTGGTGGGCCGTTTGGGATTGGGCTAGGGTATTGTTTTAGTTGGGTCATTTTGTAATTGGGTTTAGGATTCGGGTTGTATGTGTAATGGACTTTTAGGACTGTTTATTATTTTTTATTGGGTTTTTAATGGGCTTGATTCAATAGGCCCGGACAATTTTGGGCTTGTACAAACGACTTGTGTATAAATTGATCACATGCTCGATTATAATTGATAAATGTTGAATTAGAAATGGTATAATGTTTTATTTGGAATATTTATTATGAAATTATGATTATCGTTATAATACAAAAATTGAACTTGTGAGTTTAAATGGATAAATTTTAGTGATCATTTGTTAATTTTATGAACTTCATGATGTGTTATTTCATATGTATTGATGATAAAATCGTGAATAATGTAAAAGCATGAAAATTGAATAAATGATCAAAATTGAGCACTTTAGTTCAGTGACAAGATGAATTGACAGAAAAGACCATGGTTGAACCATGGCAACAAGTGATAAGTGATAGCTTTGGCTATACTTATCTGATCAAGGACAAGAGAAAGTGATAAGTGATAGCTTCAGCTACACTTATTTGATCAAGGATAAGTGAAAGTGATAAGTAGTAGCTTCAGCTACCTGATCAAGTGAAAAGTTGTAGCTTCGGCTACCTGATCAAGTGAAAAGACCTGATCAAGTGAAAAGTGGTAGCTTCAGCTACCTGATCAAGTGAAAAGTGGTAGCTTCGACTACCTGATTAGTGAAAAGTGGTAGCTCCGGCTACCTGATCAGTGAATAGTGTAGCTTTGGCTACAAGTGACAAATAATTTCCGTGTAAGACCATATCTGGGATATGGCATCTGTGTGATACGTGTTTAAGATGTAAGACCATAGCTGGGCTATGGCATTCTAGTGAAAAGTGATGAATTGACGGATAAGTCCATGATTTCACCATGGCATAATGATAGTGAAGATGTAAGACCATGGCTAAGCTATGGCACTTTAGCGAAAAGACCATAGCTATGTTATGGCATCAGTGATCATCAGTAAAATTCAATGCATACCGGTGCAGACCAATTCCGTAAGACGTTCACTAATTTGACGAAGTTTGGTAAGTGTTACATAGAATTATGTGATATAAAGAAATACGAGTTGATGAGACATGAACATAGAATTTGGTTGATGAATGAGTTCATTTGTGATTATATATTTGTACACCCTTGAGTGTATTATCCGTATGAATTGGTATTCCAAATGAGTTAATGAGAAAAATTCTCAAATGAAATAATCTGAAATTTGAAATGACATATTATGAAACCGTACGTGAAATACATTGGTATATCTTGTATTTGTTATTTGAGTTCATAATGTGGAAAGTAAATGTATGTGGAAATTTGAGATGATGATATCGGTATATGGAATCTATTGGTGGATACGTACATCCAAATTTATATGATAGATTTTAGTGAACATTAAAATTAGACTCAATAAGTGATTTGTCAATTTAAATTGTGATTGGCAGGAAGAGTTAGTGAGTTGTATGTCTATGAATTGTTACATGTTTTTGTCTGAAATACGAGGAAATGATGGTACTTGATACATGAAAATATGAGATTGTGATATATATCTATATATATATAAAATGAAATATGTTTGATAAATATGTTTATTCATAATTATAGAACTATACATCCCAAGTGTACTATTTGTGTAAAGATAATTTATAATGATTTAAAATTATCTGAAAGTGTTCTGTATTCTTTGGTAATGCATCGTAACCCTGTTTCGGCAACGGATATGGGTTGGGGGTGTTACACAAATCAATCATTATTGTGCTCAATTTAATGTGACAAAATGATTATGTATAACTTGTAACATAGCATCCAATTAAATCAAGCAATTCATTTGTCAATTTCCCATATTCAATTACCAATTCTAACACCAACTTATCATGATAAAAAATTCAATACACATGCTTAAAATCATCCTTAAAATTAATCTAATTAAATAGCACAACACCACCCAAAAATTCACTTACTATCTTTTTTTCAATACAAATTCAAAATTTGCACATTTAATACCAATCTTGCAAAATCAACCATTTATCCATAATTAATTAATTGTAATCATTAATTAAAGTACTAATTAAATATAATTGAGGGTCAAATTACCAAACTGCCCTTAGAAACACTCACAACACAATTTTACTTTACCACAACAAGTGATCAACTAAGCAATTTCAAGCTTCAATTTTGGTTATCTCGATCTTCTTCAAGACTCGGAGCTTCAACAGAGGTAAAGTAGACATTACCACCTTTCCAATGCTATAATAAACATAAATTTTAATTAACTATGCTAATCGATATTCTCTCACAAAGATACCTTATCAGATTTGTAACATCGAGTTGAAAACTCGATCCCTTACAAAATCGGTCTCTCCAACCCTCCCAATCACTTCCAAACATCAATACTAAACCAATTACACATAAACTAAGCATCAATTTCACATTTAAATCAATTTCACGAAAATCCAGAAAATTGGTTCATGAAGATGATGAAACTCAAATTTCTTTAAATTACCTCACAAATCATGTTTAATCTTGATAAATAAGACCAAAAACCTTTTAATAGATCCATTTTGAGTTGGAACATACATTGATTTGTGGATTTCCTCTCAAAATTCAAGATCCACCATTAAAGAACCTTAAGTTTTTGAAGAAGATGACAATGATAAAAAATCATATAATTATCACTCAAATCATGTAAAAATGTTTCTAATCTTCGTAAAAGCAAGTTTAGGATTGAAGATTACCTTTGATTCGCTCTAAATTCATTGATTGAAAATCTTGATTTAAGAAACTTGAGAAATTTCATAATATTTTTTGCTACTTTTGTAATTTCGGATGAATTGAGAGAGTATTTTGAGAAGAAAATTGGTTAGATCTATTCTCTGATGATAGATCTTTAAATCATGCAAAGAAAACGAAATTTATAGCTCTCTCATATGATGTAAATGGTGTGAAAAGTAGGTTAGATGCATTGGGTTTAAAACTGAAACAACCCACTAGAGATTTCAAAATTGGGGAATTTGCCTAATGGCCACTCCTACATTTCCCTTACTTTACCATTTAATCATTTTCCTCTAAAATTTTGAATTTTAAGGTTTATTTTCCAAATAAATACTCCAAAAATTTCCCTTATTTTACAATTAAATCCAATTTAATTAATATTTAAATTTAACTCAAAATAACCCCCAATAAAAATCATTTTAAAATTTTTTCGACCCAAATTAATTACTTTCCTAATAATTATTTTATTACTTTAAAATTAATTTTCCAAAAATATTTTTATTTTTCTGAATTATTGTTTAATTGATTTTAGATGAAATTAACCTCCGAATTTAAATTAAAAAAATACTAGAAACCTCATAAATTCCTAGTTTCACACTCGAAACTCGAAAAATATACCCGAATCTACTAGACCCGATTTAGGGATATCACAATACTCGTAATTCGACCCGATGTGAGAGAGGCCCAAAACCCCTCATATAACATGAAAGGGGTGGAAACCCTAGTAGAAATACAAGGGTGAGTAGTTCATAGCTCTCTTACCCTAAGTAGGATGTTGTTTTTCTATTTAAAATAAACCTCTACAACTTTACTAACACAAATTTTGAGAGATTGTTATTCTACTAAAAAATAAAAAGATTTATTATTAACTTATAAATATATTTTTGAGAATAACAATTTTATCGGTTTCTATTATAGAAGTGAGAATTTTTGTTGTCGAAACCATTTTAAAATTGGGTTTTAAAAAAAATGGGGATCGACTTTGAAAACAAAAACGGGAGTCGCCACCAATCTTTTTTTACTCAGGTGTGATTGGTTCACCTTGTAAAACGTTTTATTTTAAAAAATTTTTGGTCCACAAAAATGAGAAAACGAGTTCGGGAGTCGGTTACGTATGAGGAAGGGTTAGCACCCTCATAACGCCCAAAAATTGGTACCAAATCAATAAATTCATGTTTGAATATTGAAAATAAAGAAAATTAGAAAATATGATCCTTTTATTAGAAAGAAAACCAGGACTTACTTATCACAAAGAAATAAAGCACTTTACCCAATAAGTTAAGGTATAGCACCTCATGACTTTGAAATTAAGCTCGTCTTTCTTTGAGGAAATTCCTACCTCGAGACGTAAAATATCGAACCCAATAAGTTAAGGTAGAACACTTTGAATTCTCGAGAATAGGTTTTTTATTGATAAATCTCAAATTCCTTAAAAAAGGGTAAATATGTAATAACTAAAGTTTCACAAGAAAAATCGAACCCAATAAGTTAGGGCAAAATTCTTCCCGAAGTTTCCCAAATATCACGTATCACTATATTTTGAAAACCATTTGAATAAAATGTGTCGATCCAAAATATGTTTTTATGAAATCTATGGTTTGGATAGGATATTACAACATATATTGAAATAAATAACAAATTATGAATAATAAAAGAATAATATAAGTGACAATATAATCTACAAATCATACTAACAATGAATAATAAAATAATAACACAAATATAATGAACTATACTAAACAATAATATACAATCTAAAGCAAATAAACATGTAATAGCAATAAATGAAAGAATAATATAGTTAAAAATAATAATACTTTTTATATAAAGTAACAAAAATTTAAGGTAAAAGGAACTTATAATAAATATATATAATTTAATAATATAATATATATAAAAATGATAGTAATAAAAATAAAGTATTTAAAAAATGTATAAAACTACATAAATAATATAAATAAAATGCGTTAGATAATATAGATAATTAAAAAATAAGGATTTTAGGAATATATGATATAACCTAATACTATATAATGTATATAAAAAAAATATTAATAATACATAATAAAAAAATATTAAGTCATATAATAAATAATAATAATTAAATATATAATAGATTAGTATATAAAAAATATATGTATATAAACTTATACTATTAATAAATTAATATATACAAATAATAAAATTATTTAATATGACAGAACATTTATTATAATAAAAATAAAAAAATTTAGGAATAAATAAAAATAAGGGGTTAAACAGCAATTAAACAGATTAAAAGAATTAAATCAAAAACGTGTGTTAAAACCCAGGGACTAATGTAGAAATTAAACTATTTTTACAAAACGGTGTCGTTCCGATTTTCATTTAAAACGGACCGAGGGATTAAATTAGAAAGCAATTAAACTTTTAGGGCCTAATTTAAAATAAGAAAAATGAAATTAAACGGAATTAAAAAATATAATAATGCGAAGGGACTAAAATAGAAATTAGACCATTTAAAGAAAACGCGCGGATCCTGAGGGCCGGGTCGGGTCAACACGCGGATCCCATGGCCCAAAACGGCGTCGTTTTCTGTTTGCTATATAAGCAAAGAAGCTGTCAAAAAAAACATTTTAAAACTGTTTTTAAAAAAAAAATTTCAAAACACTCTCAAATCCTCTGTTAGGGTTCGGCCATCTGATTCAGGGACTGAGTGCGCACGCACCTCACGCGCCTCCCTGGCCGGAGGCCGGAGGCCGGAAGATTTATTTCTCGGACGCAAATCGAAGGGTAAAACCACTGTTCTCTATTTTCGTATATATTTTTCTATAAAATATGTGTGTATGAAAAGAATATAAAGAATGCGTAAATAAAAAAAAAAACCTCTGTATTATGAAAATATGTGCTTTTATTTCTGTATCTTGTCTCTGTGTCTTGTGTGTAACGGTGTGTAACCCCCCCTTTTATAAGTTTAATCTAGGGGTTTTTATAACCCAAAAATAAAAAGGAAATAAATCTCTGTTTTTGCCTCTGTTTCGCCTTTTTTGCTGTGATTTGTTTCCTTTTGCAGGTCGGGCGAAGATTCTGGTGGCGATTGTGGCATGATTCGGACGCGGATCCTGGCGCGACTGAAAGCCTGGCATGGGTGCGACGATTGGGCTCCGGCGATTGCGGTGCGACTTTTAGCCTGACTTGCGGAGCGTCGATTGAGGAGCTGACTGCGGCGCTGGAGTTGCGGCGCCTAGGGTTTCTGGAGAACCCTAGGCTTCAGCTGAGATTGGTTTAATCTTTGGGCCCCTTGGGCCGTGGGTGTTGGGTCTATTAGTGGGTTTAGTATTTGGGTCAAGGGTGTGTTTTGGGTAGTCTGCTGTTGGGTCAACGGTAATTTATTTTGGGCTTTGTTTTTGGGCCAAAGGTTGTAAATGGACTGTAATAAACATTCTTAGACATTTATTATTATTTTTTATTAAGCCCGGGCAAAATTAGGTACTTACATTTGTTTTCACCCCAAAAGGAATTTTTTTTCCAAATTTGTGTTTCAATTCAATTGATTTGGGCCCACACTCGAAGCAGTTTGTGGTACGAGAATAGCGAAGAAGATCGTTTGGTTGAAATATGGAAAATATGAAGGATCTGCTTATTAGAAAACACATGTACGGTTTTGGTCTAAGGCTTATTGCTATAAATATAACAAAGTGGGTCGATATTCAAAATTTTAATTTTCCATTGTGCAAGAAAATTGTTTTTCAAACTGAATTTTTTCCAACAAGCTTGCCAACTGGACGCGCTTTCTGTCCACCACCATTCAAAGCCTACCAAGGTGCCCTGCCCCTGGGAATCTTGGGTACGTTTTCAAGCATGTTTTCAAGAACACCGAAGACTCTTTCAAGCATATGTCTACTAAAATTGGTTCTGCTGAAACACATTTTCAAGTATAGAAGACCCCTTCATTATTATTATTCGATGAAAATGTGTATTTTGAAACGCGTTTTGAAGCACGCATTCCCTCTCTCCTCATTCTTTTTTTCTATTAAACTACCAAAGTATTCAATACTTAGACACAAGCAAATTTGTTCTTTTTTGAAAAGTTGTATTGTAAGTGTCGTCTTCATTTCTTTGGGTATGAATCTAAAGATTTTTTTGTTCTAAATATTTAATTCATTTTAAATTGAATCGATTCGATAAGTGAAATCCGTAATTTATTACGACTGTCAAATTTGAAAAATGGATGTCGGGGTCGTATTTGCAGGAGTCCAATCTGTGGAATTGACTTTCAATCGTGCCATTCAATTGTATGAGCTACGGACTAGAATCACGAGAAAAGTTGGGGTTTGAACCGGGGAAGAATTTTGTGCTTGAAATGTAGATATCTAGCATCAATGGACCCTTTAAGTATGAACTATTTAATGTGAAAGGTGAGCTGGAGCTAGAGGTAGTCATAAATTCACATTGCTTAAGTGGAAATGCTATAATGGAGTTATATGTCGAGTTTGTCAAGGTTGATGAAGTTGGTCCATCTTCGACCAATGTTGAAGCTAATGCGAGAATTGAAGTAAAAGTAAAAAGTCCTACGACACAGTTATGTGGTGGGTTCACTGCTTTGTTACAAAACTCCCATTATGATGTCCCCGAATCATAAATGGGAATACATTCTTTGGTTTCAAGCATCGATTTCAACTTTGGCGACCATTATTAGTCGGGTTATAAGCGTAACTCGAACCTCGACACTTTGGCATGGCATTTAGTCAGTGCGTTCGATTTCAACTTCAGTTGTTCGATGTCCTGAGGTGGAAGCACTTATATTGTATGCCATCAACCTACATCGATTGGCAATCCGGTACAGATGTTGATCGTAACATATGGTATAGAAGAACTGATGATTTACTCCCTACATTCGGGTCCAACAAGGGTACATTAATAGTAGATATGGCTTTCCGGCAAGTCTATATTGCGAGTGTCATTTGCATTGTCCTCCACCGAAAGTAGATATGGCTTGCCAGTCTAAACCAGGGCATGATCTCCATAGATGTCGTCATGTTTGGTGTGAAAAAAGGTTCGCGAATAGGTATGAAATTCATCATATGATCCCAAATTTCGATATACTCTTTGTTGAATTATCGTCAATTTTCGTAGGTTTTCCCTTGCAAATCAAGCTTGTGTAGTGTTTCGATGTCTTGCCATGCCGAGAAATTTTTTGCCTCTATTCGAACTGCCGCATCACTCGACTCGATTCGTGTATCTCTACAGTCGCGTAAGCTATCAATGGCACATTCGCTTCCCACCTACTCTGAATGGCCAAAAATTCGAGCAGGGCACATTCTATGATATTCGGATCGACGAATATGACATCCATTTAAACTGTAGTGCACAATTATTAATTTTGTAGCTAAAAAAATTTAAATTCCAAATCATTGCGTAATTATTATAGGTTTGAAAAATTTAATGGTTTCGAGCATTGATCTAACAGTAGCTGGATATCTTCCAGTTGCTCTGGCTGTCTGACATAACTCCGCTCACAGTTTCACCTATTTAAACAGTATGTTAATTCCAACATATAATAAATAAACAACATTTACTATGGTAACTACATATTATTATCAAATGAATTTTACCATATCACAAATGAGAATGTATAAGGGTTGTCCATTTGGGGACTTAAAAATGGTAGTCGCCACCATGCCCACGACTGCAACATGAGCAAGTAACTATTGATTGACATCTTATTCAATTCCATTGCCCGAGACAACTCCTTGTACAACATGGCCAACAAAGCTAATCCCCAACTCAGTCAACCGCTTTCTTTGAAGTCGACTAGGTGTAGTAGGCACCTTATGTGTACCAAATTTTGAGATTTATCGGGCATTAGAATACCCTTGATAAACTTCAAGATGAATGCTCGAGCGTATTGTTATTTTTCGATGTCAATTGCATCATTAGGAAGATCTTTGAATTTATCTTCCAACCATTTCATCTCTATCTGGCCACCTTGAAATTTATTCGGCACCTTCCCTAAAAATTCCTCGCAAAGGTCCTCCTTACCAAGAATGACCACTGCCCCCTTAACAATTGGCCCATCCACCTGTAAACTGAGTTGTAAAACATCCTCGAGTGTAATTGTATACTCACCACATGAAAGATGAAATGTGTGTGTCTCGGGTCTCCATCTTTCCACCAACGTGCTGATAAGTGTATGATCCAATTTAAGCCCCCCAAGCATACGCGATGCATGTAAAAATCATGCATCTTGTAAATAACCACGAATTTCACTATCTGTGCTGTTTGATAAATTGTGTATGAACCCTTTCGAAACACGATCATCCACCTATTTATATCAACAAAGTAAAATAATTTTTTCTTTAAATTAAAAAACTTTAAAATTAACTTAATTGAAAAAAAAATTTAAAATTTTTCCTTACCATTACCGATTGAGCGACGAAAATGTGCTTGCAGTCGAAACAAATAAGAAAACTTGTTTCGTGAAAATTTAATTGAAATGAATAATATACGAAATAATAAAATAAAACTATAATATTTTTATACAAATATATTAGAAAATTTCAAACAAATCTTGAGAAATTTGAGAGAAATGAGAGTTTAGAGAGAATAGAGAGAGTTGAATTTGAGAGAAAATAATGACAAAATGATATGGTATTTATAGGAAAATAACATAATAGTTAGACTGTTTAAAAATTTTATCGTTGGTACGAAAGCGCATCCAGCTGAAAGCTTTTTGACATCCTATCTCTAGAATCAGTTTATTTTCCTAAATATATTTATCACACATATATATAGATAGTTTCAAAAAAGTTATAAAAAAACTAATAATTTTATAACTAAATATTATCATTAAAATATGATATCTTTTTTTATTAAAATAAATAAATGCAGAAATAACAAGCTATCCTTCTCTCTCTTTCTGTCTGAAGTCTCTCTCATCATTTCCTCTCGGTTTCCTCCTCTCAATATATAGTTTTTTTCCTTCACAAATCAGAACATTTCTTCTTCTTCTTCCTCTTCTTCTTCTTCATCATTGTCTTATAGAGAATAACATTTTCTTTTATAAAAAATGCCTGCTTGGTGGGGTAAAAAGTCGAATAAGAACAAAGAAGAGAGTCAAAATCGAAGTCCACGAGGCACTAGCATCGGAGTAATCAAGCTTTCGCCTAATAAACCAGATGCTACTGCCGGCTTTTCCGGCGGCGGCGCTGCTGGTAAAATGAAAGTAGCAGCCGCCGCCGCCGATGACAAGAACAACAACTACTCTAAGAGCTTTGATGGTGGAGGAGGGCTTGTTTTAACCACCAGTAATTCACCACGTGCCAGCAGGGAGTTCAGCGTTGTTGTTGGTTGTAGTGGTGGTGGGTCATCCGGGTTTTCGGGTTTGGATTCGGATTCAGGTGAAAAAATAGGGATTCCTTTGCCTACACCATCCATCTCATCGATGCAGAGTGATCATGTTGTGGGGTTAGGATCTGGGTGGCATTCGGTTTCAAGTGATAGCTCTTCCGAAGATAATCAGATTGCAAATGATCCGGTTCAATTCCTTGCATACAGGTTTCCTTTTCCCTTACATGTATTGGATTCTAAATATTGAAGGATTGATTAATTAATAAGATATAGTTTTTTCTGTCTTTTCTTGGTTGTCAGAGTTTGACATGTTCTTTTTTTTTTATTTAAATAATTTTATCCATATATATTTCCTTCCTTTTGGGTCTGCCATCTGTTAATATTTTCAGCTTTTGGAACTGAAATTTCCTGTTAACACTTACAAATTAATCACTATTTCATGTTCAGATTGAATGTAATTCTTGAATGATACATGTTGGATACTTACATCTGTAAATAATATATCATGTCTGTAACGAGCCAAATATTTAATATTATTGTATGGTATTGGGTTGTTCACACTCAAATGAAGCATTACCTGTAATGATTTTCAAAGAGCTGACATTAACTGAATCTAGGTCCTATATTGATCCCAGAGGCCAAGGTGAACCTAGAATGAACACGAGGTCGAGAAGCCCTGGTCCGGGGTCGAGAGGAGCAACCAGCCCGACATCACCTCTTCATCATCAATTGTCTGCAGTTAGTCTGGAGTCTCCTACAGGCAGAAAGGAAGATGGCAAGTCCGTGTGTCATAAGTTGCCTCTTCCACCAGGTTCTCCTACTAGTCCCTCTGCTGCCTTGCCCAGCACAAGAACTTGTGGAGTGAATGAAAATACACCTTTTACTCTATCGAAATGGCGAAGAGGTAGACTCTTAGGAAGGGGAACTTTTGGACATGTTTACCTTGGGTTTAATAGGTAGGACTTGCTTTTTGTATCAGTTAATTATCAATACTCTGCCATTCATAAAAGACTTCAGATTTATCTGTCACAGAAATTAGCTCTTGTCATGTATTTCATGGTTCCAATTTGGCTAATATGCAAGATAAAAAAGATATTTACCAAGATCTTAAGTATGTTTTCAGTTTCTTCCCATTGTATACTTTTCTAAGTATTATGCATCTGCGCTTGACAGTGAAAGTGGGCAGATGTGTGCAATAAAAGAAGTCAGGCTTGTCTCTGATGATCAAACATCAAAAGAAAGCCTCAAGCAACTGAACCAGGTAATAGTTTTGTCTGATTCTCACTGAATAGTGGTACATAATTTCTGTTATTCTTTTACCAGTTGATATTGAGATCATTTACAAGTTGCCTCATTTTAGTGTCTGGTTTTCTAATCCTTTTTAATGTCAACAGGAGATAAATTTGCTGAGTCAGCTATCTCATCCAAACATTGTTCGGTACTATGGAAGTGAACTGGTAATTTTTTTTAAATACTGCTTTAAAAGACATGACATGCAAATAATTCACTTACATTACAGAAATGAAAAGAAAGGGGAATGGAGAATGATATTTGGAATCCTTCTCCTGATACCAGTTAATTGTACCTTGCTTCATTGTAAATCTAATTGCCATTTTTTCAGGGTGAAGAAACACTCTCAGTTTACTTGGAATATGTCTCTGGTGGTTCAATCCACAAATTGCTTCAAGAATATGGTGCCTTCAAGGAACCTGTCATTCAAAACTATACAAGACAAATTCTTTCTGGGCTTGCTTACTTGCATGGAAGAAATACAGTCCACAGGTACTTGGATGTACTTCTAGTTATGGATGATTTAGTCGTCTGTAGTGTGGAAATTTAGCATCAACTTTGTTATGTTTTTAAAGCTGTGGGTTTTATGTTTCAGAGACATAAAAGGGGCAAACATATTAGTAGATCCTACTGGTGAAATCAAGTTGGCTGACTTTGGCATGGCAAAACATGTATGTTACCTTATCTCATCTTGGGGATGATAGGCTTAATTCTAGTATACTGAAGCTTCAATGCCTCTGAAATTAGTTAGTAGCTAAGAGTAACCAGTGTCTACTACATGACATTTTGATATGATGCTAGTTTTGATTGTAAAGAAAACAGAGGTTAAAACGAAAATTGTCTTTTGATATATATATCTATATAATATTTATATTGCCTTTTAGACTATCTCTTGAACCGCAGTTCTATCTGAGAGGTTAATGTTGAAGTCTTGAGACTGACAGTCTAATTAAAATTGAAAATGACAAGTGACATTTACAGGTGTAAATCTAGCGAATTGGAAATGTGTAAATAAAAACTGAAAATGGACAGTGATCTTGTCTGCCTACTTCCTTTTTTTTCACCAGTTAATGAACAATTCTTTCTTTCTGATCTAGATAACAGCTTGTGGTACAATGCTTTCATTCAAGGGAAGTCCTTACTGGATGGCACCTGAGGTATTGCTTTTCCTCTCTTGTTCAATTATATGATAACGGATCACCCCCCTTTTTTTCCACATTAAAAACCTTTTCAAGTCTATTTCATTGCTAATTATTTTTCCCATTATGGCCACTTATTTGTATATTTTTCTGATTTCAGGTTGTAATGAATACAAATGGCTACAACCTTGCAGTGGATATCTGGAGTCTAGGCTGTACCATACTTGAAATGGCTACATCAAAACCACCATGGAATCAGTATGAAGGGGTGCGACATATTAATTCTTACAATCTCTTGGATATGTCTTTTTCTGGTTAGCTCAAAACTGTTCAGGAATTAGGTTCAATCCTTCTGTTAATTCTGAATTCAACAGGTGGCTGCAATATTTAAAATTGGAAACAGCAAAGATATCCCAGAGATTCCTGATCGCCTTTCTAATGAAGCTAAAAGTTTCATAAGGCTTTGCTTGCAAAGAGAACCGTCAGCACGTCCTACAGCCTTGCAGCTGCTAGATCACCCTTTCGTTCATGACCAAGCAACAACAAGAGTTGCTAACATCAGTATAACCAAGGATGCATTTCCTTACACTTTTGATGGAAGCCGCACTCCGGTATATATTCTTAAGATGCTTGTTTCTGTTTCTTCTTTTTCTGATGGTTTTTATTACTCTGATTGTATAGACATCATCTTTTATACATCCTGAACTGATTGATTTAGAAAACAATTGGAACAACTTCTGCTACTTGGTTTTAATTTAAATATCATGGACTTTGATCATCATGTCATGTTGTTTCAGAAATGGATACAGCACAAACAGAAACCTACTATTTTTCATACAAGGTTTGATGCTACTGAACAGATTGTGCTTTCAAGATGACCTTATTTACTAGAATTTATAATTGGGTGAAAGTTATGGATGCAATCATTACGCTTGTTAAAATCTAAACATGAAAACAATGTGTATTAAACTGATCTAAAGTTGGCTCATGTTTATTACATTGTTTTGAAATTGATTGGTATATGAACCGATAGTTTCTTAATTAATGTTTCTATACATCAAATTTTTAATGCAATTTCTTTGCTTGTTTTAGCTTCTTCCATGTTTTATGATGCTTTTCAAAATTTTATTTTACTCTTGAAGTGCAAATTGATATTCCTTTTCTTCCTTTTCAAGTAGCAGCCATACCTTTATCTTGTTTTGCGCTATTTTAGCTTGCAAATATGAATGAGCATATGTACTTGAAGTTTTCTTATCAGTAACTAAAGCTGAATTTAAGCTAATCTCTCTTGTTATTTTTAACTTTCTGAACAGCCCATATTAGAACTGCAGTCCACTAGAAATAATGTTCCTTCATTTGATGGAGATTATGAGATGAGGGGAATGACTACAACTTCAAGAGCTTTGAGGAATCCGAGGTACTAATTATGTTGTCTTTCATTTCTGCACTCAAAGTTTATGGTACAAAGTTCTAAAGTAACTTGCCTGTCATGTATTCATATGCACAGAGATAATGCAAGAGCAATCACATCTTTGCCTGTATCTCCTTGTTCAAGTCCATTAAGATATGGTGCAGCTCACAAGAGTTGTTTTCTTTCTCCTCCTCATCCGGCTTATCAGTTTGTAGGACAGAGCAGTTACAACTTGTGTGATATCTCTGGGAATGCTTCGAGACCAAATCCAAAGTACACTTTGGATCCTTGGCTTCAAACTTCACTACTAAAAGTTCAAACACCGAGCACCCCTCCACGAACGAGACCTATTTGAGATAATTGTAAATAGGGGACAGGACAAATATCCATTTTCTCTCCATCCCCAAGTCCAATGAAATTGAGTATTTTTCTTTGATGGAAGGATTCTCCCTCCCTATTCTGGTAAATTTGGCCATCCCATTCTTCTAGCCAACTAGAAAAGTGATTGCATTTTTAGCTCAAGGCTACTCGTAGTGGGAATATTAGGGGACAATGGGATTTTTGTTGCAGGGTGAAGATAAAACGATGCTCCAATACTTGAACTTGTAACACTCTCGTTGATTTTTGTATATGGAAGGTGGTCACTTAGCCTGTAACATTCTCGTTGTTCTATACTAGTTAATGATGCACGTAATACCGTTACTGGTTGAACAGGTAATTTTGTTATGCGAAACCATCTCATTTCAGCCACAGATTGATGCTTGTTTTTGAAGCAGCGGGAGAAGGGTAACTCCTCCTTTCCCATTGAAGCCTGAGTGGGTCATTTTCCACTTTTCCTTTCAAATCTTACAAATACCAATATCGCCTAACAAAACAAAGAAGACTGTGACCGTATCAGGTGGTCTGTTTCTGATTGTAGTAGGTGGGGATATAGAGATTGACGAAGTCATTGAATCTGGACTGCTACTGGATCATGTGTTCAAACTTCCAAGGTCAACGCACTATAAGAAAGGCGGCTCCATGGTTAACGTGCCCAAAATGCTTATTTGGGTTTTCCAAGGTGTCCTTTTCACTTGCTTTTAATTCTATACCATTGGGTTCGGACTGTTGAAGTTTTTTCCAGATGTTAATTTAGGTTATTTATCTCACTTTGGGATCCCAAATCGCTAACAAGGTGGTAATTTGCTGTTAAATCTAGTAAATAATTTTAAATAAATATTATTTGAATAAATAATTTAAATTTTTATAATATTTAGATAAAAGAAGCCACAAAAACGCAGAAGCAGTAAAAGAAAAAGCAGGCCAGAATTGATGAACTCCAACCAACGAGACTCTTTCAAGTTGCCCAGGCCCCAGAACCAATTTTTAAAATGTCCTTTGACATTGGGGATCAAATAATGTCCTCTGCCAAGCTTTATGTCAAGTTTCTAACTACCCCCAATGTGCTGGCAGTGACATGCTAAGATTGCTCGAAGTAACTCAAATCTTTAGGATTTGTTCATTACATCATTAGATGGAAGCCCAAATTTGAAAAAAATAAAAATAAAAACTTTGAATCTATAAAAAAATACCATTCATTTCCTTTATATTTTAAAATTTACATTAGATGAAATAGTGACACCAACACAGATGGAAGCTTCTCTCTCGCATGAACTTCCTGGGAGAACTCTTTCAGCTGAAGAAAAAGATGTGCTTACTGACAGTAACAGGTGCATTAAAGACGATTCCTCTCGACAAGGTGTGTTTCTATCTGCTGGTTCCTCTTTCTCCTACAAGAATGTCCTTAATACTCGACATCCTCTTAATGACCAACTAGTCCAACTGATGACCATTGATGAGGAAGATTTTTTTCTGTTACAGAATCCTTCAAACCGAATGCTGAAGATATCAACATTACATTCTCTATGAGAAGAAAAGAATCAGAAATAAATGGTCCAAGTCCCTCATCATTAAAGTCTTTGAGAAAACTACAGGTTACCAGTTTGTCTCAAGTCGGCTTACCTCCTTTGAAAACCTACCGGTAAAATCCAATTTACTATTTATTGTTTCCTTTCATGAAAATTCCGAGTATGATTGTGTTATACTAAATGAACCATGGTTTATTGGGTGTCATTTTCTCTTTGTGTGCAAGTGGGAGCCGAACTTTAGGGCATCCATTGCTTCAAATTCCACTGTTGCAACTTGGTTAAGGTTACCGAAACAACCAATTGAATACTTTGATATGAACATTCTTAGGGAAATTGGTAGAGGCACTAGACCTCTCCTAAGAGTTGACAGTCACACCATTGCTGGAGAAAGGGGTAGATATAACTGTTTATGCGTTCAACTTAATCTCCATAAACCCCTCCCTCGTTTTGTTACTCTAAAGGATATAAACAAGCTATTTTTTATGAAGGTGTGAATTCTCTCTGTTTCTCTTTGTGGGAAGATCAATCACTTTAATCGCACGCCACATTAATTGTACATTGCGTAGAGAAATAACATAAAATATCGAGAAATAAACCTGACTTTTATTGCTAGTTTGACAGATTAGTTGTAATATTTTTAGATGTTACAATAGTACACACTGAGTATTTCAAGGATTGAATTTAAGGGATTCTCAAATGGTAAACCTGTTTGTCAAGTTAATTACGAGTTTAAGTAATTACTAATCTAGTTAAGTCGGAAACTATTAGCACAACCAAATAAAATGAGATTTAAGCTAATTCTAAATTAACAAATTTAAACAAATTAATCTAGTCTTCTTCCCTATTGCTATAAAAAATGCAAATGATAAAACGATGGTTGATTGATTAGTTGATTGCTAACTAAGCCCATAACCTATCTCGATTAGATCGCTTGTCACTCCTAATTAGGAATCTCCTCTTAGTATCATCCTAATTTAGAATTACCAACTAAGTTCTCCTCTCGGTATCACTTAGAAAGATAGATCTTCTCTCAAACTCACTACTCAATACAATTATATTGAATTATTTAAAGATAAACTCTCTATTCGTCTTGTTTATCCAAATATTCCAATAAAGACATTAATTCTAGCGTATTAAGAATTTCAATATAATCGAACAACTAATTAATCAAGAATAAACATAAAATCAATCTAACAAATAACTAGTCAATTAACCAATAATCAATTTAGCACATGATCAAACTCAATAACCATACCATTCATCAACTAACTTATTTCCAACCATACCATTCTAGATTCAATACCATATCTTAGCTACACTATAATCAATTCATAGCATACTAATTTGGTCATCTTAACATGCATCACATAGCCACTCAATACATATTTTTAAGATGTCAAAAGTACCAAAAAGGTGTCATCCAAACAACTTACACAACCAAGTTCATACTTAACTTTTTACAAATCCAAAACATGAATATCAACATTCAAACCTATTACATGCCATATAATCTGAAATAAACGTTCCAAAAACTATCGAATTAAGCTGAATAGTGTGACTTGAGTGCTGATCTGATTGTCCAACCTTCAAGTATCTACAAAATCAAAGATTAAAACTAGTAAGCTTAATGAAACTTAATAAGTTTGACGTATTAAAATGATAAATCTTACTAATGTAAGTATAACAATTCAAAAGTAATAACAACCATGAAAGTTTCCTGCCATCCACAATCCCAATTGATAAATCATAAACGATCAATTCAAAGCTCAGATATATATAGATTTCAACAAGTTACTTTACCGAGATTTTCAATCTGAAGAATGACTTACGGATAAGAGTACATCGTCAGATAAACCAAAACACACACCAGATGCTCACATGAGCCAATCCCTTCAAAACACACCAGATGCTCACACATGCCAATCCCTCCAAAACACACCAGATACTCTCACTAGTCAATCATTCCAAAACACACCGATGTTCGTACGAGTTAGTCCAACCGAAACACACCAAACAGAGAGTATAACACGAGAGTTCACAACAAATGCTGAACCTCGAATTATTCGAGCAATATGTAAATATATCCCTCCAATACCATCTCCACTCCAATCCCTAACACATTAAATCACGATTATACTCTATCCCACGTTCAATCTAAACCGAGCATCAAAATCAATAATATATCTCAAATAACCATTCATTATCAACAATTAAAAATATATATAAGTTGTACCATGTTGATCTACTCAACAATTCATATAGATATTAAATTCTAAATCGTACGAACTTACCTGGACTGAATTGTAGTAGTTGTAGAAGTTCAAGGACTATTCTGCTAATTTTCCTTTTTCACGAGGATCTACGGGTTCTTGATCTCAAATATAGAATTTCTCAATTATCAGCTTACATTTTACATTCCAATCTATTTTACAATTAATACCCTTTTATTTTTTTTTCAATTTTACACAATTACCCCAAACTTTTATAATTTTTGCAATTTAGTCCCTTAGCCCAAAATTCATCAAATTAACCATTTTTATTAAGTTAATATTCCATCAAAATATACTAGTCCTTAAAACAGTCCCTAA
The DNA here is from genome assembly GCA_005393395.2 of Gossypium australe. Taxonomy (NCBI): domain Eukaryota; kingdom Viridiplantae; phylum Streptophyta; class Magnoliopsida; order Malvales; family Malvaceae; genus Gossypium; species Gossypium australe. The sequence continues at coordinate 126,131,730 of CM016625.1, forward strand.
TAAATATTAAATTCACTTTCAAACCCTAAAATTTTGACATTTTCACAATTTAATCCTAAAATTAAAATCTAACAAAAATCACTTTACAAAATCATCAAACAACACAATCAAAGCTCCAAATACATGGTATTGGTATTCATTAAAAACATTCAATATTCATCAATGGGAACTTCCAAAAATTTTAACAAAATAAAAAAACGAAGGTACTGGCTAACTAGACCTAGTTGCAACGATCTCAAAAACATAAAATTACAAGAAATAGAATCAAAATAGACTTACATGCAAGGTTTTTAAGCTATCCGAATGTGAAGCTTCAAAAATGGTGGTTTCTCCTTTGATTTTCGGCGGAACATCTCAAAAAGATGATGATTTTGGTTTTATTTTTATTAAACATCAATTTATTTATCAAATTACATAATCACCATTAATTAAAACCTTATAAAATAACAATTTAAAAGCCTATTATGGTCCATTAATAACCTAATAGACTAATTATTTATTAAGTCCCTTTTTATTCCATGAAATTCAAGATTTACTCAATTTTACACCTTTTTCAGTTTAGTCATTTCTCCTCAACTAACTATCCAAATGTTAAAATTTCTTAACCAAATTTTAATACGATTATAATGAATCTATAAATATTATAAAAATAATATTTATGACTCGATACGACAGAAATTTGTGATTCCGAAATCACTCTTTTGTCACCATTGAAAATCGAGTTGTTACAGTTAATATGTTGTTCTAATGTAAATGATTCAATATATATATATATATATATATATATATGTTATTATGCAATTTATCATGTCATGAAACGATGGAAATCCAACAACGTACGACGATTATTGAGCCCCGTCTGAACCTTAGGAATTCATAGGACACGTCTCCATAGCTCGTATGGGCAGCATCGTGTAACTTATATTTCGACCCACTACTCGTGTGAGCAGGCTCATTTCACAACTCGTGTGAGCAATGATATAAAGGAAAGGAAATGTTACAGTTATATGTTAGCACATTTAGTGTGAGCTATCTCGTATATCCAATGATATTCTAAATGGTTCAACGGGTAGGAAAAAGGAAAGGAACAGTAAATGTTCAAATGAACTCTATCATGTATTTATGAAAATGATTAAAAAGGTAAGCTTTCACTTGGCATTATGCATATGTTTATGAAAAGGTTAAATGATTCAAATGAAATATGTTCACATGAAAATGGATCTTCATATGTTTAATTCAAGTAATTTATGTATGTATGCACTAACTCATGCATTGATGATGATGTTTACGCTTGTGCCAAGCTTGTGTTCATGGTTTATTTTTATGCCTATGCTTTGTAATATGCAAATGGAACGGGCAAGAAAAGAAAGTGAAACAATAAGTTTATAACTGGGGTGATATGATGTTATAAAAGTCTCGATGAGTTAAATGATATATTTATATGTGAGCAAACTACTTATGCTAAGGATGAATTTACCTATATCATAGATAAAAAAAACTAAGTCAAGAATTGATAATGTTGTTTAGGCTTATGATAAGCATTAGGAATGGAATGGAAAGTACGTAAATTGAAAGTTGTATAATCTTATAAAAAGGTTGATGATTATATATTATGTCTCATAAAATCCTATCATGTTATGAATGATAAATATATGCGACATTAATGAACTTACTCATTTGTGAGTTGATGATTATATAGATTTATGAATATTATGGCATTGGTATAGGTTTATGTTTATTCTATAAAGTTTATTATTGAAATGGAATAATATGCTTAAAGTTTATACGAGCTTACTAAGCAAACATTGCTTACGTAGTTATTTTCCTTTACTTTATAGATTACTGGAAGCTCGATTGGTTTGGAAGCTTGTCGGAGATCTATCAAACTATCTAGAGATTATGTCAGTAACTTTTGACGTTTTAATAAAGGTTATAATGACATGTGTAGGTGGACTTGTGGTTTATGTTAGCTGATGAGTTTGGCATGTATTGTTATTTTGGTTGATGTAACCTTGGTACTTTTGATGCCTTGTTGATGTGTGTTGTTTTGACAATATGATAATGCATGTTTGAATGGCCAAAGTGATAGGTGAAGAATTGACCTCAACATGGTCAAGTTATGATATGCTTTAGAAAGGTTTTGAATAGATATGCATGATTGAAATATGGTATTCATATATGTTGGTTATTGGTACCATTTGGAAATGGCTAGATTTGTGTTATTTATATGGTTGTGATGCATGTGAGAAATGGTCCAAATGATAATGTTACTTTGACATGGCATGAATCTAGTATGGTATGGTTGAAATGTGTAAATTGTGATATGATTTGGCATGAAAAATAAGTTAGTTGATGAATGGTTAAATATGCACATGTTTAGGTATATTTGATACATTGTGTTTGAGGTACCTTTTGGCATGTTGGTTGTATGGATAAATGAACTTTTGAATTGGTCTTATTATGCAAGTTTTAGATATGTTTTAAGGTTTGATTGAATGTGCAAATGGCTTGTAGGTGTGTGCTTGAATTGGGTAAAAGAAATGGCTTGAATTTGACCTATTTTTTGTCTACATGGCCTAAGACACGGGCGTGTGTCTCAACCGTGTGTGATACATGACCATGCGACACGACTATGTGTCCCCTATAAGTTTTAAAGGTGGTTTTTCGAAAGTTATATGGCCTAGCACATGGCCTAGAACACGGGCGTCTGAGGTCATTTTGAAGGTTACATGGCCTAGCACGCAGATGTGTGGCTTGGTTGTATGACACAATTTAGAGAGTTACACGGACTAGGACACGACCTACACGACTGTGTAACCCCTACAGTATGAAATTTTCTATCTTTTTTTAATAAGTTCTAAATGTTTCAAATTTAGTCCTGAATCATTTTTAAATTGTTTCTAAGGCCTCTGATCGCTATGTCAGAGTCTTAAAATTTATATAATGAATGATCGAGCCTAGAAACTAACTGTGACAATGATTTGAGGCAAGTGCACCTATCGAACAGTAGTGTAGCTATGGCAAGACTGGATTGTCGAACCCAAAGGAACCAAAAGTACTAATACTAACTTTCTTTTTATTATTTAGCCTAAGAATTAAAGGAATTTGTTATCTAATCTAAAATTATCTAACTACTAAGCTAAAGATGCTAAGACAAAGAGAAGGATTTGGGGAAAATAACTTTGGGAAAAACCAATTGATTAAGACAATACCTGAGGAAGAATCCACCTAGACTTCACTTGTTATTTAACTCTGAACCAGACGATTTATTCACTTGACTTGATCCGTAGGATTCCCTAATATATTAATACCTCTCTTGAGGCTACTAACGTCTAACCCTAGGTTGATTAATTGAAATCTCTTCCTAATTAAAACCCTTAGAATTGCATTAACTCGATCTATGGACTCCCATATTAGGTTTGACCCTAATCTGGCAGATTTTCGTCATCCTATCTCTAGGGTTGCGATCAACTCCACTTAACTATGCTAGATCTACTCTTAGACAGGGTCTATTCCTTCTCTGCCTAAGGGCATAAATGCTTGGATCAATATCCTGAAATATCAAAGCAAGAATTAAGAACACATAGTTAAGAACAAGTCAAGTATTTATCATATAGTTCAGAAAACAATAACAAGATCCGTCTTAGGTTTCATCCCCCTTAGGTATTTGAGGGTTTAGTTCACAATTAATAAAGAATACATCAGAAGAAAAGATAAAACAAAACATAAGAAAACCCAAAAACCCCTTGAAGGAATTGAAGGAGAGATCCTCCGTCTTGAGTATGATTCCGGCTTCTTGAGATGAATCAACTGGCTTGCTTCGAGTAAATCCCACAATTCTGGCCTCTCTGGTTTGACTCCTTGGCCTAGCTGGACGCCCTCTGAAGGTTGGCCTTTAGGGTGTTTATATAGGCTTTTGGAACGTCTTTCTTTGCCTCTAAGTACCCTAATCTGAGTGAAATTCCTCTTTGTCATGGCAGGGACACGCCTGTGGCACATGCCCGTGTAAGTTGAGGCCAGGCCGTGTTCGGGTCTGTTAAGGAGGCACTGCCGTGTGGTGTTGGGCCCAGGCCATGTCGATTTCGTGCTTTGGCCCATTTGCTCCGTTTTTGGCCCGTTTCTCATTCTTTTTATCCTCCGGTGCTCTCCTAAGTATAAAACATGAAATTAAAGGATTAGGAGCACCAGATTCCACAATTCAAGGAATAAATCATCCAAAAGTATGCTAAATGTGGGATTAAAATATGTTCATATTACGGTTTATTAGCCTCAAGGGCTCAAATAAGGAACGATATATATGTGTTTGAATAAACTATGATATGATTTAGAAATGAATAATTATAAGTTACATTTTTACTGTAATGCCCCGTAACCATATTTCGATGATAGATACAGGTTAAGGGTGTTGCATACTCCCTCTGAACATACATATACACACTTCTTTTCAAGAAATCCCCATTAGACTTATTCAATTACATCATAAATCTTAGACAACCACAATAACTTCAGACATGTCGTAACCTTATCATAGTGTTACTTACCAAAGAATTATAAAAACTTATCTAGAACTCACCATAAGGGCGAATAATCACAATCCATTATACAGACTTAATAGAGTATGCCACCAGGGCTAAACAAAATAGGCCACAAGGGAAACTTATGGAGTACGCCACAAAGGCATCATGCAGAATCACATATTTACTGTCCCGATTGACTCTTACAGAAGGTATCATGGGTTTCTTCCTCATGGACTTATACATATTTTCATGTATCATAATTTGCCAATTCGATTTACACATTATTAAAGGCTACACCATGAACATACATACAAACATATCATGTCATGGGTTTCAACCACATGGACTTATACACATATTCATGTACGTGATTTGCCAATCCTGTCTTCATCTTACTAGAGACTACACCATGAGTGTTTCCAAATTATTTTAAAATGTAATGGGTCTCACTCTCATGGTCTTACGCTTGTTTCCATATCATGATTAGCCAGTCTGGTTAGCAATATAACTGCCCTACCAGAGGCTTCACAAAGGGACAATATCTAGCATTTATTTTCCCAGATTTTCACCTTTTACTGATTCATACTTCTCATATCTCAGACCTTACCTGCATACTTACCAAACATTATTCTTTTTAACAGAACCTTATACATATCATCATATCACACATCTCATCTTTAATATACTCATATGATAGCCAATTACTTCAGATATCATTATCCTTTATATATGTATATATATATACTTCTACTTAAACATTTCAGATTTAAGATTCATGGTAAAGACTCATCTGATACTCACCTACTATAGTTCAAGGTTCCAGACTCAACCATCTTTCTCGAACCAGTAGGAACAATTTACTATTATCACAAATTCTGATAACCCTCATGCAAAGTCTTATACTTACAACTTACTATTCATATACCACATACAAACTCACTCTTTCAAAAACATCTAACACGCAGAGCTGTAATACTTACCCAGAGATGAAATGATCACTGATTAAACTAAGAATCCTTAACTTCCAGCTTAACGAAGAAAAGATATCATTGGATTTAAGAAAAAGAATTTGAAAGTACTCTCGAAGCAAGAAGAATAATCTTTTTTAGAACCCTTTTCACCCATATAAATATGACCCATCCTACCTAGTTGAACTTAACAAGTGTCACACATTTTAGAATTTACCTTCTTAATGGTCTACAGTTTCCAAGAGAAATATAAATAAGAATCCCGCATTATAAATATTAGACTAGTCTATCAGTTGGTTCCTAACCAGGTTACTTTACAACCTAACTAGCACAATACTTCAGACAAACAAGGCGCACTATAGCTTTGGCGATAATTCAAATCATACTTACCTCTTATTACTTAACACTATCTTTTCCTTTAAATAGCAAAATATCCTGAAATAAAATATTCACTTGCTTACACAACAGTTATTATATACCCACACCTATACGCCAAAAGAAACATATGGGCATATTACACTTCGAAAAACAAATTAATTTGCCATTATACACCAAAATCTTAAGTCCGCTAGACTTAGGGTGTGACACATAGGGTGTAAGTGGATCTACAACAAGAAAAGAAATATGGATGGAAAAGTGGAAACTTATAATGCCAAACTTGTAGCAAAAGGTTATATTAAAAAAGAAGGTATCGATTACTAATAAACCTTCTCTCCGATTGTCATGCTCAAGTCAATCCGCATATTACTATTCGTTTATCCGGCTCTCGATTACGTGATCTGGAAAATAGATGTCAAGACAACATTTTTGAACGGGTATCTTAAAGAGAGTATCTATATTATGCAACCCACCAGATATATAGAAAAAGGAAACGAGCATAAAGTTTGCAAACTACTTAGATCTATATATGAACTTAAGCAAGCATCTCACTCATGGAATCAAAGATTTGATTAAGCAATCAAGACTTTTAGATTTGAGAAAAAAGTAGATGAACCTTGTGTTTACAAACATTTAAAGGATGGAAATGTGGTCTTTCTCGTTTTATATGTCGATAACGTTTTACTCGTTGGGAATGATGTAGGGACATTGTCATCGGTTAAACTATGGTTAAACCAATAGTTTAGCACGAAGGACTTGGGAGAAACTAATTTTGTTCTAGGCATTCGAATCTTAAGGGATCGAAAGAACAAATTGATAGCACTGTCTCAGGCTTCATACATAGACAAGGTATTGGAATGTTACTCAATAACCGATTCGAAGAAGGAAAATTAGCCCTGCATATCGGGATTTCATCTTTCTTTAAAAGACTGTCTTAAGACAGCAGAAGAAAGAGAAAACATTAGAAAGGTTCTCTATGATTCGGCAGTAGGAAGTCTTATGTATGTTATGTTATGCACACGTCCAGATATCTATGTGAGGTGGAGGTTTTTGAACAGCCAGATTTGTCTGGATATATTGTGTGAACCATTCGTTCATCATATGGAAAAAGGCTTGTTTAGTCTTCCCCTCAGGGCTACTCGTAATAGGCCTAGAATCAGCCGGCACTGCCCCTTGAGCGGGAGCGGGTGCATTACTTTGCACATCATCAGCTACAGCTCGATCGAGATCCATTTACTATACAAAAACACATTTTAATTGTTAGGAATCATCACACTATCACAATTTATATATATGGCATGTATAGCTAGACTCTCACACGCTACGTTAGTTGATTGCTAAAATCAGAGTTTAAAAAATTTATAATGAATGTGATCGAACTTGGAAACTTAACTCTGACAACGATTAAAGGCAAGTGTACCTATCGAACAGTAGTATAGCTTAGGCAAGACCGGATTGTCGAACCCAAAAGAACTAGAAGTACTAATACTAACTTTCTTTTTATTATTTAGCCTTAAAAATTGACTGAAGTTGCTTTAAACTAAATTTACGACGACTAAGGTAAGGACACAAAGACGAAAAGAACGATTTGGAAAATAACTTGAAGAAAAACTCAATTGATTACGACGATACCCTCAGGAAGAATCCACCTAAACTTCACTTGTTATTTAACCCTAAACCATATGATTTCTTTAGTTAGCTTGATCCGTAGGGCTCCTTAACCTATATTAAACCCTCTCTCGAGGCGAATAACGTCTAACCCTAGGTTAATTAGTGGAACTCTCGTTCGCTTATAATAACCCCCTAGAATAGTAGTAAATCGATATGGCACACGAAGTGTGGGTTCACCGAATTCTTCCTCTGTGTGGTCTTTCTTTATTGCACCGGGATATGGCACACGAGGTTGGTACTCTGTAATTGGTGGTTTTGGTATATCATGGCACACCTCAACTTTACCTTCACTTACCACAGGTTCTCCCCTTAGGTTTGGTTTGTCTAGCCCTTCACTATCGTAAATGGCTTGATTTTGCTCTCTCGAGTTAGTTTCAGTATTGCTTGGCAAGATTCCTTGTGGTAGTTCTGATATTAGCTTTGCAAGTTGTTCGACTGCATTAGTGACTTCCTTGACTGACTTAGTAAGTTCCCTGACTCGGTTCTCGTTGCTTTTGAATGTTTTCTCAGACTCTTGGAAGCGATTTTCTGTGGCTGCCACGAGTTTTGTCAGCATCTCTTCAAGGTGCGACTCCTCTTCTTGTTGGTAAGGTTGTTGTTGAAAGTTTGGAGGAAGTTCCGGTCTTTGGTTATTTTGATCATCCCACGAGAAATTGGGATGGTACCTCCAACTTGCATTATAAGTGTTACCATAAATTATTTTGAAGTCTAGGATAGTTACCCATATAGTGGACTTGTTCGTTCTCCATGCCATATCCGTAGGGTGGGTACTCAGGATTCGCCACACCTCGTCTTGGTTCGTACTGCATAACTGGATGTGCCTGTGAGGAACACAAACTATCAAGCTTTTTATTCATCATCTCTAGCTGCGTTGATAGCATGGTCACTGTATCGACGTTGAAAACTCCCGCTGATTTTGTTGGTTTGGTTCTTGAAGCCTGCCACTGGTAATTATTCAGTGACATCTCTTCGATAAACTCATATGCTACTTCTGGAGTTTTGTTATTCAGTGTTCCACCGGCGGCTGAATCAATTAGTTGCCTCATTGAGGGGTTTACACCATTATAGAAGGTTTGGACTTGTAGCCACAAGGGCAAGCCATGGTGTGGGCACCTTCTCAAAAGATCATTGAATCTCTCCCATGTGTCGTATAATGTCTCTAAATCCATCAGCACAAAAAGAAGAGATATCATTCTGTAATTTGGCCGTTTTGGCTAGTGGGAAATATTTCATTAAAAACTTTTCGGTCATTTGATCCCATGTAGTGATTAACACTCGTTGTAACGAGTTTAACCACTGTTTAGCTTTTTTTATCAATGAAAAAGGAAATAACCGAATATGTATGGCATCATCAGAAACGCCATTTATTTTGAAAGTATCACAGAACTCTAAAAAGTTAGCTATATGCGTGTTTGGATCTTCATCCTGCAAACCATCAAATTGAACAAACTGTTGAATCATTTGTATTATGTTAGGCTTTAATTCAAATTGTTAGCAGCTATAGCAGGCCTAACAATACTCGATTCTGCTCCTGTTAAATGCGGTTTCGCATAATCAAACATTGTTCGTGGAGCATTATTTTCCCCCACATCCCGTGGTGGTGGGTTATTCTCGTCCATCCCTTCAGTAGGATTGGATCTGCTTTCTTCCTCTATGTCTGTGTAATCTAAGGCTCGCCTGGTTTCTTGACGATTCCTGCGAGTGGTAGCTTCGATTTCGTTGTCGTATACCAAAGGTCCTCTTGGGCTCCTTCTAGTCATAAACTAGAGGTACCTGCTAGGAAAAAGGAAGAAAATTTAGCAAAAAATAAAAAAAATTTAACCTAAAAAAATGAAATAAAATAAAATAAATAATGGCTAAAGTAATAAAAATAGAGCGTTCTTAATATTTTAGTTCCCCGGCAACGGCGCCAACAACTTGATCGCTGAAATCAAAGTTTTAAAAATTTATAATGAATGTGATCGAACCTGGAAACTTAACTCTGACAACGATTAAAGGCAAGTGTACCTATCGAACAGTAGTATAGCTTAGGCAAGACCGGATTATCGAACCCAAAGGAACTAGAAGTACTAATACTAACTTTCTTTTTATTATTTAGCCTTAAAAATTGAGTAAAGTTGCTTTAAACTAAATTTACGACGACTAAGGTAAGGACACAAAGACGAAAAGAACGATTTGGAAAATAACTTGAAGAAAAACTCAATTGATCACGACGATACCCTCAGGAAGAATCCACCTAGAATTCACTTGTTATTTAACCCTAAACCATATGATTTCTTTAGTTAGCTTGATCCGTAGGACTCCCTAACCTATATTAAACCCTCTCTAGAGGCGGATAACGTCTAACCCTAGGTTAATCAGTGGAACTCTCTTTCGCTTATAATAACCCCCTAGAATAGCAGTAAATTGATCAATGGACTCCCATATTAGGTTTCACCCTAATCCAGCAAAATCTCGTAACCCTATCTCTAGGCGTTCGATCAACTTTGCTTAATTATGTTAGATCTACTCTTAGGCAGGGTCTATTCCTCCTCCACCTAAGCACATCAGATTTGGATTAAGCAACATAATTAAGAACAAACTAAGTAATTATCATAAAATTCAGAAATCAAATAATAAAATTCATCTAGGTTTCATCCCCTTCAGGTATCTGAGGGGTTTAGTTCATAATGAATAAAAAGAACATCCCAAGAGAAAAGATAAAACAAAACATAAGAAATTCCTAAAACCCCCTGAAGGAATTAAAGGAGAATTTCGTCGTCTTGAGTATAACTCCTGCTTCTTGGGATGGATCAACTGGCTATCCTTACGTTATTCCCTAACTCTGACCTTTCCGGCTTGGTTCCTTGGCCTAGCTTTGACGCTTGTTTCGGCTTCTGCTGAACTCCCCTTTCAAGTTGCCCCCTTGGGTGTTTATATAGACTTTGTGATGCCTTACTTGGCCCCTAAGTACCCTAATTCAAGTAGAATTCCTAATAGGGTGTTTGAATAGGCTTTGGAATGTGTTTCTTTGCCTCCAAGTATCCTTTCCCGAATGAAATTTCTCTTTCTAGCGACAGGGACACGGCCATGGCACACGCCCGTGTGGATCGTGGCCAGGCCATGCTTGGACTTTTAATGAGGCACGGCCGTGTTAGTTTTGGGCCAGGCCTGTTGATTTCTTTCTTGGCCCAATTTGGTCCGTTTTAAGCCCGTTTCTCGTTCTTTTCATCCTTGGGTGCTTTCTTGAGTATAAAACATGAAAAGAAAGGATTAAGAGCACCTTTTTACATAAATTGGGGATAAGTCATCCAAAAACAAGCTAAATGTGGGATTAAAATATGTTATAATTATGGTTTATCAAATACCCCCACACTTAAGCTTTTGCTTGTCCTCAAGCAAAATTCTCAACTCACAATTAAAACGGACTTCCTCGATTCATATTATTCATCAATAATGTTTTATCATAATTCAAAGATAATTCATACATGGATAACTCAACTCAAAGAGTCCTAAAGATTCAAACAATCAAAGTCATGATATTTATAGTATGAAAACATAGGTGTTTCCCTTTACCTTGAATAATTACCTTTGATTTGAAATCAACAAGGATTGACATCCTCTCTAAAGATTCATTCAAATCACTCGAGGTGTTTAAGGTTCAAAATTAAGCACTCAAAAGTCGAACATGAAAAGTTAATCCCATAGGCTTGCATGAAAATCAAATCTCCACCACTAAAATATGAGATGATACACAAATCAAAAGGTCTTTACAGGGTTGTAACGGGGCTTGGGTTAAAGGTGTGGATAAAGGCTGAATTAGAAGGTTAGAATCGAGATTGACCTGAAAAATTACCTAACTAGAATAATGAACTAATCCTAAATATTTACATCAATTGAAAACTAATAATATGAGCTTTTTCTTCAAGATTTGCATTTTAAACATGTAAGCTCACTTAGCAAAGCTAATAATGAATATACTTCGTTTTTTTTAAGAACAAACTAATAATAAAGGATGAATACTGAAATAATATAATTAGGCAGCTGACCAAATCAAATCTCGATATAAGGGTAGTAAAAAAGAATGGTGATGACAAATACAACAGGTTTTGGGTTAAGATTAGTGGGTGAGTCAATAAAAAAAAGGTTGTTAGGGTCAACGGGGTTCACTAGGGGTTAATTGTGAAGGTAGGCTTTTTAATGCAGTAAGTGGGTTAAAACCTAGGTGCCGTTATCATCTCGGTATATCAAATCATAGGTGTGGTCTTGACATGTATAATCAATGCAAGTTCTAGAATAACAAATCAATGTTGACACACTCATAATAAAAAGTGAGCATGAAAGGATGTATGCTCTAAAAGGCTCAAAATCTCACAAAAATTATAGGTATTTTGATGTCAACCTCGTAAATTTCAAACTTCAAAGTAACATTCAGATTCAGGTAGACAACCTAATTTTTTTTTGAAAAATAGACTTTATCATGCTTGATTCTCTAGTATCCTTCAAATTTAATCATCAATGCACAATTATCAATGACTTACTCCCAAACATATCAACAAAGATCATAAATCATAGGAAATTTCATTCTAATCATAATATGAGAGACTTTACTTTTGAACTAGGCATAATTCAGGGATTTTCAAATAATACTATAGTTAACCCCCCACACTTAAGATGTACATTGCCCTCAATGTACAAAGATAGATAATAGCAAAATAATCATAAAAATCATAAGATGGGGAGAGAAGTGAAACTTCCTGAATTTTGGATGAAGTCAATGAAAAGAAATCGGATAGGATTGGAGGTGAACGTGGGGAAGCGTCTCGAACCGTTTGAAATTGAATCCTCGAAGCAGCCGGTCTGATTTTATTGTATCCTAAGCTAAATCTAAATATCATAAAGAATAAGAAGAAGAAAATAAAATAAAATAAAGTAAAAATAATGAAATGAAAGTAAAATTAAAATAAAAATAAAAATAAAAATAAAAATAAAAATAAAAATAAAAATAAAAATAAAAATAAATAATGGAAAATGAAAGACAACTAGAAAAAGGGAGAATGAGGTTTAAATAGAGATGTAGCCTGTGTTTTGGGATTTTGAATTTTTGGGCGCGTTCAGGTTGTTCGGGCACGGCCGTGGGTGTAGTGGCACGCCCGTGTCTTTTTCACACAGTCATTTAATACGGGCGTGCTCCTCCCGTGTTCGATAAGTCAGAATGTTGGCACGGTTGGAAGGCACGGCCATGTTTAGCCCGTGCTTAACAAGTCAGTAACCTCACACGGTCGTTGGGCACGGGCGTGTTCTGGTATCGCAGCCCGTGTTAATGAAAGAAAATTTTTCCTGTTTGGGCACGGCTCTTGGCACGCCCGTGGTTCATCCCCTGTCTTGCACACGGCCATTGACACGCCCGTGTTCAAGGCCGTGTTTAAAAACCTGCACTTCTATTAGACTATTTTAGTGTGGTGTTAGAAAAATTAACATAAAATGTTAGTGGGTTAGTGCTCGGGTTGCCTCCCGAGAAGCGCTTGTTTATAGTCTTAAGCTAGACTTTACCTCTCATTCGTATGGTCATGGTGGTTTGAGGAGGTGAAAATCCTTTCTCATGCGATCACTTCAGTTATGGATATGTAGTTTAAGTCGAGTAATGTTTACCTCAAAAGTGTTGAATTTAGGATTGCTTACCTCGACTGTGCCGTATAGGAAGACATTAAGTACCTCAAAAGTGATTTCTTCGTTTGACTTGAGGTCTGAATTGGTGATTCGAGGGTCTTCCTTATTCAACAATACCTGATCCTCTATTTTGATGTGATTTGTTGTTCCTATCAGCTTGTCTGGGGTCTCCTTCAGTTTCACTTCGTGCAGCTCCTGTTCCTCTCTGATTTGTGTTTCCTGCTCTTTTAGTTTGCCAACCCTAAGGCTTTGTTCCTTATGTGTTTCTTCTTTGTTGGCACGAGGTCTAAGATCTAGCTCAGCTAAGTGATTTCGTGATGCTTCCTGTAAAGAAGGTTGCACCAAATGATTATCAATAGAATTAACGTTCGTACCTTTATTACTCGATGTCCTAGCTGAGTCAAGAGCTTGAAAAGTGATTGTTTCTTCGTCTACACGAAGTGTGAGTTCACCGAATTCTTCCTCTATGTGGTCTTTCTTTATTGCATCGGGATATGGCACACGAGGTTGGTACTCTGTAATTGGTGGTTTTGGTATATCATGGCACACCTCAACTTTACCTTCACTTACCACAGGTTCTCCCCTTAGGTTTGGTTTGTCTAGCCCTTCACTATCGTAAATGGCTTGATTTTGCTCTCTCGAGTTAGTTTCAGTATTGCTTGGCAAGATTCCTTGTGGTAGTTCTGATATTAGCTTTGCAAGTTGTTCGACTGCATTAGTGACTTCCTTGACTGACTTAGTAATTTCCCTGACTCGGTTCTCGTTGCTTTTGAATGTTTTCTCAGACTCTTGGAAGCGGTTTTTTGTGGCTGCCACGAGTTTTGTCAGCATCTCCTCAAGGTACGACTCCTCTTCTTGTTGGTAAGGTGGTTGTTGAAAGTTTGAAGGAAGTTCCGGTCTTTGGTTATTTTGATCATCCCACGAGAAATTGGGATGGTACCTCCAACCTGCATTATAAGTGTTACCATAAATTATTTTGAAGTCTAGGATAGTTACCCATATAGTGGACTTGTTCGTTCTCCATGCCATATCCATAGGGTGGGTACTCAGGATTCGCCACGCCTCGACTTGGTTCGTACTGCATAACTGGATGTGCCTGTGAGGAACACAAACTATCAAGCTTTTTATTCATCATCTCTAGCTGCGTTGATAGCATGGTCACTGTATCGACGTTGAAAACTCCCGCTGATTTTGTTGGTTTGGTTCTTGAAGCCTGCCACTGGTAATTATTCAGTCACATCTCTTCGATAAACTCGTATGCTGCTTCTGGAGTTTTGTTGTTCAGTGTTCCACCGGCGGCTGAATCAATTAGTTGCCTCATTGAGGGGTTTACACCATTATAGAAGGTTTGGACTTGTAGCCACAAGGGCAAGCCCTGGTGTGGGCACCTTCTCAAAAGATCCTTGAATCTCTCCCATGTGTCGTATAATGCCTCTAAATCCATCTGCACAAAAGAAGAGATATCATTCCGTAATTTGGCCATTTTGGCCGGTGGGAAATATTTCATTAAAAACTTTTCGGTCATTTGATCCCATGTAGTGATTGACCCTCGTTGTAATGAGTTTAACCACTGTTTAGCTTTATTTCTCAATGAAAAAGGAAATAACCGAAGATGTATGGCATCATCAGAAACGCCATTTGTATTATGTTAGGCTTTAATTCAAAATTGTTAGCAGCTATAGCAGGCTTAACAATACTCGATTCTGCTCCTGTTAAATGTGGTTTCGCATAATCAAACATTATTCGTGGAGCATTATTTCCCCCCACATCCCGTGGTGGTGGGTTATTCTCGTCCATCCCTTCAGTAGGATTGGATCTGCCTTCTTCCTCTATGTCTGTGTAATCTAAGGCTCGCCTGGTTTCTTGACGATTCCTGCGAGCGGTAGCTTCGATTTCGTTGTCGTATACCAAAGGTCCTCTTGGGTTCTTTCTAGTCATAAACTAGAGGTACCTGCTAGGAAAAAGGAAGAAAATTTAGCAAAAAAAAAAAATTAGCCTAAAAAAATGAAATAAAATAAAATAAATAATGGCTAAGGTGATAAAAATAGAGCGTTCTTAATATTTTACTTCCCCAGCAACGGCGCCAAAAACCTGATCGCTGAAATCAGAGTTTTAAAAATTTATAATGAATGTGATCGAACCTGGAAACTTAACTCTGACAACGATTAAAGGCAAGTGTACCTATCGAACAGTAGTATAGCTTAGGCAAGACCGGATTATTGAACCCAAAGGAACTAGAAGTACTAATACTAACTTTCTTTTTATTATTTAGCCTTAAAAATTGAGTGAAGTTGCTTTAAACTAAATTTACGACGACTAAGGTAAGGACACAAAGACGAAAAGAACGATTTGGAAAATAACTTGAAGAAAAACTCAATTGATCACGACGATACCCTCAGGAAGAATCCACCTAGACTTCACTTGTTATTTAACCCTAAACCATATGATTTCTTTAGTTAGCTTGATCTGTAGGACTCCCTAACCTATTTTAAACCCTCTCTCGAGGCGGATAACGTCTAACCCTAGGTTAATTAGTGGAACTCTCTTTCGCTTATAATAACCCCCTAGAATAGCAGTAAATTGATCAATGGACTCCCATATTAGGTTTCACCCTAATCCGGCAAAATCTCGTAACCCTATCTCTAGGCGTTCGATCAACTCTGCTTAATTATGTTAGATCTACTCTTAGGCAGGGTCTATTCCTCCTCCACCTAAGCATATCAGATTTGGATTAAGCAACATAATTAAGAATAGACTAAGTAATTATCATAAAATTCAGAAATCAAATAAAAAAATTCATCTAGGTTTCATCCCCTTCAAGTATCTGAGGGGTTTAGTTCATAATGAATAAAAAGAACATCTCAAGAGAAAAGATAAAAAAAAACATAAGAAAACCCTAAAACCCCCTGAAGGAATTGAAGGAGAATTCTGCCGTCTTTAGTATAACTCCGGCTTCTTGGGATGGATCAACTGGCTATCCTTGCGTTATTCCCTAACTCTGACCTTTCCGGCTTGGCTCCTTGGCCTAGCTTTGACGCCCGTTTCGGCTTCTGCCGAACTCCCCTTTCAAGTTGCCCCCTTGGGTGTTTATATAGACTTTGTGATGCCTTACTTGGCCCCTAAGTATCCTAATTCAAGTAGAATTCCTAATAGGGTGTTTGAATAGGCTTTGGAATGTGTTTCTTTGCCTCCAAGTATCCTTTCTCGAATGAAATTTCTCTTTCTAACGATAGGGATACGACCATGGCACACGCCCGTGTGGATCGTGGCCAGGCCATGCTTGGACTTTTAATGAGGCACGACCGTGTTAGTTTTAGGCCAGGCCATATTGATTTCTTTCTTGGCCCAATTTGGTCCGTTTTAAGCCCGTTTCTCGTTTTTTTTATCCTTGGATGCTTTCTTGAGTATAAAACATGAAAAGAAAGGATTAAGAGCACCTTTTTACATAAATTGGGGATAAGTCATCCAAAAACAAGCTAAATGTGGGATTAAAATATGTTATAATTACGGTTTATCATTAGTCCTAGAATCGACTAAACCGTAGCTCTGATACCAATAAAATATAACACTCCTAACTCATATTCGTCGTCGAATTAGGGTTACTAGGCATTATCGATCAAATACACAACTTAGAACATGCATTTATTTCAATTCAAGCACAAAGTAATATAATCTCCTTTACAAAATTTTTCTGAACTCAATTAATAACAATCCTCTTATTTCTACAAGTTAAATTTGTATATTTGAATTACATAATCAACCAAAATCAATCGTGATTTTTCTAGTCATTTCACATATACGAATCATGCTTCAGTATTCAACTATATCAATATCGTTTATCTAATCAAATTACGAACCAACTAACAATCATCAAAACCATAGTGCACGTGCTTCATAAATACTGAGTTCGAACCATAGACCATCAATTACATGGAATTTGAATACCTAATTCATAATCAAACATAATTCATCTTATATACCGAGTATACATTTGTAACACCCCTTACCCGTATTCGATGTCAGAATAGGGTACGAGGCATTACCAGAATTACAAATTTATTTATCAGACATTTTATTTCATCTAGCATTTATATTTAAAACCAATCAAAATCAAACATATTATCCCTTAAACATATTTATTTTTCTCATTTCATGTCTTACTTGAATTTATTTCTCGTCTCAACATATTTAATTACCTTTTATTTACATATTAAAGATAATCACATATTTACATGTCATGATAAATATCATTCTCTTGCCGTTTATTCATAAACATAAATTAGTTAATTCATCATATCAATATTTCACATACTATCAACTTATATTTCTTTATATCACATAATTAAAGTTATACGAACTTACCTGGCTAAATTTGCAGAAATACCAAGATTTAAGGGCATTTTGGTAATTTTCTATTTTCATCGATTTTCAACCGATCTTAATCTCAATTAATAATTTCATTCAATTTTGCAATTTTCAATAATAAAATAATCCATTCCATGTAAATTGGTCATTTCCAACATTTTTACAAAACTAATCATAAAGTTTTACTTTTATTCAATTTAGTCCCTGAGCCTAAAACATTACAAATTAGCCATGCTAGCTGAATATTCATACATATTTTCCTCCTCCTCCTCTCCATTCCACATCCTTAATGTATATAACATGCTATAAGTAACATTATCAATAATTTCATTAATTATTCATAAGTATATTCAAAACTGTCCATTTGAGTTATAGTCACTAAATTATTTATTTCCAGAACTACAGAACTCCAAATGAAGAACCGTTAATTTTTCCTGAAACTAGACTCACATATCTTCTTTCCATAAAATTTTCAGAATTTTTGATTTAGCCAATTAGTACAGTTTATTCTTTAAAGTCACCCCTGTTCTGCTGTTTGGCAGTTCCGACCCTTCTTCACTAAAAATTAATTATATTTTTATATAGAATTCAGATGATGTTATAGTTTATTTATTCTAAAACTAGACTCATTAAGAAATCTAACCATATAAATTATGTTCCCAAATTATTTTTATACAATTTTTGATGATTTTTCCAAGTCAAAATAGGGGATCTCGAATTCACTCTGAACCAGTCTTACCAAAATCTAAATATCTCAAAATACAGAATTTATTTTCTTTCTCTGTTTCTTTCATATGAAAATAGACTCAATAAGATTTAATTTCATATCTCACGCAACTTCTAATTCCATTTCTACCATTTTTGGTGATTTTTCAAATTTACCTTACTGCTGCTGTCCCAAAACTGTTTTCTTATAACTCATTTTACAATTTAATCCTGATTAAGTTTACTTATTTTCTTAACTTAATTCATACTTTGCTTCTTCTTAAATTCCTTCCATATTCAACTTGACTATCTAATATTCATATTAAAACTTTAATTTCTAATTTCTTCCAAATTAATCCCTCTAACACTGCTTATAGCATACTTTACAATTTAATCCTCTTACTAATTCTAACTTAAATTTCATTCAATTTAATCCCTAATTCATCTTTTTCTTCAACATCAACTACACTTGAAAACCTAAAAACTCTCAAAATATCAACTTAGTTTCATCAAAATCTTGCTTTAAAGCTTCTAAAACATCAAAATTAAGAGAATAGGACTTGATTGACTTACCAATTTAAACTTCAAGCTTTAAATCCCTAGTTTTTCCTTTTTCTTTTCTTTCGTTCTCCCCTGTTTCGTATGCTCTCTGTTTCTTTTGCCTATTCTGTTCTCTTTCCCCCCTTTTTTTTCTTTCCTTTTGTTTGTTTATATATAATAATATAATATAATAATATAATAATATAATAATAATAATATAATAATAATCCTTAAAAATCTCATATTTTTCTATGTTATACCGCCTCACTATACAAAATGGTATAATTACCATTTTGATCCTTCATAATTTCTTTTAATCTATAATTGAACTTTTACTTTCATTTCAATTTAGTCCTTTTCATTTAATTTCCTACCCAAACGTTAAAATTTTCTAACGAAAGTTTAATAATAACTTAATGACACTCCATAAATATTTTTAGAAATATTTATGGCTCACTTTATAAATTCGAGGTCTCAATACCTCATTTTTGGCCCAATTTTTCTAATTAATTCTTTCAGTTCACAAAATTCACTAATTTTAAAATATTTCTAAAATCACACTTAACTTATAATTATCGATTAACAAAATTTTCTAACTTTTCGTCAGATTTAGTGATCTCGAATCACTGTTCCGACACTATTAAAATTGGGCTGCTACAACATTAAGACATTGATGTGTCTAAAACTAATTATGATCACAATAAAGGCAAGCGCACCTATTGTTTAATAGTATAGTTATGGTAAGGTCGGTAATATAGTATCCACAAGGACCAAGAGTACTAGTAATTAGCATCTTCTTATTATCTAGCCTAAGAATTAGAGTGATTTCATTTAAACTAAAACTAATTAAAAACACGACAGAGAATGAATTAGGAAAATACTTTCAGACAACTTTATGAGGTAGGCAATACCTAAGGAAGAATCCACCTAGACTTCACTTATTACTTTTGATTCATATGATTTATTCACTTGACTTAATCCGTAGAAATCCCTAATTTATGTTAATATCTCTTTCAAGACTAAAAACAACTGACTCTAGGTTGATTAATTGAAATCTCTTTCTAATTAATACCCCTATTGTCGCATTAACTCGATCTATGGATTCCCTTATTAGATTTGACTCTAATCTGGCAGATTTTCGTCGCCCTATTTCTAGGGCTGCAATCAACTCCGCTTAATTGTGCTGATCTACTCTTAAACAGGGACTTTTACTCCTCTGAATAAGCATATTCGACTTGAATCAATAACCTGAATTATCAAAACAAGAATAAGAACTCACAATTAAGAATAAGAACAAGTATTTATCTTATAAGTCAAATAGTAATAAGATTCATCTTAGGTTTCATCCCCTTAGGTATTTAAGGGATTTAGTTCATACTGATAAAAAGGAACATCTTAAAATAAGGAAAACAACAAAACATAAGAAAACCCAAAAACTTCAAGAGAAATTAATAGGAGATCTTCAGTCTTGATGGAGATCATTCTTCTGAGCTGCTCCCTGTAACAACCCAAACCCGGCCCAACACTATGGTCGAATCTGGATCGTTACGGGAAAAAGCTTTTTGAAAACCAGTTTGAAACCCATTAAACTTTGTTGAAAAAAACTTCCCAGATTTGATTATCTTGATAAAAATCATACTTAGTGTTTTTAAAAAAAAATATTTTTTTTTTAAGTCAGGTTATAAAACATATTTCAACTGTGCCCGATGGCATTTTTAAAATATTTTCGTGGTTAATTGGAGAAATGTGTGATCTAAATTCAACAGTAATAATAGCAGAGTTTAAAACAATATCCAACATAAGAAAATAATAAAAATAAAGTATCAGGAGGCCTTATTACAACCAAATAAAATAAACCCAAAATAAAATTTATCAAACTGAAGTTAAAGTTCATTTAAATTTAATCCACTGCATGGCCACCTCGAGTCAACCCGGCTCCACATCCGCGATCTAAGTGTCACCTGAAAAACATAAAGGAGAAGGTGAGTCACCAAGACTCAGTATGTAACCCTTCCCCCGTTTTAAAACATTTTCATACACAACATATAACAATTAATATGCAGAATGTTAAATACCCAACCTAGCCATCCAAACGCCACTATCTACCCCGTTGTGGTACCAAACCACTGGTGGTGCCAAACCACTGGTGACATATAGTCACAATGTGTTACCAAAACACTGGTGTCCGTGGACACAAATCGGGTGATGGGGCCAACCCATCGTGTGATACCAAATCACTGGCAGACGATCCCATGTCTCAAGTGGGGCCAACCCACGGTGGTGTTAACCACAGGGACAAGTCGCTATTGAGGTACCAAACCTCTGGAGGTACCAAACCTCTGGTGACCGTAGTCACAGTGTGTTACCAAAACACTGGTGCCCGTCGGCACGATCAATACTGCCCCCTCCACTCATCAACCCATATCAAAACATTGTATAATAGATCTCATGTCATCACATATTTAATCAACATATAGTAAACAATGGCATGCTTCCCAAAAGCATTATCAACAATCTCACACTGACAGAGACTTACCGGCATCCTCGCTTGTACCATTAAGGTACTAAATCCATATCTACATAAAGCAGATATTCACACAACAGACATTCAATATGTTTTATTAATCATTACAAGTGTGTATGTACACACCTTTTACCAACGAGGAGTCTAAATCCCGAAAGAAAATCGGCCACCCTAGCTTTATTGATCCCTATATTCGGCCAACACTAGGGTTAGTATTATGGGCCATTCGGCCAACCAAATAATTTAAAGGGGTCATACCTTGTACCCGAATCCTTACCCAAATCGCTTCGAGTACTAGCCTTAGCGTCCGATTTGTGAATCTGGTTCACAAGCTTCACTGAGTCAATTAATAACACTACTAATCATAGCCTTTGGCTTTTAAATGAACTCCAATTACATATGTAGATCCTTACCGAAAATTGATTGACGAATGTTGACGAACTCACTTGCTTGTTCCCAAATCCCGAAGATCCTACAACGAATTCGGTTTAATCTGTGATTAGCACCCTTAATTACCAATTGCCGAAACCCACACCTACCTTTACCAAAGTCGATATAATGAGAAAAACATAAACATTCGGCCCAAAACCCTTACCTTCCGAAACCAACTAAAGGAAAGCCACGTTCTCTTGCACAAAATTCGGCCAAGTAGAGTTTAATATAAAGGAAAGGGGTTTCGGCACTTTGATAGGGATGAGATTCGGCTATTATGAGGGAAAAGTAATGGAGAGAAAAATAAAAATAAAAGAAACAAAGTAGGAAGGGGTTCGGCTGAAATAATAAAAAAGAAAACAAGATGGTAGGTGGGGGTTTATAAAGGATTTCGGCACCCCCCCTAATACTTGCCGTCCACTCCATTCAAAGGAGTTTAAAATTTTGCAAACTCCTTGAAACATTCCTGGCCAAATATTCAAAATAATTTGAATAGCTAAACACCTACATTTTCTCTTGGATTTAATAAGATAAGAAATCCAATTAAAAAGCTTTATCCTTATCATCTTGGAATCAAATAAATAATAGAAAACAAAGAGGCCATGTGCTGCCAAACTCCAGCCGAAAGAACAAGGGACCATGTGCAGCCCATTCACGCCAGGCTTCAAAAAAAAGAAGACCAAGTGCTGCTCCTTAGATTCGAACCAAAGACCACCCGTGACAGCCCTTATTCCAGCGCCCTTGCCAACTCTTTCAGCCCGACTTTCATGTCAATCTACCCCACCATTTATTTATAAGACCTCCCTGGCCGCTTACCCCAAAAATTAGAATTAAAAAGAATGCAAAATGCTGCAGCAGCAGCTCGAACGTGCGTCCATCCACTTCCAAACTCCTAGTGGCGCTCCAAGCCACTCCACCTACCTGCCTCTTATGTCAAGAAGCCCTCTTGATTTATTTAAAAGGCCTTCCTAGGCCTAACGCCCCCAAAACCCAAAAAGGAAAAATATTTCCCCCTTGCTCCTTCCACGATTCGAACCCAAGGGCTCCCTTGCAGGCCCTTAAGTCATCAAGCCAACACGCCAATTACAATTCTTGTGTCAAGTTTTCCTTAAATTTTATTTAAGCCCTATCGTTACCTAGCTCCTTCCTTGTACATACTTTAAAAATTTTTTTTAACACTGGGTCAGGCCTAGCTCGGGTTATTTTTAGACCCTTAAACATGTCAAATAAAATTATAAATTTTATTTCTTGAAGCCCCATTGTAATTTATTTAAATTACAAGTAACCCCTAATTTGGGGTGTTACAATTCTTCCCCCCTTAAAATAAATTTCGTCCCCGAAATTACTTAACTAGAAAAGGTGGGGGTATTGCTGCCTCATTACATCCTCAGGTTCCCACGTAGCTTCCTCTGAACCATGGTTCCGCCACAGCACCTTCACCAAGGGCACTGACTTCCTTCGTAGAACCTTCACGTCTCGGTCTAAGATCTGAACTGGTTCCTCTTCAAACGATAAATCTGAATTCACCTCAATTTCTGCCACTGGCACCACGTGCGATGGGTCTGATCGATACCGTCTCAGCATTGATACGTGAAAAACATCATGGATCTGGTTCAGTTCGACCGGTAACTCAAGCTGGTACGCCACTGGTCCAACACGCTTAATCACCGTATATGGCCCGATGAACCTTGGGCTTAGCTTCCCTTTCCGTCCAAATCTTAACACCTTTTTCCAAGGCGACACCTTCAGGAAAACCTTGTCTCCTACCGCATACTCCATTTCCTTGCGTTTTAAATCAGCATAGGATTTCTGCCTGTCCGATGCTTCCTTCAGACGAGACCGAATCACTTTAACTTTATCCTCTGTCTCTGTCACCAATTCTGGACCCAAAATCTGTCGTTCGCCTAATTCCGTCCAACACGTCGGGGTACGACATTTCCGCCCATACAATGCTTCGTATGGTGCCATCCGGATACTCGCCTGATAGCTGTTGTTGTAGGCGAATTCTGCTAAAGGTAGAAATTCCTCCCAACTACCACGGAAATCCAAGACACAACCTCTTAACATATCTTCCAAGATCTGTATCACCCTTTCCGATTGTCCGTCAGACTGTGGATGGAAAGCGGTACTAAAATCCAACCGTGTGCCCATAGCTTGATGCAAGGCTTTCCAAAACCTTGACGTGAACCTGGGATCCCTATCCGAGATGATTGATGTTGGAACCCCATGCAATCTTACTATCTCCGAGACGTACAGCTTAGCTAGCTTCTGAAGAGAGAAATCCATCCTCACCGGTATGAAGTGAGCCGACTTAGTTAACCGGTCTACTATTACCCAAACCGCGTCTTTCTTACTGGGCGTAAGGGGTAGCCCACTAACAAAATCCATAGCGATCCGTTCCCACTTCCATTGGGGAATCTTCACTGGCTGAACAACCCTGACGGCAACTGATGTTCAGCCTTGACCTGCTGACAAGTCAGACACTTACCAACAAACTCTGTCACTTCACGTTTTAACCCGGGCCACCAAAACTGCTCTCTAAGATCCCTATACATCTTGCTTCCTCCCGGATGCATAGCGTAAGGGCTGCTATGTGCATCATGGAGAATCTTCTGCCTCAATTCCACATTCTTTGGCATACACGCTCGCCCTTGAAAGCATAATACTCCGTCACTCGACAGGTTATATCCTTCCAAACCACCATCCCGAACTTGTGCTCTCTTAGCGTTCAACCCTTCATCCACTGACTGTTTTTCCTTAATTTCCCCTATCCACGTCGGCTTAACTTGAAGTTCTGCCAAGAGGCTTCCATCATCATATAAACTCAACCGAGCAAACATTGCTCTTAAGTCCGTCACCACCTTCCGGCTCAACGCGTCAGCTACCACGTTGGCCTTGCCCGGATGGTACTCGATTGAACAGTCGTAGTCTTTTAAAAGTTCGATCCATCGACGCTGTCTCAAGTTCAGATCCTTCTGGGTCAAGAGATACCTCAAACTCTTGTGATCTGTGTAGACTATCGACTTCTCCCCATATAGATAATTCCGCCATATCTTTAGAGCAAAGACAACTGCCGCCAATTCCAAGTCGTGCGTTGGGTAATTCAGTTCATGTGGCCTTAACTGCCGTGATGCATAGGCTACTACCTTCCCCTCCTGCATCAGCACACATCCCAAACCGGTATGGGACGCATCACAATACACGGTATACAACCTCCCCGCCTCGGGTTGCACCAACACCGGAGCTTCTGTCAAAATTTTCCTTAGCTTATCAAAGCTTTCTTGCTGCTTCTCCGTCCATACAAATGGATCACCTTTCCTTAGCAGCTTCGTCAACGGTGCTGCGATTAAGGAAAACCCTTCCACAAACCTTCGATAATACCCCGCTAGACCCAGAAAACTTCGGATCTCCGCCACTGACCTAGGCGGTTTCCAATCCAACACCGCTTCAATCTTGCGAGGGTCTACCCTAATTCCTTCCGCCGATACCACATGTCCTAAGAAAGCCACCTCTCTCAGCCAAAATTCGCACTTGCTGAATTTGGCATATAATTGTTTTTCCCTTAGTACTTGCAACACTATTCGCAAATGCTTGTCATGTTCTTCCTCCGTCTTAGAGTACACCAAAATGTCGTCAATGAATACCACGACGAATTGGTCTAGGTACTGCTGAAATACTCTGTTCATCAAGTCCATAAATGCCGCTGGCGCGTTGGTCAACCCGAATGGCATTACTAGAAACTCGTAATGTCCATACCGAGTTCTGAATGCCGTTTTATGGACATCAACTTCCTTCACCTTTAGTTGATGGTACCCCGACCTAAGGTCTATCTTTGAAAATACCGAGGCACCCTTCAGCTGGTCAAACAGGTCATCGATCCGAGGCAACGGATACTTGTTTTTGATCGTTAACTTGTTTAACTGACGGTAGTCGATGCACATCCGCATGGACCCGTCTTTCTTCTTGACAAATAGCACAGGGGCTCCCCACGGAGATATACTCGGTCGAATAAACCCCCTATCCAAGAGCTCCTGGATTTGAGCCTTCAGCTCCACCAATTCCTTTGGTGCCATTCGGTATGGTGCTATAGAAACAGGTGCCGTTCCGGGTAGCAAGTCTATACCGAATTCAACTTCCCGATCTGGAGGCAGACCTGGAAGTTCTTCTGGGAATACGTCAGCAAATTCCCCAACCGTTCGAACCCCAACTACTGACTCCTTAGCTTCCAAAGCACAGATCCGAACCAAATATGCCTCGTAACCTTTCTTAACCATCCTTTCAGCCTTCAGGGCTGACACCACATTAGATAGGTAATTCCTTCTATCACCTATCATAACCACTTCATCACCCTCAGCCGTCTTAAGCACCATGCGCTTAGCCGCGCAATCCAAATTCGCCTGATACTTAACTAGCCAATCCATTCCAAGGATCAAATCGAACTCTCTGAAAGGTAGTTCCATCAGATTGGCTACAAATACGACCCCTTGGAGTTCTAGGGGTACCTCTTTATAAAGTTTGTCTACTACTACAGAGTGTCCTAGGGGGCTTAGCACAGTCATCTTCCTAAGAGTAGTCTCAGAGTCTAGGTCCATAGTTCCTACCACACTACTAGCAATGTACGAGTGCGTCGAACCCACATCAATCAATGCAACATAAGGTAAACCAAATATTAGAAACGTACCGGTTATGACGTCCGGTGCGTCTCCCTCCTCACGGCTCCTCGCTGCATAGACTAAGCCAGGCTGCCTAGCCTCTGTATTACCCGAACCTCGGCCCTGAGTTCCACGACCTCGGTTGAAACCATTGTTTCCTCTGCCATTACCCCGACCCCTCTGTGGTGGTCCAACATTTCTGCTCTGAGCGCGATTCTGACCTTCTGGCTGATCCTTAGCTACCTTTTGAGGACAGTCCCTTACCCGATGCTCCATAGACCCACACTCAAAACATCCTTTGTTACCGGTCCAACAGCTCCCCCAATGGGTTTTTCCACAGCGGTTGCACTGAGTTGGCCTTTGATTAGTAGTCGTGGGCCTACCGGTCTGATTTGGCCCACTCGGCCTAGCCCGCTTCTGAGCATTAGCGCTACCCGATCCAGCTGACCCAAAACCTCTCTTGTGGTTATTCTTACTATAGTTTTGTCTCACAGTCTCCTTAATCCCTTCGGCCACCTTGGCCTTCTCCACTAGGGATGAGAACTCACGCACCTGCTGCGGAGCTATCAGCAGCCTCAAATCATCTCGGAGTCCGTCCTCAAAGCGGACACAACGCTCGTGTTCAGTAGCCACGATGCCTCTAGCATACCTACTCAGTCTTAAAAACTCTGCTTCATATTCCGCTACTGACTTAGTCCCTTGCACTAACCCCAGGAAGGCTTTCCTTTGGGCATCAGTGTAACTAGTGCCCACATACTTCTTCTGAAAGGCCGTCTTAAAGTAGTCCCACGTGAGATCATCGGCCGCGGCTCCATCCCGGACTGTCAGCCACCACTGGTACGCCTCATCCTTTAAAAGCGACACCGCCCCTTTCAGCTTCTCCTCCTCAGTCAGGTCGAGATCATCCATAACCCTTTCCGTAGATTCCAGCCAATATTCTGCAGCACTGGGCGCCACTCCTGAGACACCACGGAATACCTCGGCCCCGTTAGACCGAATTCGCTCGGGAACAGACTTCCGAGCTCCCAAATTCCCACCAGCCCCGGCCACCATCTCCAACACTCGTAAAACAGCTTGTGACACAGCCTCACCACCGGTCTGGTCCTGCTCCTCAGCCCTGAAAGTAGGAGGTGGTGGTGGCGGTGGTACCTCGTTTTTCGAACCTTGACCTGACCTGACGGGTTCAGACACCGTCATTCTACCCCTACCGCGTCCACGACGTCCACGTCCTCTAGAACTCATTCTATCTACGGCGCTTTAATCTGATTAGGAAAATTTTATGTGTTAGCATTTGTTTCACTTTCTTATTCGCGAAGACATTTTATGAACCGAATTTAATTAGGGATTCTTTCGAGCAACCAAGGTTTCAGTCTTCTATCCTAATTCACACAAAAAGTTCATGCATCCATTCCTTAATGCTTTCCATACCTATTCACTCTTCGGACATTTCTGCCCATTTCTAACCCAGGGGTATTTTCGTCATTTTCCCTACAGGGGTATTTTCGTAAATAAAGAAATTTTAAAACTTTAGTAAAGTAGGTCATTTGAAATCCCCAAAACTGGAGGACATTTATAAAAATTTGTAAATTCGTAATCGTTTTGAAACCAGGGGTATTTTGGTAATTTTGTCAATCAGGGGCAATTTTGTCATTTTGATAAATCAGGGATATTTTCGACATTTGTAAAACTTTGAAAGTCCTTTCTGAAAGTTTTCCTTTTCAAATAGTGATGTTGGTAAAGTCTTCCAAAGATCAGGGTCATTTCGGTAATTTTCACAAATGGAGGGCATTTTTGTAATTTTCTAAAACCAAAATATTTCAGTGTTGATTTTCAAAACTAAGTTGTTGGATACTTGTGAAGTAGTTGAAATTTTGAGCAAAACCATTGAACTAATATTTTATGAGTCAGGGGCGTTTTAGTAATTTTACCCCTAAGGGCATTTTTGTAATTTTCCGAAAATTTGAGTTTTTTCTAGGAAAACGTTGTAAATATGGGATTTCCTGATTCGAAAGAGTTGTCGCAAGAGTTTTGAAAACATTTAAGTTGTTGTTTCGTTCTGTTTCGAAAACATGGCTAATTCCCTTTTCGGGTTTTAGTCATTAGGTTTAGCCTATGACCGAGCCCTCTTGGTCAGGGTGAACCGAAGCTACGCACCAGGCAGGATTCGAGTGAAGAGGAGGTGGGTCACGCGGACCGCTTAAATACCAAGCTCTCACCGAACCTTTCTAGACATGCGCACAGAGGTTGCCACACCACTGAGCCCTCTGAGTTAGGGTGAACCGAAGCTACGCACCAGGTAGGATACCTGCGAAGAGGAGGTGAGTCACACGGACTGCTTAAGTACCAGGCTCTTCCGGATCCAATCCTCGACATGCGTACAGGGGTTACCACACCCTAGCTCACTGGCTAAGTCATAGATTGGTTTAGTTCTTTAATGTCTTATGTTTGGTTCATGTGTTTGAGTAATCTAATCCTAGGGTTCAAGTCCTATAAGTCTATCTACGTTCCATACTTCCTACCCTTCTACAGAATATAGTTCACCAAGAGGTTCAGAAGTACTTACCTGGGCGGATCGGTGCCGGAGACTCGGGCCATGCTGTTCAAAATCCAAAAATTATTTCATAAAGCCTTTTAAAACATTTTTGGGCCTTGGGCCCCCACAGCCGAGCTTTGAACTGGGCTCTGATACCAATTTTGTAACAACCCAAACCCGGCCCAACACTATGGTCGAATCTGGATCGTTACGGGAAAAAGCTTTTTGAAAACCAGTTTGAAACCCATTAAACTTTGTTGAAAAAAACTTCCCAGATTTGATTATCTTGATAAAAATCATACTTAGTGTTTTTAAAAAAAAAATATTTTTTTTTAAGTCAGGTTATAAAACATATTTCAACTGTGCCCGATGGCATTTTTAAAATATTTTCGTGGTTAATTGGAGAAATGTGTGATCTAAATTCAACAGTAATAATAGCAGAGTTTAAAACAATATCCAACATAAGAAAATAATAAAAATAAAGTATCAGGAGGCCTTATTACAACCAAATAAAATAAACCCAAAATAAAATTTATCAAACTGAAGTTAAAGTTCATTTAAATTTAATCCACTGCATGGCCACCTCGAGTCAACCCGGCTCCACATCCGCGATCTAAGTGTCACCTGAAAAACATAAAGGAGAAGGTGAGTCACCAAGACTCAGTATGTAACCCTTCCCCCGTTTTAAAACATTTTCATACACAACATATAACAATTAATATGCAGAATGTTAAATACCCAACCTAGCCATCCAAACGCCACTATCTACCCCGTTGTGGTACCAAACCACTGGTGGTGCCAAACCACTGGTGACTTATAGTCACAATGTGTTACCAAAACACTGGTGTCCGTGGACACAAATCGGGTGATGGGGCCAACCCATCGTGTGATACCAAATCACTGGCAGACGATCCCATGTCTCAAGTGGGGCCAACCCACGGTGGTGTTAACCACAGGGACAAGTCGCTATTGAGGTACCAAACCTCTGGAGGTACCAAACCTCTGGTGACCGTAGTCACAGTGTGTTACCAAAACACTGGTGCCCGTCGGCACGATCAATACTGCCCCCTCCACTCATCAACCCATATCAAAACATTGTATAATAGATCTCATGTCATCACATATTTAATCAACATATAGTAAACAATGGCATGCTTCCCAAAAGCATTATCAACAATCTCACACTGACAGAGACTTACCGGCATCCTCGCTTGTACCATTAAGGTACTAAATCCATATCTACATAAAGCAGATATTCACACAACAGACATTCAATATGTTTTATTAATCATTACAAGTGTGTATGTACACACCTTTTACCAACGAGGAGTCTAAATCCCGAAAGAAGAATCGGCCACCCTAGCTTTATTGATCCCTATATTCGGCCAACACTAGGGTTAGTATTATGGGCCATTCGGCCAACCAAATAATTTAAAGGGGTCATACCTTGTACCCGAATCCTTACCCAAATCGCTTCGAGTACTAGCCTTAGCGTCCGATTTGTGAATCTGGTTCACAAGCTTCACTGAGTCAATTAATAACACTACTAATCATAGCCTTTGGCTTTTAAATGAACTCCAATTACATATGTAGATCCTTACCGAAAATTGATTGACGAATGTTGACGAACTCACTTGCTTGTTCCCAAATCCCGAAGATCCTACAACGAATTCGGTTTAATCTGTGATTAGCACCCTTAATTACCAATTGCCGAAACCCACACCTACCTTTACCAAAGTCGATATAATGAGAAAAACATAAACATTCGGCCCAAAACCCTTACCTTCCGAAATCAACTAAAGGAAAGCCACGTTCTCTTGCACAAAATTCGGCCAAGTAGAGTTTAATATAAAGGAAAGGGGTTTCGGCACTTTGATAGGGATGAGATTCGGCTATTATGAGGGAAAAGTAATGGAGAGAAAAATAAAAATAAAAGAAACAAAGTAGGAAGGGGTTCGGCTGAAATAATAAAAAAGAAAACAAGATGGTAGGTGGGGGTTTATAAAGGATTTCGGCACCCCCCCTAATACTTGCCGTCCACTCCATTCAAAGGAGTTTAAAATTTTGCAAACTCCTTGAAACATTCCTGGCCAAATATTCAAAATAATTTGAATAGCTAAACACCTACATTTTCTCTTGGATTTAATAAGATAAGAAATCCAATTAAAAAGCTTTATCCTTATCATCTTGGAATCAAATAAATAATAGAAAACAAAGAGGCCATGTGCTGCCAAACTCCAGCCGAAAGAACAAGGGACCATGTGCAGCCCATTCACGCCAGGCTTCAAAAAAAAGAAGACCAAGTGCTGCTCCTTAGATTCGAACCAAAGACCACCCGTGACAGCCCTTATTCCAGCGCCCTTGCCAACTCTTTCAGCCCGACTTTCATGTCAATCTACCCCACCATTTATTTATAAGACCTCCTTGGCCGCTTACCCCAAAAATTAGAATTAAAAAGAATGCAAAATGCTGCAGCAGCAGCTCGAACGTGCGTCCATCCACTTCCAAACTCCTAGTGGCGCTCCAAGCCACTCCACCTACCTGCCTCTTATGTCAAGAAGCCCTCTTGATTTATTTAAAAGGCCTTCCTAGGCCTAACGCCCCCAAAACCCAAAAAGGAAAAATATTTCCCCCTTGCTCCTTCCACGATTCGAACCCAAGGGCTCCCTTGCAGGCCCTTAAGTCATCAAGCCAACACGCCAATTACAATTCTTGTGTCAAGTTTTCCTTAAATTTTATTTAAGCCCTATCGTTACCTAGCTCCTTCCTTGTACATACTTTAAAAATTTTTTTTAACACTGGGTCAGGCCTAGCTCGGGTTATTTTTAGACCCTTAAACATGTCAAATAAAATTATAAATTTTATTTCTTGAAGCCCCATTGTAATTTATTTAAATTACAAGTAACCCCTAATTTGGGGTGTTACACTCCCGATGGCTGTCTTCGAGTATTTTCTGCCTTCTACTCGGCGTCCCCTTTTAGGTTGCCCCTAAGGTGTTTATATAGGCTTTAGAACGCTTTATTTGGCCCACAAATAGCTATTTTCGAATAGAATTAAACCTGGGTTCGGCTGGGACACGCCCGTGTGCAATAGCCTTAGGCCATGCTTGATTCTTCTTGGCTCACATGGTCGTGTTCAATGGTTTAGGCCGTGCGTAATTCTACTCGTCACACACGGCCGTGTGGTTTGCCCGTGTGCGGAAGTCCAGGCCGTGTTGATTTTTGAGGTAGGCCCATTTTGTCCTTTTTTGGCCCGTTTCTCGTTCTTTTCGGCTCCCTAAGCTCTTCTGAGTGTAAAACATGAAATTAAAGGATTACGAGCATCTAATTCATCAAATATAATGAAAATTCATCCAAAAATAAGCCAAGCATGAGGTAAAAATATGTATAAATTATGGTTTATCAAATATCCCTATACTTAAGCCTTTGCTTGTCCTCAAGCAAAATCCTCAACTCACAGTAAGAATTAACTTCCTCAATTCATAATACTTATTAATAATGTCTCATCATAATTCATAGATAATTCATACATTGATAATTTAACTAAAAAAGTCTTAAAGATTGATCGTGTCTATGAAAGTTTTAATATTTATATAATGAATGATCGAGCCTAGAAACTAACTATCACCATGATTGAGGCAAGCGCACCTATCGAATAGTAGTATAGCTTAGTGGCAAGACCGGAATGTCGAACCCAAGGGAACCAAAAGTACTAGTACTAACTTTCTTTCTATTATCTAGCCTAAAATAAAGGGATTGATGTTTATCTAACTAATTCCGAAGCTAAGGATGCCAAGACACAGAGAATGAATTGATAAAATACTTTTGAGAAAATTAATTGATTAAGACAATACCCGAGGAAGAATCCACCTAGACTTCACTTGTTATTTAACTCTGAGGAAGAATACCCGAGGAAGATAATACTCGTGGTTTTGGGGATTTTATCACAAGGGCGTGTGGTAGGGAAATCTGCGGTTTAAAAATTTGGTTAGTTCTTAGTTAGATGCTAAAATAAAAAATATGGATGTTAGTGAGATTAGTGCTCGGGTTGCCTCCCGAGAAGCGCTCGTTTAAAGTCTTAAGCTAGACTTACCTCTCATTCGCGTATTCATGGTGGTTTGAGGAGTTGAAACTCCTCCGCTCTGCTATCAGTTCTATGATCATTATATAGTTTGAGTCGAGTAGTGTTTACCTTAAAAGTGCCGAAGTTAGTATTAGTTACCTCAACTGTTCCGTATGGGAAGACATTGAGTACCTTAAAAGGGATTTCTTTGTTTGTATTAAGGTTTGAAGTGGCGATTCAAGGGTCTGTCTTATCCAACAATACCTGATCCCTGATCTGAAATTGGTTTGTGTCTCTCTTAAGCTCGCCAGGGGGTTGCCTCAGTTTTTCTTTCTGTGTTTTTAGTTTTTCCTTGAAATGTATCTTCCACTCGTCTAGTTCATCTATCTGAAGCCTTTGCTCCTCATGAGTTATTTCTTTGTTGGCACGAGGTCTAGGATGTGGCTCAGAGGTATACTTTCGTGGTGTTTCCTAAAAATAAGGTTGAGCCGAATGGTCATTAATAGAATTTATGTTCACACCTTTATTACTCGATGTCCTTGCCGAGGCAAGAGCCTGAAGAGTGATCATTTCGTCACCTACACAAAGTGTGAGTTCACCTGTACCAACATCAATTTTAGTTTTAGCAGTTGCTAAAAAGGGTCTTCCTAAGATTAAAGGAACATTATTGTTCTCATCCATGTCTAAAACAACGAAGCCTACTGGGAATATGAATTTATTAATTTTTACTAGTACATCTTTGATTATACCCCGAGGAACTCTAATAGTTTTATCAGCCAATTGAATGCTCATCCTAGTTTGTTTCAGTTTCCCAAGATCTAGATGTTTAAACATTTTATAAGGCATAACATTTATGCTCACCCCTAGATCAGCTAAAGTATTATTAACAGATAAGCTACCAATTAAGCACGAAATTGTAAAACTCCTTGGATCTTTTAACTTTTGTGGTAGTTTATTTTGTAAAATTGCTGAACACACTGCATTTAGCTCCACAAGCGACGTATCGTCTAACCTTCGTTTGTTTGTCAGAAGCTCTTTTAAAAATTTCCTTGAATTGGGCATTTGCGAAAGATCTTCAAGAAACGGTAAGTTAATATGTAATTTTTTTAGAAGTTTAAGAAATCTACCGAATTGTTCATCTGTGCGGTCTTTTTTTGTCGCATTGGGGTATGGCAGACGAGGTTGGTACTCTTTAATGACAGGATTCTGTGTATCGTGGCTTACCTCAACCTTACTGTTATTGACCACAGGTTCTTGCCTTGGTTTAGATTCATATTCCGCTAACCCTTCTTTATCGCATGCTGTGATGGCGTGAAGTTGCTCCATTGGGTTAGGTTCGGTATTGCTTGGCAAGCTACCTTGTGGTCGTTCTGAGATCAGCTTAGCAAGTTGACCTAGTTGGTTTTCGATCCCTTGAACCGATGCTTGCTAGTTTTTGAGGGTTGTTTCAGAGTTTTAGAAGCGTGTTTCTGACACCGCGATAAATTTCGTAAATATCTCTTTGAGGTTCGGCTTTTTCTCCTGTGGGTAGGGTTGTTGTTGGAAGCCTGGAAGGGGTTGTTGTCTTTGATTTCCTTGACCACCCCATGAGAAATTGGGGTGGTTCCTCCAACCTAGATTGTAAGTATTACTATAAGGGTTATTTTGAGGTCTAGAATTATTACCCATATAGTGAACTTGCTCGTTGATAAACCATAAAAGTAACATATTTTATCCCACATTTAATATGCTTTTGGACGATTTATTCCTTGTTTTATATAAAAAGGTGCTTGTAATCCTTTCTTTTCATGTCTTATACCTAGGAAAGCACCCGAGGATGAAAAGAGCACAAAACGGGACTAAAACGAAGAAAATGGGCCTTAGCACGAAATCGACACGGCCTGACCCAAATCACACACGGCCGTGCCTCGACAAACACCTAGAGCACGGCCTCAACCTGTCACACACGACCTTGCCTCAAGAGAAATCCGAACACGGCCAGGTCTCAATTCACACGGACGTGTGACATGGCCGTGCCTCTGTCGCTGGAAAGAGCAATTTTAGTCGGAAAAGGATACTTAGGGAGAAAGAATCGCATTCCAAGAGCCTATAAATAAGACCCAAGTATCACCAGTTGAGGGGGAGCGAAAGCAAGGCCAAGGAGCCAAGCTGAGAAGGTTAGAGTTAGGGAATAACGTAAGGATATCCAGTTGATCCATCCCAAGAAGCCGAAATTATACTCAAGACGGCAGAATTCTCCTTCGATTCCTTCAGGGGGTTTTAGGATTTTTCTTATGTTTTGTTTTATCTTTTCATTTGCGATGGTTTGTTATTTCATTATGAACTAAACCCCTCAGATACCTGAAGGGGATGAAACCTAGATGGATTTTATTATTTGATTTTTAAGTTATATGATGAATTACTTAGTTTGTTCTTAATTATGTTGCTTAATCCAAATCTAATGTGCTTTGGTGAAGGAGGAATAGACCCTGCCTAAGAGAAGATCTAACATAATTAAGCGGAGTTGATCGAACGCCTAGAGATAGGGTTACAAGATTTTGCCGGATTAGGGTGAAACCTAATATGGGAGTCCATTGATCGATTTACTGCTATCCTAGGGGGTTATTATAAGCGAACGAGAGTTCCACTAATTAACCTAGGGTTAGATGATATTCGCCTCGAGAGAGGGTTTAATATAGGTTAGGGAGTCTCACGGATCAAGCTAAGTAAAAGAGATCAAATAATTGAAGGTTAGACAATAAAGAGAAGTCTAGGTGGATTCTTCCCGAGGGTATCGTCAAAATCAACTGAGTTTTTCCTCAAAGGTTATTTTCCAAATCGTCTTCTTGTCTTTGTGTCCTTAGTCTAGTTGTCATCAATTTAGTTTGAAAGTAATCTTCATTCTAACTTTAAGGTTAAATAATAAAGAGAAAGTTAGTATTAATACTTTTAGTTCCTTTGGGTTCGATAATCCGGTCGTGCCTAAGCTATACTACTGTTCGATAGGTACACTTGCCTTTAATCGTTGTCAGAGTTAGTCTCCAGGTTTGATCATTCTTTTATAAATTTTTAAAGCTCTGATTGTGGCGATCACTCGTTTTCAGTGCCCGGGTTGTAAGGTGGATATTCTGTATTGCTCATCCCTCCTCCATTCGTATCGCACTGCATAACTGGATGTACCTGCGAAGAACCATATAGACCATCAATCTTTTTATTCAAAAGCTCTACCTGGTTTGATAGCATAGTGACTGCGTCGAGGTTGAAAACACTGGCAGCTTTTGTTGGCTTTGTCCTCATAACTTGCCACTGATAGTTATTCAGTGACATCTCTTCAATAAATTCGTAAGCCGCTTCAGGGGTTTTGTTATTTAGGGCTCCACTGGCGGCTGCATCAATAAGCTGCCTAGTTGAGGGGTTCACACCGTTATAGAAGGTTTGGACCTATAGCCATAATGGTAGCCCATGATAAGGGCACCTTCTTAGTAAATCCTTGTATCTCTCCCATGCATCGTAAAGTGTCTCTAGATCCATCTGCACAAAAGAAAAAATATCATTCCTTAATTTAGCTGTTTTAGCCGGTGAAAAATATTTTAATAAGAACTTTTCGGTCATTTGATCCTACGTAGTGATTAATCCTCGTGGTAACGAGTTCAACCACTGTTTAGCTTTGTTTCTGAACGAGAAGGGAAACAACTGAAGGTGAATGGCATCATAAGAAACGCCATTGATTTTGAAGGTATCGCATAATTTTAGGAAATTTGCTAAGTGATTGTTTGGATCCTCATCCTGCAAACAATCAAACTGAACAAATTGTTGAATCATCTGTATAGTATTAGGTTTCAGTTCAAAATTATTTACGGCAATAGCAGGTCTAACAGTACTTGACTCAGTTCCTGCAAAATTAGGTTTAGCATAATCATACATAGTACGAGAAACAGGATTTTGATTCACCGAGTTTGCGGCAACCACAGGAGGTAGTGGATTGTTATCAGCCATCTCTTCTATAGTATTGGTATCGTCCTCTTTCTCTTCTTCTATGTATTGTAAGCTTCACTTTGTTTCTCTTTTGTTTCTCCGAACAGTACCTTCTATATCGCTGTCAAAAATCAAGGGTCCTAACGGGTTCCTCCTAGTCATAAACTAGAAAAACCTATCAGAACAAATAATAGCGAGATTTAGAAAACTAAAAATAAAAATTAGAAATAAATAAATAAATAAATAAAAGAAAAATGTCTAAAGTAATAAAAATTGAGTGTTCCTAATATTTCAGTTCCCCGACAACGACGCCAAAAACTTGATCGTGTCTGTAAAAGTTTTAATATTTATATAATGAATGATCGAGCCTAGAAACTAACTATCACCATGATTGAGGCAAGCACACCTATCGAACAGTAGTATAGCTTAGTGGCAAGACCGGAATGTCGAACCCAAGGGAACCAAAAGTACTAGTACTGACTTTCTTTCTATTATCTAGCCTAAAATAAAAGGGATTGATGTTTATCTATCCAATTCCTAAG
This sequence comes from Gossypium australe, assembly GCA_005393395.2. NCBI lineage: Eukaryota > Viridiplantae > Streptophyta > Magnoliopsida > Malvales > Malvaceae > Gossypium > Gossypium australe. The sequence continues at coordinate 126,169,222 of CM016625.1, forward strand.
CTAAGGATGCCAAGACACAGAGAATGAATTGGGAAAATTCTTTTGAGAAAATCAGTTGATTAAGACAATACCCGAGGAAGAATCCACCTAGACTTCACTTGTTATTTAGCTCTAAACCAGATGATTTATTCACTTGACTTGATCAGTAGGATTCCCTAATTTATATTATTATCTCTTTCGAGACTAATAACGTCTAACGCTAGATTGATTAATTGAAATCTCTTTCTAATTAAAACCTTAGTGTTGCATTAACTCAATTTATGGACTCCCATATTAGGTTTGACCCTAATCCGGTAGATTTTCGTCGTCCTATCTCTAGGAGTGCGATCAACTCCGCTTAATTATGCTAGATCTACTCTTAAACAGGGACTTTTGCTCCTCTGAATAAGCACATCAATACATGAATCAATATCCTAAAATATTAAAGCAAGAATTAAGAACATATAATTAAGAACAAATCAAGTATTTATCATACAGTTCAGAAAACAATAACAAGATTCGTCTTAGGTTTCATCCCCTCAGGTATTTGAGGAGTTTAGTTCATGTTTATAAAAGAATACATCTTAGAAGAAATTAAATAACAAAACATAAAAAAAAACCCTAAAACCCCCTGAAGGAAATTGAAGGGAAAATCCTCAGTCTTGAGCGTGATTCCGGCTTCTGAGATGGATCAACTGGCTTTCTTCGAGTAATTTCCTATATTCAGCCCTCTCTGGCTTCGCTCTCCCTTTTAGGTCACACTTAGGGTCTTTATATAGACTTCAGGATGTTTTTCCTTGCCTCTAAGTAACCTTTTCTGCGTAGAATTAAAACGGGTTATGGCAGGGACACGCCCGTGTGGAACGTCCGTGTGAATCGAGCCTAGGGTCGCCTTCAAGTTTGCTAAAGTGGCACGGGCGTGTGGTGAACTCCAGGCCATGTTGATTTCTTACTTTGGCCCATTTTCTCCGTTTTTAGTCTGTTTCTCGTTCTTTTCATTGATCGCTGCAATTAGAGCTTTAAAATTTATAAAAGAATGATTGAACCTGGAGACTAACTCTGACAACGATTAAAGGCAAGTGTACCTATCGAACAGTAGTATAGTTTAGACAAGACCGAATTACCGAACCCAAAATGAACTAAAAGTATTAATACTATCTTTCTTTTTATTATTTAGCCTATATTAAAGTGAAGGTTGCTTTTAAACTATATTGTCGAAGACTAAAACTAAGAACACAAAGACAAGAAGAACGAATTGGAAAATAACTTTAAAGAAAAAACTCAGTTGATTGCGACGATACCTTCAAGAAGAATCCACCTAGACTTCACTTATTATCTAACCCCAAATTATATGATTTCTTTACTTAGCTTGATCCGTGAGACTCCCTAACCTATATTAAACCCTCTTTGGAGGCGAATAACGTCTAACCCTTGGTTAATTAGTGGAACTCTCTTTCGCTTATAATAACCCCCCAGGATAGCAGTAAATCGATCAATGGACTCCCATATTAGGTTTCACTCTAATCCGGCAAAATCTCATAACCCTATCTCTAGGCGTTCGATCAACTCCGCTTAATTATGTTAGATCTTCTCTTAGGCAGGGTCTATTCCTCCTCCACCTAAGCACATTAGATTTGGATTAAGCAACATAATTAAGAACAAACTAAGTAATTCATCATATAACTTAAAAACCAAATAATAAGATTCGTCTAGGTTTCGTCCCCTTCAGGTATCTGAGGGGTTTAGTTCATAATGAATAAAGAAAACATCGCAAGAGAAAAGATAAAACAAAACATAAGAAATTCCTAAAACCCCCTGAAGGAATTGAAGGAGAATTCCGCTGTCTTGAGAATAATTCCGGCTTCTTGGGATGGATCAACTGGCTATCCTCGTGTTATTCCCTAATTCTGACCTTCTCTGCTTGGCTCCTTGGCCTAGCTTTCGACGCCTTTCAAAGGTGGTACTTGGGGGATATATATAGGCTCTTGGAATGCGATTCTTTCTCCCTAAGTATCCTTTTCCGACTGAAATTGCTCTTTCCAGCGACAGAGGCACGACCATGTCACACACCCATGTGGATCGAGACCAGACCGTGTTCGGACTTCTAAAGTGAGGCACGACCGTGTGAGGCGGAAATGAGGCCGTGCTCTAGGTGTTCGTCAAGGCACAGTCGTGCGGGCTATAGGGCAGGCCGTGTCAATTTCATGCTAAAGCCCATTTTCTCCGTTTTAGGCCCAATATGTGTTCTTTTCATCCTCGGGTGCTTTCCTGGGTCTAAGACATGAAAAGAAAGGATTACAAGCACCTTTTTATACAAATCAATGAATAAATCATCAAAAAGTAAGCTAAATGTGGGATTAAAATATGTTACTTTTACGGTTTATCAAATACCCCCACACTTAAGCTTTTGCTTGTCCTCAAGCAAAATTCTCATCTTACAATTAAAACGAACTTTCCATGATCTGCAATTCTTATCAACAATGCTATATCATAATTCATAGATAATTCATACATGGATAATTCAATTCAAAGAGTCATAAAGATTTAAACGAGACAAGCCATGATTTTGTACCTTGAAAACATATGTGTCACCCTTTATTTAAATGACTACCTTTTCAATTCAAAACCGACAAGGATTGATGTCCTCACTAAGGATTCACTCAAATCACTCTAAAGTGTTTAAGGTTCAGGAAAAGATTTCTCATAAGTCGAACCTGAAAAGTTAATCCCATAGGCTTGCCTGAAAATCAAATCTCCACCACTGTAATATGAGATGATAAATAGATCAAAAGGTCTTTGTTAGGGTTGTAAAGGGGCTAGGGTAAAAGGTGTGGTCACAGGCTGAAATTAGAGGGTTAGAATCGAGATTGAATTTGACAAGTACCTACCTAAAACTTTTTCGAAATTTCATTAACTGAAAAGTAATCATCCTATTAATACGAGCTTTTCTTTTGAAAACGGTCTTTGATTATGTAAGCTCTCTTTTCATACTACTAATATTTAATAACTTGGATTTTTTTTTAAGAACAAACTAAGTAATACATGATAAATTTAACTATCAGAATAATATACTTAGGCAACTTGATCAAATCAAATCTCAATTATGGGGTAGTCAAAAGAAAAGGGTGATAACAAATTCAAAGGCTTTGGGTTAATATTAGTGGGTGAGTCAATAAAAAGGGTTTATTCGGATCAATGGGGTTCACTAGGGGTTAATTGTAAAGGTAGGCTATTTAGTAGGGTTAGTGGGTTAAATCCTAGGTGCCTTTATCATCTCTGCATATCAAATCATAACTGTGGTCTCAGCATGTATAAACTAGGCAAGTTCTAGAATAACAGTTCATAGTTGACACACTCATAATCAAAAAATGAGCACGAAAAAGAATGTATGCTCTAAAAGGTTCAACTACTCACAAAAATTATGAGTGTTTTGACATCATCCTTATGAATTTTAAATTTCAAGGTAGTATTTAAATTTAGGTCAACAACCTAGCAAAATTTTAATTCTTGAAAAATAGACTTATGCTTAATTCTCTAGTATTCTTCAATTTCAATTATCAATGCACAATTAACAATGACTTATTTTAAAACATGTCAATAATAATCACAAGTTATCGAAATTTTCATCCTAATTAGTAATATGAAAACTTTGCATAAAAACAAGACTAAATCAGGGATTTGAGAATAATGAAAAAAATTTGGCACTTTTCTTCCACTTTTACCCTCAGGGATTTGAGAATAATGCAAAAGTTAGGTATATTTACCCCCTACACTTAAGATGTACATTGCCCTCAATGTACAAAGATAGATATTTTTATAGAAATCAAAAGTGAGGGTGAGAGTTACTCCCTGTATTCTTGGGCGGGTTTAGTGGAGGATGAGGTACCGACGGCGAAGGCGTCGGTATGGTGGTGGTGTTGATTCTCGAGCTCTGTGCTAGATGTAGAAATTGGGGAACTCGTGAAGGATTAGCCAGGGGTTATTAAGACATAGTTAAATTAAACTAAATATAAGATTAAAAGCAAAAAAGAAAAAGGAAATGAGACTAAGAAGGAAAACGAAAACAAAAGAAAAGAAGAATGGACCGGAGAGTCCTTATTGGAGGATGGTTCGCAAGGTGGGTGTGACTCCTAGGGTTGTGAAGGTGGTGGCGGTGGTGAGAGTGGTGTAGTCATTGTGGTGGTTGGCGTGATTCCCTAGCAGCCTGGCAAACCTGACACTAAGAACCTAAAAGAAAAGTAAGTGAAAAGAGCACTTGAGAAGCTTAGATAAGGAAAATAAAGGAGAAGAGAAACAAAAAGGAAAAATAATTTGGTCTCAAAGACTCTTGGCTTGGTGTTGAGACGAAGCTGCTGGCATGTACTCATGTTTATCGTTCTTTGTTAAGGAGTCTATGCTTAGCTTCTTTCGCTTCTTCGGCATAGTGTTGATTTGCTTAAGGATCTAGAGTCTTGGAGAGTCTGAGATAGAGAAGAGTGAAAAGGAGAGAAAATAAAGAAGAAGTCAAATGGAGGGAAGGGGAAAAGGTGAGGGGTTTAAATAAATGTTCAAATTTGGTGCTCCCCCACGGCCGTGGTCCCAGGGTGTGTCAATTTACACGGCGACCTCGCACGGCCGTGTTGTGGTGTGTGTTTGCCACCCCATGCCCGTGCTTCAGATCTGCACGCTCGTGTTTGTCAAGTCAGTAGCTTCACATGGTTTGTAGGCACGGGCGTGTTCTGCCCGTGGTGTAGAAGTCAGTAGCTTCACACGGTTGAGGGCACGACCGTGTTTTGTCCGTGCTTAACAAGTCAGTAACCTCGCACGGGGCATCGGCACGGGCGTGGACTATTATTGCCACTCGTGTTGGGAAAAGAAATTTTTCTATGTAGTGCACGGCTACTGGCACGCCCATAGTTCATCCCCTAGCTTCCAAACGGCCACGGGCCCGTCCGTGTATAGGGCCGTGTGGCCTAGAAATCTGCTCTTTTGTTAGTTTATGGTTAGGTGCTAAAAGGAAAAAGAAAAGAAAAAAAATAAAAAAATGTAAAAATGGGGTTAGTGCTCGGGTTGCCTCCCGAGAAGTGCTCGTTTATAGTCTTAAGCTTGACTTTACCTCTCATTCGTATGGTCATGGTGGTTTGAGGAGGTGAAAATCCTTTCTCATGTGATCACTTCGGTTATGGATATATAGTTTAAGTCGAGTAATATTCACTTCAAAAGTGTTGAATTTAGGATTGCTTACCTCAATTGTGCCGTATAGAAAGACATTAAGTGCCTCAAAAGTGATTTTTTCGTTTGCCTTGAGGTCTCAATTGGTGATTCGAGGGTCTTCCTTATTCAACAATACCTGATCCTCTATTTTGATGTGATTTTTTGTTCCTATCAACTTGTCTGGGGTCTCCTTCAGTTTCACTTCGTGCGGCTCCTGTTCCTCTCTGATTTGTGTTTCCTGCTCTTTTAGTTTGTCAATCCTAAGGCTTTGATCCTTATGTGTTTCTTTCTTGTTGGCACGCGGTCTAAGATCTAGCTCAGCTAAGTGATTTCGTGATGCTTCCTGTAAAGAAGGTTGAACTAAATGATTATTAATAGAATTAACGTTCGTACCTTTATTACTTGATATCCTAGCTGATTCAAGAGCTTGAAGAGTGATTGTTTCGTTGTCTACACGAAGTGTGAGTTCACCGAATTCTTCCTCTGTGTGGTCTTTCTTTACTGCATCGGGATATGGCACACGAGCTTGGTACTCTATATTTACCGGGTTTGGTAAATCATGGCTTACCTCAACCTTACCTTCACTTACCACAGGTTCTTGCCTTGGGTCAGATTCCACTAACAATTCACTATTATGAGCTTGAACGGCTTGGGGCCCATGATTCGGCTCAGGTTTGTAGCCTTGTGGTGTTTCCTGTGGTGAAAGTTGAACAATTTGATTATCAACTGAATTTACTTTCTCACCTTCATCACTTGATGTCTTGGCCGAGTCAAAAGCTTGTAGACTGATTGATTCGTTACTTACACGAAGAATGAGTTCTCCTGTACCAACATCAATTTTAGTCCTGGCAGTTGCTAGAAAGGGTTTTCCTAAAATTAAAGGAATCGAATTGTCCTCATTCATGTCTAAAACAACAATATCTACTGGGAATATGAATTTATCAATTTTGATTAGAACATTTTCTATTATACCCCTAGGAATTCTGATAGTTTTATCAGTTAACTGAATGCTCATCGTAGTTTGTCTGGGTTTCCCTAGACCTAGTTGTTTAAACATTTTATAAGGCATAACATTGATCAGCTAAAGCATTATCAATAGATAAACTACCAATTAAACATGGAATTGTAAAACTCCCTGTGTCTTTTTGCTTCTGCGGTAGTCTGTTTTGTAACATTGCTGAGCATGCTGCGTTTAATTCCACGTGGTGCTCATCGTCTAATTTGCGTTTGTTTGTCAAGAGCTGTCTTAAAAATTTCCTCGAGTCTGGCTTCTGAAAAAGAGCTTCAAGAAGAGGTAAGTTAATATGTAATTTCTTTAAAAGTTTAAGAAACTTACCGAATTGTTCTTCTGAATCGTCTCTTTTCATTGCTTCGGGATAAGGTATACGAGGTTGGTACTCTTTGATTACCGGTTTTAGCTTTTCTTGTGTTACCTCTATTTTACCTTCGTCTACCTTGTTTTCTAGTATTGCATTGAGTTCATCTAACCCTTTACTGTCCTGAGCGGTGATGGCTTGATTTTGCTCCGTAGAGTTAATCTTCGTGTTACTAGGTAGACGCCCTTGCGGTCGTTCTGACATCAGCTTTGCAAGTTGTTCGACTGCGTTAGTGACATCCTTGACTGACTTAGCAATTTCCACGATTCGGCTCTCGTTGCTTTTGATTGTTCTCTCAGATTCTTGTAAACGTTTTTCTGTGTCTGCCAAAAATTTTGTCAGCATCTCTTCAGGGTGCGACTCCTCTTCCTGTGGGTGAGGTGGTTGCTGAAAGTTTGGAAGAAGCTCCGGTCTTTGGCTATTTTGATTATCCCACGAGAAATTGGGATGGTAACTCCAACCTGCATTATAAGTGTCATTATAAAAATTATTTTGTGGTCTAGAATAGTTACCAGTATAGTGAGCTTGCTCGTTTTCCATGCCATATCCGTAGGGTGGGTACTCAGGATTCACCACTCCTCCTAGATTCGAGTCATATTGCATTACTGAGTGTACCTGCGAGGAACTATACAAACCACCAATCTTTTTATGCATCATCTCTAGCTGGTTAGATAACCTGGTGACCACGTCGAGGTTGGAGACCTTGGCGGCTTTTGTTGGCGTTGTCCTCATAACTTGCCACTGATAGTTATTTAGTGCCATCTCCTCTAAACTAAAATTACCTGCAAAGCAAAGAAAAATTAGCAAAGTAAAAATAAAGCAAATAAAAAAAATTGTAATAATAAAATAAAAAAATGGCTAAAGTAATAAAAATTAAGCTTTCTTAATATTTTAGTTCCCCGGCAACGGCGCCAAAAACTTGATTGCTGCAATCAGAGCTTTAAAATTTATAAAAGAATGATCGAACCTGGAGACTAACTCTAACAACGATTAAAGGCAAGTGTACCTATCGAACAGTAGTATAGCTTAGGCAAGACCGAATTATCGAACCCAAAAGGAACTAAAAGTATTAATACTAACTTTCTTTTTATTATTTAGCCTATATTAAAGTGAAGGTTGATTTCAAACTATATTGTAGAAGACTAAAACTAAGAACAAAAATACAAGAAGAACGGATTGGAAAATAACTTTAAAGAAATAAATCAGTTGATTGTGACGATACCTTCGGGAAGAATCCACCTAGACTTCACTTATTATCTAACCCCAAATTATATGATTTCTTTACTTAGCTTGATCCGTGAGACTCCCTAACCTATATTAAACCCTCTCTCGAGACGAATAATGTCTAACCCTAGGTTAATTAGTGGAACTCTCGTTCGCTTATAATAACCCCCCAGGATAGCAGCAAATCGATCAATGGACTCCTATATTAGGTTTCACTCTAATCCAGCAAAATCTCGTAACCCTATCTCTAGGCGTTCGATCAACTCTGCTTAGTTATGTTAGATCTTCTCTTAGGCAGGGTCTATTCCTCCTCCACCTAAGCACATTAGATTTGGATTAAGCAACATAATTAAGAACAAACTAAGTAATTCATCATATAACTTAAAAACCAAATAACAAGATTCGTCTAGGTTTCGTCCCCTTCAGGTATCTGAGGGGTTTAGTTCATAATGAATAAAGAAAACATCGCAAGAGAAAAGATAAAACAAAACATAAGAAATTCCTAAAACCCCCTGAAGGAATTGAAGAAGAATTCCGTCGTCTTGAGTATAATTCTGGCTTCTTGGGATGGATCAACTGGCTATCCTCGTGTTATTCCCTAATTCTGACCTTCTCGGCTTGGCTCCTTGGCCTAGCTTTCGACGCCTTTCAAAGGCGGTACTTGGGGGATATATATATATATATATATATAGGCTCTTGGAATGCGATTCTTTCTCCTTAAGTATCCTTTTTCGACTGAAGTTGCTCTTTCCATCGACAGAGGCACGGCCATGTCACACACCCGTGTGGATCGAGAGCAGACCGTGTTCGGACTTCTAAAGTGAGGCACGACCGTGTGAGGCGGAATTGAGGCCGTGCTCTAGGTGTTCGCCGAGGCAGGACCGTGCGGGCTATAGGCCAGGCCGTGTCAATTTCATGCTAAAGCCCATTTTCTCCGTTTTAGGCCCAATTTATGTTCTTTTCATCCTCGGGTGCTTTCTTGGGTCTAAGACATGAAAAGAAAGGATTACAAGCACCTTTTTATACAAATCAAGGAATAAATCATCAAAAAGTAAGCTAAATGTGGGATTAAAATATGTTACTTTTACGGTTTATCATTCATCCTCCTATGCTCTCTTGAGTATAAAGCATGAAATTAAAGGATTAGGAGCATCAAATTCCATAATTCAAGGGATAAATCATCCAAAAGTATGCCAAATGTGGGATAAAAATATGTATATATTATGGTTTATCAAAGATTCAAACAATTTAAGTCACAAATTGTTATAGCACAAATGCATAGGTGTTTCCCCTTACCTAAATAATTACCCTTGATTCAAAATCGACAAGAATTGACATCCTCACTAAAGATTCACTCAAGTCACTCAACGTGTTTAAGGTTCAGATTAAGCACTCAAAAGTCAAACATGAAAAGTTAATCCCATAGGCTTGCATGAAAATTAAATCTCCACCACTATAAAATGAGATGATACATAAATCAAAAGGTCTTAAAAAGGGTTGTAATGGGGTTTGGGTTAAAGGTGTGGATAAAGGCTGAATTAGAGGGTTCGAATCGAGATTAAATTGACAAATTACCTCCTTGAAAAGATGAGCTAATACTTGAATGATTATATCGATTGAAAACTTATCACTAATAACATGAGCTTTTTCTAAAGATGTGGAATTTATAGTTTGAGCTCATAACACTAATAATGAATAAATTTCTGACTATTTTTTAGAACAAGAACACGATATAAGATGAATTTAACAATTGAAATAATGAAAATAAGTAGGCAACTGATCAAATCAAATCTCGACAAAAGGGGAGTCAATAAAGTAGGAGAAGTAAAAATTTGGTTTTAGGTTAATATTAATGGGTGAGTCAATAAACGGTTTATTAGGCTAAAAAAGGTTCACTAGGGGTTAATTATGAAGGTAGGCTTTTTAGTGGCATAAGTAGGTTAAAACCTAGGTGCCTTTATCATCTCAGTATATCAAATCAAAGGTGTGGTCTCGACATGTATAATCGAGGCAAGTTCTAGAATAACAAATCAATGTTGACGCACTCATAATCAACAATAAAGTGAGCAAGAAAAAGATATGCTCTTAAAGGCTCAACATCTCACAAAAATTATGGTTTTTGATGTCAACCTTGCAAATTTCAAACTTCAAAGTAACATTTAGTTTTAGGGAAACAACCTAATAAATTTTTAATTCTGAAAATAGACTTATCATGCTTGATTCTCTAACGTCTTAAAGTTTAAACCATCAATGCACAATTATCTATGACTTAATCCAAAACATATCAACAAAAATCATAAATCAATAGAAGTTTCATTCTAATAGTAATATGAGAAAAGTACTTAAGAATAAGACATAATTCAGGGATTTTTTAATAGCACTATAGTTAACCTCCCCACCCTTAAGATGTACATTATACTCAATGTACAAAGATAGATAATATAGTAAGAAAATCATAAGAGAGGCAGAGAAGTGAAACTTCCTGAATTTTAGATGAACTCTATAGGGAGTCAAAATTGAGCCAATGATAAACATGATGGACTAGATAGAGGTGAAGGTGGGGGAGAAAACTCCAGTAGTTTGTTCGTTCCTTAGTAGCACCTTGAACCTTTTAAAACTGTGGAGTCATCAGTAAAGTTTTAAGGGGTTTTATTAATGGACGTTGTTATGGTTACTCGATAATAGACAACCAGAGATAAAAGGAAATAAAAATATACTAATAAAAATATACTAATAAAAATTAAAGACAAGAAAGATAAAAAGAAATAGTTTAAAAATTAAAATAAAAAACGAAAAATAAATGGACTCAAAGGTCCTCATCCCCAGATGGATCGTGAGGTGGGGGTGGTGGCGATGTGTGAAAATGCTGACAAATCTGTTGCAGCGTCGTCTCGATGCTGTCGAATTGTCGAGCGTTGTCATTAAATTGCTGAGTAAAGTATTGCTCGAAACGAGTGAGGCGATCAGAAATTTCAGTTAGTGAAGCTACCGCATGAACTGGTCGGTGAGGTGGTAGTGGCGCAGATGGTGGCTCCTCGTGGTGTGGAGGGACATCATCAGTAATGTCCTCTGGGGTGTCCTGATCGGTGGCCGTCGATAGACGGTATTGAGGAGGATCGAACCCACGATGACGCTCAATCATCCTCATATGAATCATCATCGCGATGCCGTGTGGGGACATCTGTCCTATGAGCGTGAGTGAGAAGGACTGAGCTACGGTGTTGAGGAGCCCGAAATATCGAGCTAGGCACGTTACATAGGGGCTCATGGAGATGACTCTTCTTCGATTTCACTCCGTCTGATGCCGAATGGTGAGGGCGATGAAATAAGCTAGATCAAACACGTGCTCGTGTGCCATGCACCATAAAAAATAGGCGTCGTGGGTGTTGACGACGCCGGTGCTCTCACGCCTACCCGTTAAAGTATGAGCCAAGATGGAGTGTAAATATCTCAAGGATGGGGCGAGAGCTGAAGCCTTGAAGTGACTGGGATCATATTTCGCCGAGGCAGGGACTAAATCTCGCCAACACGACGAAGAGGAGTAGTGGATGTGGCGATGGAGGTCCTCGAAGTAGTCGTCCTCCATGAACTCCTCAGTGTAAAGTCCCAAGGCAACCCCAAACTTTGGGATACTCATCTCTCGTATGAGGCCCCCAAGACGGAATTGGATAGTGCTTGGGTCGTCAAAGTTGGTCATCACCGTCTGAAGGTGGAAAGTGGAATAGAGCTCCAGAGTGAGCTCTAAATATGTCAGCTCGATAATCTCGAAGAAGGGCCCCCATGGGTCGGTAGTTAGGAGGGCTGGACGGCGTTGGCTAGTTGGACCTGCTCCAAGGCGGCCCAATCAATGCACCTCTCCACGCCGAGGGGTCACGCGCGAAGTATCTGAAAGAGTTCCTCCTGGGGTCCCGAAGGAAATTGTAGGAAAGGGTGACGTACTTCGGCAGAGGCGCTCGAGGAGGTTGCACCAGGTCCCTTCCTTTTTTTCGATGTGGGGACAACGATCTTTTTGTTGCGTGGAGGAGTCATTAGGTACCTGAAAAAGCCAAAGTTTTTTTCACTAAATCAAGTATCATCACCAACCCATAATGTATTATCCTAGTAGTTCTAAACAAAAGTATAATCCTAATAATGAGTTAGATTATCATGGAATGCTAAAATCAGATACTGGAATTAGATAGGGAAAAGGAATATACTAAAATTAAGTAATAATAAACTATCAATCTAAAATCAAACATCAAAAGAACTAATGAATTTGAAGTAGAAATTTAAGTTGTAATAATAATGAAAATAATAATAAGAACAGAGAATAAGATCAAACAAATAATTAAAAATGAATGAAATAAGCAACAATGGTGGAGAAAGGTGAACCGATGGAGGTGTTGGAGTGGTGGCACGGACGTGGCGGTGGCGCACAGGCGTGGTGGTCTTACATGGGCGTGGATTGCGTGCTGTACGCGTGGAGAAGAAAGGGAAAGAGGAGAAAAGGGACGCGACTGAAGGAGGGAGAGTCGATGGTGGTGGCTGGAATAGGGGATCTGAGTAGAGAGAATGGAGAGCGGCTAGGGTTTTTAGGGGGAAATTTAGGGAGAAGATGAACAGTGGGGTGGTTTAAATAGAAATTGGGGCACACGGTCGAGTCCCACGGCCGTGTGCCCTATGTTTAGCCCGTGTGTTTCATAACTTTTAAATTAGGGCGCGTCTGAGTTGTGGCCCACTCCCGTGTTCCCTGGGTGTGTTGGGTCACACGGCCGAATCGCACGGCTGTGTGATGCTTCATTTTTTTCTCCTATGCCCATGTTGAGGATCACACGCCCGTGGTAATTAGTCAGGATCGACCACGACTGTATCGCACGTCTGTGGTGTTTTATCGTAGCCCGTGTGTTGGGGAAACTTTTTCTTCCTTGGCCTGTACGATCTTTACCACGCCCATGTACCTACCTGTGGTGGCCACACAGCCACGGCCACGCCCATGTGAAAGGCTGTATGGGTATGGAAACTTGCGCCTACTTGGTTAGTTTTTAGTTATATGCTTAAAAATTAAATTTAAAAAAAATATGGATGTTAGTGAGGTTAGTGCTAGGGTTGCCTCCTGAGAAGCGCTCGTTTAAAGTCTTAAGCTAGACTTACCCTGTTTTCGTCTCTATACGAAGGTTCACGGAGCTGAAGCTCCTCTCTCATATCCCTAAAATCTTCACCATTATATATTTTAAGTCGTTGACCGTTTACCTTGAATGTGCCATAAGTCGAATGAGTTACCTCAATTGTGCCATAGGGAAAAATGGTTTTGATTACGAATGGACCTGGCCATCTTGATTTCAGCTTTCCATGAAACAATTTGAGCTTCGAATTTTATAGTAGAACAAGATCTCCAACTTTAAATTGCTTCGGTTGCTTCAAATGAGCATCATGGCGTCGCTTTGTTGCTTCATTATATAAACATGAGTTCTCATAGGCATTAGCTCGCCACTCATCTAGCTCGTTCAACTGCATCTTTCTTTTCTTACCTGCAAGTTTAAGATCATAGTTTAAGAATTTTATAGCCCAAAATGCTTTGTGCTCTAATTCAAATGGTAGATGACAACTCTTCCCATAGACAAGTCTGTATGGGGATGTTCCTATGGGAGTTTTAAAAGTGGTTCTATAGGCCCATAAAGCATCGTCTACTTTTAATGCCCAATCTTTCATGTGTGATTCTACGGTTTTCTCCAGAATACGCTTAAGCTCTCGATTGGCTACTTCAGCTTGTCCAGTTGTTTGAGGGTGATAAGGAGTAGTTGTTCTGTGGTGTACTCCATATTTCTTTAAGATTTTATCAAATTTAGTATTACAAAAATGAGTACCCCTATCACTAATAATTGCTCTAGGTGTTCCAAATCGAGAGAAGAGTTTCTTAAGAAATCTCACTACCACTCTAGCATCATTAGTAGGTAAAGCTTGAGCTTCCACCCATTTTGACATATAATCAACTGCTATTAAGATGTATTTATTCCCAAATGACCTAGGGAATGGACCCATAAAATCAATACCCCATACATCAAATATTTCACATGATAGCATATACGTTTGAGGATTTTATCATGTTTAGAGTGTTCTCTGACATCTATCACACGAAGTAACATACCTGTTAGCGTCCTTGAACAGAGTGGGCCAATAAAAACCTGATTCGAGCATTTTATGTGCTGTCCTAGTCCCATTGTAATGTCCCTCTGTTGGTCTTGAATGGCAATGTTCTAAAATTTTGCTTGCTTCTGTCTTTGTAACACATCTCCGAATTACTTGATCTGCACATACACGAAAAAGAAAAGGGTCCTCCCAAAAATAGTTTTTCGCATCAGCAAAGTATCGCTTCTTTTGATGATGTGTCAACCCTTTTGGTAGGATGTTAGCAGCTAAGTAATTCTCAATATCTACAAACCAGGGTACCTCAGAGTCGGATATAGCCAAGAGTTATTCTTCAGGAAACGAGTTATTTATCTCATTCTCATCGAGTTCTTTGATATGTGGATTTTCAAGCCTAGAAAGATGGTCTGCTGCAAGATTTTCAGCGCCTTTCTTATCCTGGATTTCCAAGTCAAATTCCTGTAAGAGTAAAATCCATCTTATGAGTCGAAGTTATTTAGTTAAAAGATAACGAAGGGTTAAATGGTCAGTGTAAACGACAACTTTAGATAATATCAAATACTGTCTAAATTTATCAAATGCAAAAATCACAGCTAGCAACTATTTTTCTGTAGTGGTGTAATTTTCTTGCGCGGCCGTTAATGTCTTGCTAGCTTAATAAATCGGCTGAAAATGCTTGTCTCTTCGCTGTCCTAAAACCGTACCTACTGCAAAATCACTCGCATCACACATTAGTTCAAAGGGTAAATTCCAATCAGGTGCAATTATAATTGGAGCATTTATTAATTTATTTTTGAGGGTATTAAATGCATATAAACATTCCTGATCAAAATTGAAAGAGACATCTTTTTCTAGTAATTTCGTTAAAGGCTTAGCTATTTTAGGAAAATCCTTAATAAACCTTCTATAAAATCCAGCATGTCCTAAAAAGCTTTTAATAGCCTTAACTGAACTAGGAGGAGAAAATTTTTCTATGGTTTCAATTTTTTCTTTATCAACCTCAATCCCTTTACTAGAAATTTTGTAACCTAACACAGCCCCTTCTCAAACCATAAAATGACACTTTTCCCAATTAGCACAAGGTTCATTTCCTCACATCTCTTTAGAACTTGTTTTAAATTTTTAAGGCAAAGGTGGAAAGGATTACCAAATACCGAAAAGTCGTCCATAAATACCTCCATAATATCTTCCATGAGTTCATCAAAGATGGCTAGCATGCAGCGCTGGAAAGTAGTAGGAGTATTACATAATCCAAAAAGCATTCTACAATAAGCAAACGTACCATATGGACATGTAAATGTTGTCTTTTCTTGATCCTCAGGAGCTATTGGGATTTGGAAGTAGCCAGAGAGTCCGTCTAGGAAGCAATAGTACATATGCCCAGATAATATTTCTAACATCTGATCAATGAAGGGTAAAGGAAAGTGATATTTTCTCATGGCATCGTTCAACTTCCAATAGTCGATGCAGACTCTCCAATATGTGGCTGTTCTTGTTGGAATCAATTTATTCTTTTCGTTAGCTACAACGGTCATGCCTCCCTTCTTTGGAACAACCTGCACAGGACTTACCCAAGTACTGTCAGAAATAGGATAAATAATTCCAGCATCTAGAAGTTTAATTACCTCAGCTTTAACAACTTCCTTCATGTTGGGATTCAATCGTCTTTGAGGTTGCACATATGGTTTATATTCATCCTCCATTAAAATTTTGTGCGTGCAAAACGATGGGAGGTTCTTCAATAGAGGGTTTTTGTTTTAGTTCGTTGTTTATTTCAATGCCGTCATACTTCTTTTGTCTTGGGGAAGAAGTATTAGAATTTAACTCACAGTTCCAACATGTCTTCATGTATGATTTCCTGAAAAGAATCTTGAATAAAATGATCAATAGCATCAATAAAATAATAAGAATCATCTTGCTCTCTAGAATAGATCATAGCATCTTAAATTCTAAAAATAATTTCCTCGTCACCTACCCTTAGCACAAGTTTACCATCACCTAAATCAATAACAGCTCTAGCAGTAGCTAAAAATGGGCGTCCTAAAATTAAAGGCACCTCAACGTCCTCATCCATGTCAAGCACAACAAAATCAATAGGGAATATGAATTTATCAACTTTTACCAAAACATCTTCAATAATTCCCTTAGGATATTTAATAGATCTATCAGCTAATTGAATACTCATCCTAGTGGGTTTTGGTTCCCCAAGACCAAGCTGCTTGAAAATTTTATAAGACATTAAATTAATGCTGGCACCTAAATCAGCTAATACTTTCTCAATATTTAAACTACCAATTAAACAGGGAATAGTGAAACTTCCTGGATCCTTCAATTTGGTTGGTAGCTTATTTTGGAGAATAGCTGAACATTCCTCGTTAAGCTCCACGGTCGATAGCTATTCAAACTTCCTTTTATTTTTTAAAAGCTCTTTTAGGAATTTTGCGTATGTCAGCATCTACAAAATAGCTTCAACAAAAAGTAAGTTAATATGTAATTGTTTAAAAAGTTCAAGAAATTTACCATATTGTGCGTCTATGCTATCTTTCTTCAACTTTGTCGAATATGGGATCGGTGGTTTATACTCTTTAAGTACTGATAAACCATAATTTACACATATTTTAACCTCATGATTAGCTTAATTTTGGATGATTTTCCATTGAATTTGATGAATTCGATGCTCCTAATTTCCTAATTTCATGTTTTATACTCAGAAGAGCTTAGGAAGTCGAAAAGGACGATAAATGGGCCAAAAAGGGGCAAAACGGGCCTATCTAGGAAATCAACACGGCCTGGACCATTGGACACAGCCGTGTGTTTCGAGCAAGGATCAACCACGGCCTGGACTATCGTCCACGGGCAAACCACACGGCCATGTGTGGCAAGCATGATCGACCACGACCTGGACTATCGACCATGGGCGTGTCACACGGGCGTGTCCCTGCCGAAATCATGATGAATTCTATTCAGAATAGGATACTTGTGGGCTAAGTAAGGCATCTCAAAGCCTATATAAACATCTTAGGAGGCAACCTAAAAGGGGAGGTCGACATGACATCGAATAGACGCCAAGTAAAAGGAGAAAATACTCCAAGACAGCCGTCGGGAACAGCTTAGGAGAAGGATCTCCATCAAGACAGAGGATCTCCCATCAAGTTCTTTAGAAGTTTTTGGGTTTTCTTATGTTTTGTTTTTTTCCCTATTCTAATATGTTTTCCTTCACCAGTATGAACTAAATCCCTTAAATATCTAAGGGGATGAAACCTAAGCCGAAACTTATTATTATTTGATTTATGAGATAAATACTTGTGCTTATTCTTAATTGTGAGTTCTTATTCTTGTTTTATAATTCAGGTTATTGATTCAATTCGAATGTGCTTATTCAGTGGAGTAAAATTCCCTGTCTAAGAGTAGATCAACACAATTAAGCAGAGTTGATTGCAACCCTAGAAATAGGACGACGAAAATCTACCGGATTAGGGTCAAACCTAATAAGGGAATCCATAGATCGAGTTAATGTGACAATAGGGGTTTTAATTAGAAATAGATTTCAATTAATCAACCTAGAGTCAGTTGTTAGTAGCCTCGAAAGAGGTATTAATATAATTTAGGGATTTCTACGGATTAAGCCAAGTGAATAAATCGCATGAATCAAAAGTAATAAGTGAAGTTTAGGTGGATTCTTCCTTAGGTATTGCCTATCTCATATAAGTTGTCCAAAAGTATTTTCCCCAATTCACTCTCTGTCGCTTTCATAGTTAATTAAATTAGTTAATTAATTTTAGATTAAAAATAAATCCCCTTAATTATTAGGCTAGATAATAAAAAGAAAGTTAATACTAGTACTCTTAGTCCTTGAGGATACGATATTCCGGACTCACCACAGCTATACTACTGTTCGATAGGTGCGCTTGCCTTTGTCGAAATAATAGTTAGTTTCGAGCTCCATCAAGTACCGGTGTTACATTCTCGTTTACTTCCTCACCCTTTTCCTTATTAGTTTCTTGTAGCATCTTCTTTCCAGCGTCAACCAATACCTTCTCATTCCTTAGTGTAATTGCTTTCACATGCTCTTTTGGGTTAGGTTCGGTGTTATTAGGTAAACTACTTGGTTGCCTTTCGAAAACTAACTTGGCCAGCTGTCCAATTTGATTCTCAAGGCCTTGAATTAATGTTTGTTGATTTTTCAATGTTGTTTCGGTATTCTGAAAATGAGTTTCTGACACCAAAAAAAACTTTGCTAGCATATCTTTAAGGTTCGGTTTCTTCTCTTGCGGGTAGGGTTATTGTTGAAAGCCTGGAGGGGGTTGTTGTCTCTGATTTGCTTGGCCACCCCATAAGAAGTTTGGGTGATTCCTCCAACCTTGATTATAAGTGTTACTATAGGGATTATTATGAGGTCTAGAATTATTACCCATATAGTTTATTTGTTCGCTTCCTATACCAGGGTTGTAGGATGGATATTCTGTATTACTCATTACTCCTCCATTCGTATCGCATTGCATAACTGGATATACCTATGATGAACCACACAAACCATCAATCTTTTTATTTAATAGCTCTACCTGGTTTGATAGCATGGTCACTACGTCGAGGTTGAAAACACTGGTTGCCTTTCTTGGCTTCGTCCTTATAACTTGCCGCTGATAGTTATTCAGTGACATCTCTTCAACGAATTCGTAACCAGCCTCAGGTGTTTTATTGTTTAGGGTTCCACCGGCAGCTGAATCAATCAACTGCCTAGTTGAGGGGTTCACGCCATTGTAAAAGGTTTGAACCTGTGGCCACAAAGGTAACCCATGGTGAGGGCATCTTCTTAATAAATCCTTGTATCTCTCCCATGCATCGTAAAGTGTCTCTAAATCCATCTGCACAAGAGAAGAGATATCATTCCTCAACTTAGCCGTTTTAGCCGGTGAAAAATTTTTAAGTAAAATTTTTTGGACATTTGCTCCCATGTTGTGATTGATCCTTGTGGTAACGAGTTCAACCATTGTTTAGCTTTGTTCCTTAACGAAAAGGGAAATTGATTGTGTGTCTATCGAGTTTTAAAATTTATAAAGAGAATGATCAAACCTGGAAACTAACTCTGACAACGATTAAAGGCAAGTGTACCTATCGAACAGTAGTATAGCTTAGGCAAGACCGAAATGTCGAACCCAAAGGAACTAAAAGTACTAATACTAACTTTCTTTTTATTATTTAGCCTAAAATAAGTGAAGTTGCTTAATCTAATCTAAATTAACTACTATAAGCTAAAGACACAAAGACAAAAAGAATGAATTGAGAAATAACTTGAAGAAAAACTCAGTTGATTAAGACGATACCCTCAGGAAGAATCCACCTAGACTTCACTTGTTATCTAACACTGAACCATACGATTTATTCACTTGACTTGATCCGTAGGATTCCCTAAGTTATATTAAACCCTCTCTCGAAGCGAATAATAACTAACCCTAGGTTGATTAATTGAAATCTCTTTCTAATTAAAACCCCTAGAATCACATTAACTCAATCTATAGACTCCCATATTAGGTATCACCCTAATCTGGCAAAATCTCGTCACCCTATCTCTAGGCGTGCAAACGACTCCACTGTAATTATGCTAGATCTATTCTTAAGCAGGGACTTTTGCTCCTCCACCTAAAAACATCTGACTTGAATTAATATCCCGGAAACATTAATACAAGAATTAAGCGCACATAATTAAGAACAAATCAAGTATTTATCTTATAGTTCAGAAAACAATAACAAGATTCATCATAGGTTTCATCCCTTTCAGGTATCTGAAGGGTTTAGTTCATAACAAATAAAGAAAACATCTCAAGAGAAAAGATAAAACAAAACATAAGAAATCCCTAAAACCCCCTGAAGGAATTGAAGGAGAGATCCGCCGTCTTGAGTAGAATTCTGGCTTCTTGAGATGAATCAACTGGCTATCTTCGAGTGATTCCCACAAATCTGACCTTTTCAACTTGGCTCCTTGGCCTAGTTCACCGCCCTGATAAAAGCCTTAGCAGAAGGCTTCTGCCGAACTCCCCTCTTAAGTTTCCTCCTTGGGTGTTTATATAGGCTTGAGATGCCTTACTTGGTCCCTAAGTATCCTAATTTAAGTAGATTTCCTACTAGGGTGTTTGAATAGGCTTTGGAATGTGTTTCTTTGCCTCCAAGTATCCTATTCCGCGCAAAACTCCTGTTGGCCGCGGCAGGGACACGCCCATGGCACACTCCCGTGTAAGTCGTGGCCACGCCGTGTTTGAGACTGTCGAGTGGGGCATGGCCGTGTAGATTAGGATCAGGCCGTGTTCTAGTAGTTTAATGAGGCACGGCCGTGTGGGCTTGGGTCTAGGCCGTGCCGATTTTGTGATTTGGCCCAATTCGGTCCGTTTTGGGCCCGTATTACGTTCTTTTCATCCTTGGGTGCTTTCCTGAGTATAAGACATGAAAAGAAAGGATTAAGAGCACCTTTTTACATAAATCAAGGGATAAATCATCCAAAAGTATGCTAAATGTGGGTATTAAATATGTTACTTTTACGGTTTATCAAATACCCCCACACTTAAGCTTTTGCTTGTCCTCAAGCAAAATTCTTAACTTACAATTAAAACGAACTTTCCATAATTCATAATTCCTATCAACAATGCCTCATCATAATTCATAGATAATTTATACATGGATAATTCAACTCAAAGAGTCCTAAAGATTCAAACAAGATAAGTCATACATTTATATCCTGAAAACATAGGTGTCTCCCCTTATCTAAATAATTACCTTTAATTCAAAACTGACAAGGATTGATATCTTCACAAAAGATTCACTCCAATCACTCGAAGGGTTTAAGGTTCAGGAAAGGAGCACTCATAAGTTGAACCTGAAAAGTTAGTCCCATAGGCTTGCCTGAAAATCAAATCTCCACCACTGTAAAATGAGATGATAAACAGATCAAAAGGTCTTTGTCAGGGTTGTAACAGGGCTAGGGTTAAAGGTGTGGATAAGGGCTAAAATCAGAAGGTTAGAATCGAGATTGAATTGACAAGTACCTACCTAGAAAATACTGAGAAAATATCAACTGAAAAGTAATAATCCTACTAACACGAGCTTTTCTTTCGAAAATTAGACTTTAACTGTATAAGCTCATTACTAATACTGAATATACTTCGATTTTTTTTAGAACAAATCAAGTAATAAAAGATAAATTCAACTACTGAAATAGTATAATTAGATAACTAATCAAATCATATCTCGATCAAAGGGTAGTCAAAAGGAATGGTGATAACAAATACAAAGGGGTTTGGGGTTAATATTAGTTGGTAAGTCAATAAAAAGGTTTGTTAGGATCAATGGGGTTCACTAGGGGTTAATTTGTGGAGGTAGGCTTTTTAGTGGAGTAAGTGGGTTAAAACCTAGGTGCCTTTGTCATCTCTGTATATCAAATCAATGATGTGGTCTTAACATGTAAAATCGAGGCAAGTTCTAGAATAACAAATCAATGTTGACACACTCATAATAAAAAGTGAGCATGAAAGGATGTATGCTCTAAAAGGCTCAAAATCTCACAAAAATTATGGGTATTTTGATGTCAACCTCGTAAATTTCAAACTTCAAAGTAATATTCAAATTCAGGTAGACAACCTAGAAAAAAATTTTATTTTTTGAAAAATAGACTTATTAAAGTTTAATTATCAATGCATAATTATCAATGACTTAATCCAAAACATGTCAATAAAAATCATAAATCAGGGAAATTTCATTCTAATCATAATATGAGGAACTTACTTTTAGAACAAAGCATAATTCAGGGATTTTCAAATAATACTATAGTTAACCCCCCACACTTAAGATGTACATTGCCCTCAATGTACAAAGATAGATGATATCAAAATAACCATAAAATCATAAAATGGGGAGACTTCTTGATTTTTTTTTTGGATGGAGTTGAAGAGAAACGTAGGGAGTGCCTCGAGCTGTTTAAACTTGAATCCTCAAAGTAGCCGGTCTAATTTTATTGTATCCTAAGCTAAATCTAAATATCATAAAGAATAAGAAGAAAATAAAATAAAATAAAATAAAATAAAGTAAAAATAAAAATAAAAATAAAAATAAATAATGGAAAATGAAAGAAGAAAGACGACTAGAAAAGAAAAAGGAAGAAGGAGGTTTAAATAGAGATGTAGCCCGTGTTTTGAATTTTTTTTGCCACGCGGCCGTACGTAAGGCCGTGTGGTCTGGAAAGCTGCTCTCTTGGTTAGTTCAGTGCTAAAGAATAAGAAGAAATGGAAAGAAGAAGAAGAAATGGAAAGAAGAAAAAGAATAAAATAAATAAATAAATAAATAGGGTTAGTGCTCGGGTTGCCTTCCGAGAAGCGCTCGTTTAAAGTCTTAAGCTAGACTTTACCTGTTATTCGTATGGTCATGGTGGTTTGAGGAGTTGAAAATCCTTTCGCATGCGATCAATTCGGTTATGGATATATAGTTTAAGTCGAGTAATGTTTACCTCAAAAGTGTTGAATTTAGGATTACTTACCTCGACTGTGCCGTATAGGAAGACATTAAGTACCTCAAAAGTGATTTCTTCGTTTGTCTTGCGGTCTAAATTAGTGATTCGAGGATCTTCCTTATTCAACAATACCTGATCCCCTATTTTGAAGTGATTTGTTGCTCCTATCAGCTCATCTGGGGTTTCCTTCGGTTTCACTTCGTGTGGTTCCGGTTCTTCTTTAAATTGTATTTTCCACTCTTCTAGTTTGTCGACCCTAAGGCTTCGTTCCTCATATAATTCTTCTTTGTTGGCACGAGTTCTAAGATCTAGCTCAGCTAAGTCCTGTAAAGAAGGTTGAACCAGATGGTTATCAATCGAATTAACGTTCGTACCTTTATTACTCGATGTCCTAGCTGAGTCAAGAGCTTGACGAGTGATTGTTTCGTCGTCTACACGAAGTGTGAGTGCACCGAATTCTTCCTCTGTGTGGTCTTTCTTTATTGCATCGGGATATGGCACACGAGGTTGGTATTCTGTAATTGACGGTTTTGGTATATCATGGCACACCTCAACCTTACCTTCACTTACCACATGTTCTTGCCTTGGGTCAGATTCCACTAACCTTTCACTGTTATGAGCGTGTACGGCTTTAATTTGCTCTTTCGGGTTAATCTCGGTATTGCTTGGTAGACGCCCTTGCGATCGTTCGGACATTAATTTTGCAAGTTGTCCAACTGCCTTAGTGACTTCCCCTACTGACTTAGTAAGTTCCCCGACTTGGTTCTTGGTCTCTTCAACCGATGTTCGTTGGGTTGTTTCAGTGTCTTGGAAACGGTTTTCTGTGGCTGCCATGAATTTTGTCAGCATCTCTTCCAGGTTCGACTCCTCTTCCTATTGCTGAGGTGGTTGTTGAAAATCTGGAGGAAGTTCCGGTCTTTGGCTATTTTGATCATCCCACGAGAAATTGGGATGGTAACTCCAACCTGCATTATAAGTGTCACTATAAAAATTATTTTGCGGTCTAGAATAGTTACCCATATAGTGGACTTGTTCGTTCTCCATGCCATATCCGTAGGGTGGGTACTCTGGATTTGCCACGCCTCTTAGATTTGAGTCATATTGCATTACTGGGTGTACCTGCGAGAGACTACACAAACCATCAATCTTTTTATTCATCATCTCTAACTGGTTAGATAACCTGGTGAGCACGTCGAGGTTGAAAACACTGGCTGCTTTAGTAGGAATTGTCCTCATGTCTTGCCACTGATAATTATTCAGTACCATCTCCTCTATAAACTAAAATTACCTGTCAAAAATAAATAAAAGAAAAATTAGCAAAGTAATAATAAAAATAATAATAAAATAATAAAAAATAAAATTTAATTGCAAAAATAAAATATGGCTAGAGTAATAAAAATTGAGCGTTCTTAATATTTTAGTTCCCCAGCAACAGCGCCAAAAACTTGATCGTGTGTCTATCGAGTTTTAAAATTTATAAAGAGAATGATCGAACCTGGAAACTAACTCTGACAACGATTAAAGGCAAGTGTACCTATCGAACAGTAGTATAGCTTAGGCAAGACCGAAATGTCGAACCCAAAGGAACTAAAAGTACTAATACTAACTTTCTTTTTATTATTTAGCCTAAAATAAGTGAAGTTGCTTAATCTAATCTAAAGTAACTACTACTAAGCTAAAGACACAAAGACAAAAAGAATGAATTGAGAAATAACTTGAAGAAAAACGCAGTTGATTAAGACGATACCCTCAGGAAGAATCCACTTAGGCTTCACTTATTATCTAACACTGAACCATACGATTTATTCACTTGACTTGATCCGTAGGATTCCCTAAGTTATATTAAACCCTCTCTCGAAGTGAATAATAACTAACCCTAGGTTGATTAATTGAAATATCATTCTAATTAAAACCCCTAGAATCGCATTAACTCGATCTATGGACTCCCATATTAGGTTTCACCCTAATCCGGCAAAATCTCGTCACCCTATCACTAGGCGCGCGAACGACTCCGCTGTAATTATGCTAGATCTGTTCTTAAGCAGAGACTTTTGCTCCTCCACCTAAAAATATCTGACTTGAATTAATATCCCGGAAACATTAACACAAGAATTAAGCGCACATAGTTAAGAACAAATCAAGTATTTATCTTATAGTTCAGAAAACAATAACAAGATTCATCATAGGTTTCATCCCCTTCAGGTATCTGAAGGGTTTAGTTCATAACAAATAAAGAAAACATCTCAAGAGAAAAGATAAAACAAAACAAAAGAAATCCCTAAAACCCCCTGAAGGAATTGAAGGAGAGATCCG
Organism: Gossypium australe; assembly: GCA_005393395.2. Taxonomy (NCBI): domain Eukaryota; kingdom Viridiplantae; phylum Streptophyta; class Magnoliopsida; order Malvales; family Malvaceae; genus Gossypium; species Gossypium australe. Next base: position 126,193,924 of record CM016625.1, read on the forward strand.
CCGTCTTGAGTAGAATTCTGGCTTCTTGAGATGAATCAACTGGCTATCTTCGAGTGATTCCCACAAATCTGACCTTTTCGGCTTGGCTCCTTGGCCTAAATTAAGTAGAATTCCTACTAGGGCGTTTGAATAGGCTTTGGAATGTGTTTCTTTGCCTCCAAGTATCCTATTCCGCGTAAAACTCCTCTTGGCCGCGGCAGGGACACGCCCATGGTACACGCCCATGGCACACGCCCGTGTAAGTGTCGCCAGGCCATGTTCGAGACTGTCGAGTGGGGCACGGCCGTGTGGATTGGGATCAGGTCGTGTTCTAGTAGTTTAATGAGGCACAGCTGTGTGGGCTTGGGTTCCGGCCGTGTCGATTTCGTGAGTTGGCCCAATTCGGTCCGTTTTAGGCCCGTATTACGTTCTTTTCATCCTTAAGTGCTTTCTTGAGTATAAGACATGAAAAGAAAGGATTAAGAGCACCTTTTTACATAAATCAATGGATAAATCATCCAAAAGTATGCTAAATGTGGGTCTTAAATATGTTACTTTTACGGTTTATCAGAAATAACCGAAGGCGAATGGCATCATCAGAAATGCCATTAATTTTGAAAGTGTCACAGAATTCAAAAAAATTTGCCAAGTGATTGTTTGGATCCTCATCTTGCAAACCATCAAACTAAACAAAATGTTGAATCATCTGAATAGTATTAGGTTTTAGTTCAAAATTATTTGCAGCAATAGCAGGTCTAACAATACTTGATTCAGTTCCTATTAAATTAGGTTTAGCATAATCATACATAGTACGAGGAGCAGGATTTTGATTCACCGGATTTGCGGCAACCACAGGAGGTAGTGGATTATTATCAGCCATCTCTTCGGTAATATTAGTGTCATCTTCTTGCTCTTCCTCTATGTATTGTAGACTTCACCTTATCTCCCTACGATTTCTACGAGCGGTACCTTATATATCATTGTTAAAAAGTAATGGTTCTGACGGGTTTCTTCTAGTCATAAACTAAAAGTTTCTGCCAGAAGCAAAGAAAGAAAAAGTAGAAAAATAGAAAAAAAATAAAAAGTAAAAATTAAATTGCAATAAAATAAATGGCTAGAGTAATAAAAAATTAGCGTTCCTAATATCTTAGTCCCCGGCAACGGCGCCAAAAACTTGATGCGTCTAAAACTAACTATGATCACAATAAAGGCAAGCGCACTTTTCGTTTAATAATACAGTTATGGTAAGACCAGTAATATCGTATCCACAAGGACCAAGAGTACTAGTAATTACTATCTTCTTCTTATCTAGCCTATGAATTAGAGTGATTTTGTTTAAACTAAAACTAATTAAAAACACGACAGAGAATGAATTGGGAAAATACTTTCAGACAACTTTATGAGATAGGCAATACCTAAGGAAGAATCCACCTAGACTTCACTTATTACTTTTGATTCATATGATTTATTCACTTGACTTAATCCGTAGAAATCCTTGATTTATGTTAATATCTCTTTCAAGACTAAAAACAACTGACTCTAGGTTGATTAATTGGAATCTCTTTCTAATTAAAACCCCTATTGTCGCATTAACTCGATCTAGGGACTCCCTTATTAGATTTAACTCTAATCCTGCAGATTTTCGTTGCCATATTTCTAGGGTTGCAATCAACTCTGCACATTCGACTTGAATCAATAACCTGAATTATCAAAACAAGAATAAGAACTCACAATTAAGAATAAGAACAAGTATTTATCTTATAAATCAAATAGTAACAAGATTCGTCTTAGGTTTCATCCCCTTAGGTTTTTAAGGGATTTAGTTCATACTGATAAAAATGAACCTCTGAAAATAAGGAAAACAACAAAACATAAGAAAACCCAAAAACTTCAAGAGAAATTAATAGGAGATCTTCATCCTTGATTGAGATCCTTCTTCCAAGCTGCTCCCGAAGGCTGTCTTTGAGTATTTTCTGCCTTCTACTCGGCGTCCCCTTTTTGGTTGCCCCCTAGGGTGTTTATATAGGCTTTAGAACACCTTACTTGGCCCACAAGTAGCTTTTTCCGAATAGAATTAAACCTGGGTTCGGCAGGGACATGCCCATCTGACACGCCCGTGTTCGATAGCCTTAGGCCGTGCTTGATTCTTCTTGGCTCACACGGTCGTGTTCAATGGCTTAGCCCGTCCGCAATTCTGCTCGGCACACACGGCCGTGTGGTTTGCCCGTGTGCGAAAGTTTAGGCCGTGTTGATTTCTTAGGTAGGCCTATTTTGTCCCTTTTTGGCCCGTTTCTCGTTCTTTTCGGCTCCCTAAGCTCTCGTGAGTGTAAAACATGAAATTAAAGGATTAGGAGCATCTAATTCATCAAATCTAATGAAAATTCATCCAAAAATAAGCCAAGCATGAGGTAAAAATATGTATAAATTATGGTTTATCAGACATCCTTTAGTGCAATTTCATTTCCTTAACAAAATACCAAACATACCATTTATTTACCTATACACATCAGCATTTTAAACCAGACCAACCATATTACAAGGCATAATATTCATTAGCATATAAGACTATAGTTAACAATACACTGTAACATCCTGAGAATGGGCCTATGCATTTTTGATTTAAGTATACGAAATGGCATGTCTTATGTGTTATGAATGTATTATGAACATTTTTGGAAATGTAAGGAAATGATTTAGAAATGTTAAGTTTCAAAAGAGGAAAGTAAACATTTTTGGAAACTTGGAAATGTAAGGAAATGATTTAGAAATGTTAAGTTTAAAGGAGGCAAACGAACATTTTTGGAAACTTGGAAATGTAAGGAAATGTCTTAGAAATGTAAGGAAATGCTTAAGAAATGTTAAGTTTAAAGTTTAAGAGGGAGACATGAAGCAAGGTGGTCTTAAGAAAATTAATAGAAGAAATTTGACACAAGAACGGGCTTGGAAAAGTGGCAAGGAGGCACCACTTAAAGCCCAGTAAGTGACGCCACAACATGTGTTATTGGGCCAAGGTTCGAGCTGCAGGGGAAGCAAAATAAAAGTTTTATTTTGCAGCAGAGATTAGCAGCAAGGGACGGCACAAGGCTATAAATTAGGAGCTTTTATTCTTTTATTTTTAAGAGATAAAGGGTGGATAAATAAGGGATAAATAATCGATTTATTTTAAGAGATAAATGAGGATTATTTCTTTTAATTTGAATAAAGTGATAATTAAAGAGATAAAATTATCACATAGGAAGAGTGGTGGCCAAGTAGGGGACTCTAGCCTAGTATTTTCGGCCAAGAAAGAAAAGCAAGGCCATTCTTTGTATTTTCTTTTCTTTCAACTCTTCTCTCTGCCGAATTTCCTAGAGCATCTCTTCTTCTTCTTTTTGTTAGCCAAAGCCGAAAACTAAAGTAAGCCTAGCCGAATTCTTCATAGCTTTTGTGATCTCCATTAAAACCGAATCCATAAACTCCTCAAGATACCATCATTAGCCGGTTTCTTGTTAAGCTTCAAAAGCCGAAAGCTTGTTAAGATCTAGGCTATAGCCGAATAGCTTTGTGGGTGCAAATAAGGGGTATTGCCGATTTCTATTTGAAGGAATTCTTTCGGGATTATGCTATAGTCGACTATAGTATTAAAGGTAAGATCAAGTATGATTTTCATTCTTTTCTTTAAGGCTAATCGAAATCTAAAGACTAATTCCTATCATTATTCTTTGACCGAAATCTTAAGGAGAGATTTCGGGATTCTGCTAGTGTCGACTATAGGGAAGGAGAAGTTCTTTTCCCGAAGGTACACCATAGGCCGCGTGTTCCCTAGTTATTCGGTGAGTTTCGGGATTTAAAAGAAAGGTAAGTACATATATGTACATTAGGCCAAAGGTCTATTTCATAATTAAGATTCTTTCAAAAACCGAAACTAACCAACTCAGTAATCTAGTGATTGCCGATTTCAAGGAGGGAGGATACAAAGTTTCGGGACTTGATTCTTAAGTCAATCGGCAACAAGGTAGGTTTTAATTGTACTAATCCCACTAGGATTTGGATTTATGGCCGAATGGCTCTTTACTAAGTATTAAATGATTGATCAAATGTAGAGATTTAAGATCTAAGGCATTAGATCAAGCTTTTCGGGATTTGGGTTGGAAACCTTAAGCGAATCAGGTGTGTACCTCACACTATTTTTAATAAGATTTATGGCAATAATTAATATATGCATGTTTATAAGAATGTGAATATGGATAAGGTACCATGCTATGGTACAAAAGTACTCAGGTACGTTTCCTACTCCTACTAGGATTATGAATATATGTTATATTTAACAGGTGAAAAGTGATAAGAATGTGAATTAAGGCATGATGTGCATGATATGTATGATATGGGGCATTCGGGTTATATGAAAGGAGAAGTGAATGTGGTGACCTAAGACCACGATATCTGAATGTGGTGACCTAAGACCACGATATCTGAATGTGGTGACCTAAGACCACGATATCTGAATATGGTGTCTCATGACACAAAACATGTATATGGTGGCTATGCCACGAGTTTTATAAGGGCGATGAGCACGTCGACTACAGCGACTGCCTTCGATGGTGTGTAGCAGATGGAGGGTTGACTTAGTAGTCCCCACGGTGTGCAGGTTGGTACGGGTGATGTGTAGCAGATGGCATCTAGGCTTGGGTTCGGGTTGCATCATTAATTCCTATCTGTTATATGAATATGCATGTGAGATGAGTATGTATGCCTAACTTGTTAAATTTTAGTGTTGGTTACACATTGAGTCTGTTTAACTCACCCCGTTGGGGAATATTTTCTTCCAGGTGATGATCAGTAATGGATCGGGTCGGCAGGAGCTCAATGGTGGCCATGCACAACAAGGAAATTATTTTATTTGGACATTTATCTTGTTTTAAGTATTTTGAATTTAATTTTGGGATTTACTTGATGTAATAAGGCCATAGTTGAACTACTTTATTTTTTTTATTATTTATTTTGTTATGAATTTTTATCAATTAAAAGATTAAGTATATTTATTTTAAAATTAACTCTAAGTATTTTTGGTCACCTAAATTAAAGGATTTCCAATATAAGATAAACTTGTTTTCAACTCGAGCCCAACCCAAAAACATTCTTTCTTTCAAAACACGCAGGTTTTCCAAAGTAACAAAAGAATTTTGAACAGTTTTATTCGAGGAACATACCAAATCTGGTCGAGGCTCGTGGGCCGGGTTTGGGGTGTTTCAATTTGGTATCAGAGCCCAGTTTTAAACTCTCGGCCTGGGGTTTAAAGCCCACTATGTTTTGAAATTAAGGCCCAAAATGAATTTGTGAAAATTTTTATGAAACTAAGCAGGTTTTTCTGGCATGGCACCTAAGTCTCCGACCCGAAGTCCACCAGGTAAGTACCCCTAACCATTGTGTGAACTATAGTATGAATTGTAGAAGGGTAGAATTGGAATGGCGTGTAGAGTAGTATGATAAGTATTTAAACCCTAGGACTAGTCTACCCCAACAAATTTCATAAGACTTTAAATGACTAATTAAACAAACCTGTGTCTAAGACGCCGAGTTATGGTGTGGCAACCATTGTGCGCATGTCTAGGATTGGTATTTGGTGGGAGCTTGGTATTTAAGCAGTCCACGTGACTCACCTCCTCTCCACTCGAATCCTACCTGGTGCGTAGCTTCGGTTCACCGTAACCAAGAGGACTTATTCATGGGCTAAACCCTTAACTAAAACCCGAAAGGGAACTAGCCGTATTTTCGTAAAAACCTAGTTTTAAAACTTTTAAAATTACCCTTTTGATTGGCAAACACGATTTTATAAAATTTTCTGAAATATTCCTGATTTATGAAAATTACTAAAATACCCCTAGTTGTAAAATTACAAAACTGCCATTGGGATTTGAAAATTACCATATTACCCCGATTTCAATAAAACTATCTTATTTTGTAAAAGTATCCCAAACCTCTATTTTGCAAAAGTCCAAAATACTCCGATTTGGAAAAAATTTACGAAATTGCCCCTAACTTACAAAATTACCAAAATAACCCTAGTTTTCGAAATTTTGCAACATCACCAATTCGAAAAACAAACTCTCAAAAATAACCCTCAAGTTTTATAAATTTTGGAATACCCCTGAATTATTAAACTTTACCCTGATTTATTACCAAAATATTCCCGAGTTCCAAAATTACCGAAATACCCTCGAATTTCAAAATTTCCAAAAATACCCCGGGAATGTAAAATTTTCCAAAATACCCTTATTGACAAAATCCATAAGGAACCTTATTTTGAAAAATTACGAAAATACCCCTGTAGGGCAAATTACGAAAATACCCCTAGGTAGTGGAAAAACAACAACAATGGAAACTACAACTTTTCTCTGAATGAACGAAAGTTCATAATTGATTGATGAATGTGTGAATGTAAAGACTGTGTACATGTATGAATACGAAAGAACCACTCCTAAAATTCCTTTCATAAAACTTCTTCGCGAATAATCAGTGAAACAAGAGCTAATTCATAAAAATTTCTTAATTAGATTAAAGCGCAGTCGTTAGAATGAGTTCTAGAGGACTTGGTTGTCGTGGACGTGGTCGAGGCAGAATGACCGTGTCGGAACCCGTTAGATCGGGTCAAGGGTCTGACAATGAGGTACCACCGCCACCACCACCCCAGCTGTTGGTGTTGAGCAGCAAGCTCAGACGGGGGATGATGCTGTGTCGCAGGCTGTGCTGAGAGTTTTGGAAATGGTGGCTGGAGCGGGTGGAAATATGGGAGCTCGGAAGTCTGTACCCGAGCGACTCCGAGCCAATGGGGCTGAGATGTTTCGAGGGGTGTCTGGTGTGGCACCCAGTACGGCTGAATACTGGTTGGAGGCAACTGAGCGCATTATGGATGAGCTCGATCTGACCCCTGAGGAGAAGTTGAAAGGAATGGTGGCACTGTTACGCGATGAAGCGTATCAATGGTGGTTAACAATTCGGGATGGTGCCACAGCTGAGGATCTGACCTGGGAATATGTGAAGGCAGCATATCAGAAGAAATATGTGGGTACACGGTATACTGATAAGCAAAGGAAGGCTTTTCTGGGGCTGGTTCAAGGGAACAAGTCCGTGGCAGAATATGAAGCTGAATTTCTGAGGTTGAGCCGGTATGCTCGAGGAGTAGTGGCTACTGAGCACGAGCGCTGTGTCTGGTTTGAGGATGGTCTAAGGGATGACCTGAGGTTATTAGTCGCTCCACATCAGGAACGGGAATTTTCTGCATTAGTGGAGAAAGCAAAGATAGCGGAAGGAATTAAGGATACTGTAAGGCAGCACTCTGATCGGAATAAGCAGAGAAGAGGTATTGGGTCGTCTGGATCGTCGGGGAATGCTCAGAAAAGGCCTAGAGTTGATGGGCCGCGAGGTCAGCAAGCTAGTGCTGGAGGGCAATATCGTACTTGTGATCAGTGCGGGAAGAAACACTTGGGAGAGTGTTGGAAAAAGACGGGAGGATGCTTTAGGTGTGGGTCCATGGACCATATGATCAAGGATTACCCTAAGAGGCTGGAAGGGAATCGACCCGTAGCTCAGAATGTTAATCAGGCTGGTAGAGGTGGTCAATAGCCGTAGTGAAGTCGTGGTCCAAATGGCCGAGGTAATGGCGCTGGAAGAGGACGTGGAACACCTGGCAGAGGTGCTAATAACAATACTGAGGTAAGGCAACCGGGTTTGGTTTATGCAGTTCACCGGAGGGAAGAGGGAGACGCGCCGGACGTCATAACCGGTACGTTCCTTGTATTTGGCAAGCCTTATTATGCCTTAATTAATGTGGGCTCGACCCATTCTTATGTTGCATGTAGTGCAGTCGAGACACTATGCTTAGACTCTGAACTCTCTGATAGGCAAATGACTGTAGTAAGCCCATTAGGCCAAACTGTAGTGGTGGATAAGATCTTTCGGAGTGTACCTCTAGAGATTCAGGGAGTGAACTTTCGGGCTGATTTAATGGAACTACCCTTTGGAGAATTTGAACTCATACTTGGTATGGATTGGTTAGTAGAGCATCGAGCTGTGTTGGACTGTGCCGCTAAGAGAATGGAATTAAGGACCCCAGAGGATGAGGTGGTCATTATGATAGGAGAAAGAATAAACTACTTGTCTCATGTAGTTTCGGCACTAAAGGTGGATAAGATGGTTCAGAAAGGATGTAAGGCGTTCTTAGCCTTTGTTAGTGCGTTAGATGAAAGGAATGAGGTGTTGGTGGAGTTCGAACTGTAAGGGACTTTGAAGATGTGTTTCCGGAGGAATTACCAGGAATACCCCCAGATAGGGAGGTGGAGTTTGGAATTGACTTGCTGCCGGGAACTGCTCCTGTGTCAATTGCCCCGTACAGAATGGCACCAAAGGAGTTGGTGGAGCTCAAGGCTCAAATCCAAGAGTTACTTGATCGTGGGTTTATTCGACCCAGTGTGTCTCCATAGGGAGCACCGGTCTTGTTCGTGAAGAAGAAGGACGGAACCATGCGTATGTGCATAGATTATCGTCAGCTGAATAAGTTGACCATCAAGAACAAGTATCCCTTGCCAAGGATTGATGACTTGTTCGATCAGCTTAAGGGAGCGGCAGTATTCTCAAAGATCGACTTAAGGTCAGGATATCATCAGTTGAAGGTGAAGGAGGCGGATATCCACAAGACAGCCTTTAGGACAAGATACGGCCATTTTGAGTTCGTGGTAATGCCGTTTGGATTGACAAACTCCCCAGCCGCGTTCATGGATATGATGAACCGGGTTTTTCAACCCCACTTGGATCGGTTCGTCGTTGTGTTCATCGACGATATCTTGGTGTACTCTAAGTTTGAGGAAGAACATGATGAGCATCTACGGATTGTGTTGCAAGTGTTAAGGGAGAAGAAGCTTTATGCCAAATTCAGCAAGTGTGAATTTTGGCTTAAGGAGGTTGCGTTCTTAGGACATGTGGTGTCTGCAGAAGGAATAAGGGTGGATCCTAGGAAGATCGAAGCAGTGTTGGATTGGAGACCACCTAGGTCAGTGGCTGAAATTCGCAGTTTCTTAGGATTGGCAGGATATTACAGAAGGTTCGTGGAAGGATTTTCATCGATAGCCGCACCTTTAACAAAGTTGCTAAGGAAGGAAGTACCTTTGTATGGACGGATAAGCAACAGGAGAGCTTTGAGAAGCTCAAGAGGGTTTTAACTGAAGCTCCAGTGTTGATTCAGCCGGAGGCAGGAAAGAATTTTGTGGTGTACTGTGACGCTTCGCATACGGGATTAGGGTGTGTTCTAATGCAAGATGGAAAAGTAGTCGCGTATGCGTCTCGACAATTAAGGCCGCATGAGGTTAACTACCCAACTCATGACTTGGAATTGGCAGCAGTGGTTTTCGCTCTTAAGGTTTGGAGGCACTATCTTTATGGAGAAAAGTCGATAATCTACACAGACCACAAGAGCCTTAAGTATCTGTTAACTCAGAAGGAGTTGAATTTGAGGCAGCGAAGGTGGGTGGAGTTATTGAAGGACTATGACTGTTCAATAGAGTATCACCCGGGCAAGGCGAATGTAGTGGCAGATGCCTTAAGTCGGAAGGTTGTGTCGGATCTGAGGGCGTTGTTTGCACATCTGAGTTTGTATGACGATGGAAGTCTGCTAGCAGAGCTGCAAGTTAAGCCGACGTGGTTGAATGAAGTGAAAGAGGGACAGTTGATGGATGATGAGTTAAGTGCTAAGCTACAGCAAGTACAAAATGGGGAATTGGACGATTATGGCCTTAATGGCGAAGGAGTGCTGTGTTTCAAGAGAAAGGTCTGTATGCTTAAGGATAAGGAACTTAGACAAAGGATTCTTCAGGAATCGCATAGTAGCCCTTATGCTATGCATCCTAGAGGGAGTAAGTTGTATAAGGATTTAAGGGAACAATTTTGGTGGCCTGGACTCAAAAAGGAAGTTACTGAGTTTGTGGGGAAATGCTTGACGTGTCAGCAAGTTAAGGCTGAACATCAAGTTCTGTCAGGATTGCTTCAGCCAATTAAGATTCCACAGTGGAAGTGGGAGCGAATTACCATGGACTTCGTTAGTGGGTTTCCCCTTACGCCTACTAAGAAGGACTCGGTATGGGTGATAGTGGACCAGTTGACTAAGTCCGCGCACTTTATTCCAGTGAGAGTTAACTATTCTTTGCAGCGGTTGGCAAAGTTGTATGTGGCGGAAATTGTAAGGTTGCATGGTGTGCCGGTGTCAATCATCTCAAATAGGGACCCAAGGTTTACTTCTCGGTTCTGGAAAGCGTTACATCAGGCTTTAGGCACTAAGTTGGATTTTTCTACAGCTTTTCATCCACAGTCCGACGGGCAATCTGAGCGAGTAATCCAGGTGCTGGAGGATATGTTGAGAGGCTGTGTGATGGATTTTAGAGGAAGTTGGGAGGAGTATTTGCCTTTAGCGGAATTTGCCTACAACAACAGCTATCAATCTAGCATTCGGATGGCACCATATGAAGCGTTATACGATCAAAAATGTCGAACTCCTACGTGTTGGACAGAATTAGGTGAACGTCGGGTTTTGGGTCCAGAATTAGTGGCAGAATCTGAAGAGAAGGTTGAGATAATTCATGCACGGTTGAAGGAAGCATCTGATAGACAGAAGTCGTATGCAGATCTTAAACGGAAAGAAATCGAATTTGATGTGGGAGATCAAGTATTCCTTAAGGTTTCGCCTTGGAAGAAGGTGATGAGATTCGGTCGGAAAGGGAAGCTAAGCCCAAGGTTTATAGGGCCTTATCGAGTATTGAAGCGAGTTGGACCAGTGGCATATCAATTGGAGCTGCCACCGGAGTTGAAGCAGATGCACGACGTATTCCATGTTTCCATGCTACGTCGTTATCGTTCAGATCCATCTCATGTGGTTCCATTTGAAGAGGTGGAGCTAAGGCCAGATTTATCCTACGAGGAAGAGCCGATTCAGATTCTAGAACGAGATGTGAAAGTGTTACGACGAAAATCAGTGCCTTTAGTCAAAGTACTATGGAGAAATCATGGATCGGAAGAAGCTTCGTGGGAGCCAGAAGAGGCAATGCGACAGCAATACCCTCACTTATTTTAGCCAGGTAATTTCGAGGACGAAATTATTTTTAAGGGGGGTAGAACTGTAACATCCTGAGAATGGGCCTATGCATTTTTGATTTAAGTATACAAAATGGCATGTCTTATGTGTTATGAATGTATTATGAACATTTTTGGAAATGTAAGGAAATGATTTAGAAATGTTAAGTTTCAAAAGAGGAAAGTAAACATTTTTGGAAACTTGGAAATGTAAGGAAATGATTTAGAAATGTTAAGTTTAAAGGAGGCAAACGAACATTTTTGGAAACTTGGAAATGTAAGGAAATGTCTTAGAAATGTAAGGAAATGCTTAAGAAATGTTAAGTTTAAAGTTTAAGAGGGGGACATGAAGCAAGGTGGTCTTAAGAAAATTAATAGAAGAAATTTGACACAAGAACGGGCTTGGAAAAGTGGCAAGGAGGCACCACTTAAAGCCCAGCAAGTGACGCCACAACATGTGTTATTGGGCCAAGGTTCGAGCTGCAGGGGAAGCAAAATAAAAGTTTTATTTTGCAGCAGAGATTAGCGGCAAGGGACGGCACAAGGCTATAAATTAGGAGCTTTTATTCTTTTATTTTTAAGAGATAAAGGGTTGATAAATAAGGGATAAATAATGGATTTATTTTAAGAGATAATTGAGGATTATTTCTTTTAATTTGAATAAAGTGATAATTAAAGAGATAAAATTATCACATAGGAAGAGTGGTGGCCAAGTAGGGGACTCTAGCCTAGTATTTTCGGCCAAGAAAGAAAAGCAAGGCCATTCTTTGTATTTTCTTTTCTTTCAACTCTTCTCTCTGCCGAATTTCCTAGAGCATCTCTTCTTCTTCTTTTTGTTAGCCAAAGCCGAAAACTAAAGTAAGCCTAGCCGAATTCTTCATAGCTTTTGTGATCTCCATTAAAATCGAATCCATAAACTCCTCAAGATACCATCATTAGCCGATTTCTTGTTAAGCTTCAAAAGCCGAAAGCTTGTTAAGATCTAGGCTATAGTCGAATAGCTTTGTGGGTGCAAATAAGGGGTATTGCCGATTTCTATTTGAAGGAATTCTTTCGGGATTATGCTATAGTCGACTATAGTATTAAAGGTAAGATCAAGTATGATTTCATTCTTTTCTTTAAGGCTAATCGAAATCTAAAGACTAATTCCTATCATTATTCTTTGACCGAAATCTTAAGGAGAGATTTCGGGATTCTGCTAGTGTCGACTACAGGGAAGGAGAAGTTCTTTTCCCGAAGGTACACCATATACCGCGTGTTCCCTAGTTATTCGGTGAGTTTCGGGATTTAAAAGCAAGGTAAGTACATATATGTACATTCGGCCAAAGGTCTATTTCATAATTAAGATTCATTCAAAAACCGAAACTAACCAACTCAGTAATCTAGTGATTGCCGATTTCAAGGAGGGAGGATACAAAGTTTCGGGACTTGATTCTTAAGTCAATCGGCAACAAGGTAGGTTTTAATTGTACAAATCCCACTAGGATTTGGATTTATGGCCGAATGGCTCTTTACTAAGTATTAAATGATTGATTAAATGTAGAGATTTAAGATCTAAGGCATTAGATCAAGCTTTTCGGGATTTGGGTTGGAAACCTTAAGCGAATCAGGTGTGTACCTCACACTATTTTTAATAAGATTTATGGCAATAATTAATATATGCATGTTTATAAGAATGTGAATATGGCTAAGGTACCATGCTATGGTACAAAAGTACTCAGGTACATTTCCTACTCCTACTAGGATTATGAATATATGTTATATTTAACAGGTGAAAAGTGATAAGAATGTGAATTAAGGCATGATGTGCATGATATGTATGATATGGGGCATTCGGGTTATATGAAAGGGGAAGTGAATGTGGTGACCTAAAACCACGATATCTGAATGTGGTGACCTAAGACCACGATATCTGAATGTGGTGACCTAAGACCACGATATCTGAATATGGTGTCTCATGACACAAAACATGTATATGGTGGCTATGCCACGAGTTTTATAAGGGCGATGAGCACGTCGACTGCAGTGACTGCCTTCGATGGTGTATAGCGGATGGAGGGTTGACTTAGTAGTCCCCACGGTGTGCAGGTTGGTACGGGTGATGTGTAGCGGATGGCATCTAGGCTTGGGTTCGGGTTGCATCATTAATTCCTATCTGTTATATGAATATGTATGTGAAATGAGTATGTATGCCTAACTTGTTAAATTTTAGTGTTGGTTACACATTGAGTCTGTTTGACTCACCCCGTTGGGGAATATTTTCTTCCAGGTGATGATCAGTAATGGACCGGGTCGGCAGGAGCTCAATGGTGGCCATGCACAACAAGGAAATTATTTTATTTCGACATTTATCTTGTTTTAAGTATTTTGAATTTAATTTTGGGATTTGCTTGATGTAATAAGGCCATAGTTGAACTACTTTATTTTTTTATTATTTATTTTGTTATGAATTTTTATCAATTAAAAGATTAAGTATATTTATTTTAAAATTAACTCTAAGTATTTTTGGTCACCTAAATTAAAGGATTTCCAATATAAGATAAACTTGTTTTCAACTCGAGCCCAACCCAAAAACATTCTTTCTTTCAAAACACGCAGGTTTTCCAAAGTAACAAAAGAATTTTGAACAGTTTTATTCGAGGAACATACCAAATCTGGTCGAGGCTCGTGGGCCGGGTTTGGGGTGTTTCATACACCATGGCCAAATATACTTTTAATGCTATCATAATATTCACATCTCACCCTAAAAAAACAAAAGCAATTTATAAACACAAATACCAAACTGTAATTACCCCACTCCATTAACTATTTAATGAACAAACCAATTCGTATATTATGCACATTCACACATTAATTTAAGTTATGGTCCACACGGCTTAATAGGCATACATATATATATAACATAAACATGCATCACTTAATAACCAAAAACAATTGTAATTATTACCAGCTCAAGTGCAATACAATAAAACAAGTCAAAGCATACCTAAGTCATATGCAAAATATCATGTCTAGACATCATATATTCAATAATCCAATGAACCATTAATTCAGTCATCAAAATAACCTCAAAATTCATACCAATTCCATGACTCAATATTAAGATAATTGTACATCAAATTATAGGTCAATAGTAAGCCACTTGAAATAGCCAAATTCACAATATATAGCAAAGACATCACATAGTTTATAAAAACATGTATCACAAATCAAAAACACATCCATCAACTACGTTGTAACACTCCAAACCCGGCCTAAACATTACGACCGGATCTGGCATGTCACATAAAAGGGTTGTTTAAAAACTGCGCGTTTGTTAAAAATTTCGAGTTTAAATATTTATTCGCTTGATATCCTTTTGTTAGCATTTTGGAAAACGGTTATTAAGGGTTTAGGACATTCCCGTATTGAACATTTAATAACAATAGGCAGCAATCATATTAAAAGCTAAACCAGATAAAATACCAAAAATACAGTTAAAGCGGCCTTATTACAACTTAAAATCCCGAATTAAAAATAAGTTGAAATAAGAGAACAAGTTTATGAGAAAATAATGTATGGCCTTCACGAGTCCACCTCAGCTCCCAAATCCGCGATCTAACGATTACCTGCAAAATTAACTAAGGGGTGAGTCATCGAGACTCAGTGTGTAAATCCCCATCCAAAGTATGTTAAGCTCATACACAGATCCATGTGCAAATATGCATGTCATGCAACCCATCCATCATATCCATCCGAAACTCCCAAATCTACCCCGTGTGGTCAAAACCACTGGTGACCGTAGTCACAAATAATATCGGTGTGGTCAAAACCACTGGTGACTGTAATCACAATAATATGTGTGGGGCCAACCCACAATATGGTCAAAACCACTGATGACAATCCCGTATATCGATATGTGGGGCCAACCCACTGTGGTACCAAACCACTGGGACGAGTCACAAAGATAGCAATATATGGTCAAAACCACTGGTGACCGTAGTCACAAATAATATCGGTGTGGTCAAAACCACTGGTGGTCAAAACCACTGAGACTTAGTCACAAAAATAATATAGAAAGCGGGGCCAACCCACTGTGTGGTCAAAACCACTGGTGACAGTCTAGAATCATATCTTCCCCCTCCTCTCATCATTCCCATGCAATATGACATAATAATTCGTGTATGCAGTATGTCATGTATGCTAAACATATATCAAATATAAGTATAACATGAATCACCATCATAATCAGATAGATATAAAACAACATAATCACGCTAATCAACCTCTAAGGGTATAACCGTAATTTTACCTACCAAGGGCATTTTTGTAATTTACCTTCTAGGGGTATTTCAGTAATTTCATACCTGGAATGGCCTTCCCGAAGGCCCAATGTCACCCCGAGCGACTCAACTATCATTTCCAGTCTTTACCGAACGATTGGGCATAAAACCAGATTTCGGCCCATTCGGGCCCACACGCTCGTGTGGCCCACCTAACATAAATCTAGCCACGTATATAAGTTCCATCTAGTCTAGTTCACTATATACTATACCATCATACATTTTGCTCAATTGGGCCCACTTCAGCCCATCGCGACCCAAGCAGCCCCAACCCACAAGAATACTACTGATGACCTCAACTATCGTGTCGAAGCCCCACACGTGCGCTTGCACGCTCGTGTGGCTACTATTGCCGTGACCGGCACTCCAGCATTTGCCGCTCTACAACTAGAGTGGAGAGAGTTACACACCTGATAGGAATCTGAAGCTGCTAAACCGCGCTCCGAGCACTCCTTTGCCCAACGCCAACCAGGTATGATAACTCTCCTCCTGGAATGCTCTTTATATAGCTAGCTCTTCACCTTCCTTCTTTGTATCTTTCCGATGTGGGATCCCTTCGTCAGTAGAGTTTAAATTCAACTGAAACTCTTACCGTCCAATCCGCAAAATAAATACTCCCTTGCTTCTCATGAGATTCGAACCTAGGCTCCCTTGTAGCATAATCCATGCTGCTAACCACTTGGCCACAAGCTCCTCTTGTGCCTTAAACCATGCGCAACTAAATATAAACTATGGCCCAAATTCTAATATCCAAGTAAAAGAAACTAAAATGCAAAAGCCAAGACTTGAACCTTGGACCTCCTTCCTTCCTTGTGGCGTCACCCCCTTGTCTTTTATGTGGCGTCACTTTGCCACTACACCACACACTCCACTTGTGTCATTTTCCTCCACTTTTTATTCTTAAGGCCTACCTGCCAACTTCCAGGGTTTTTTTTTTACCTAAAACCAAAATTTCCCCAAAGCTAATGTTCGATCCCGGGACTTCATAGAAGCCCTCTAACCTTCCAAAATCACTTATCTAATAAGTCCAACTTGTACTAAAGTCGATCTCCTGTTCTCCCAAAAATTTTAAACGCTACTACTCCTAAGGCCCATTGGGCCCAATCCTACTAGGCCCAACTTCGGGATGTTACATACGTAATTACTCGAGCCGAATCATATGTTCATCAAACATACTTCCCAAAATGAACACATTAACAAGGTCGATCATTCACAAATATTAACATCATTATCAAGCCATTTTCGCATGGCTATTTATATACAATTCAAAACAAACCATATTAAAACTAGCCTATACATTCCATATGTCAAAAGTGCAAGCTTTCAAAGTACCAAAATAACGATCGATAGTGTGATGATGATCCTTGATGATCCCCGAACTTGAGCTAGCTTTATATAACTATAAAACAGAAAAAGAATGCCCAAAGTAAGCTTTAAAAGCTTAGTAAGCCATACGCAAATAAATCATCACAAGAACATTAATAATTCAATTCGAATAGGTGACATTTAACTAATCTATTTCCCATATACAATCACGTTTCTCATATAATCCATAATACCACAATAAGTAACTTCGCTTACGTCATTTTTCAATGAACATACAAACCTTATACATTCCTAAATTATTTAGTCCAAATTCACATTTGGATTTGTTTGACATTGCCCTTTGAACTATTTGGAATCGTTAAGGATACTCAGAAACACATATATCACTTACAATGCCATATCCCATATATGGTCTTACATGTTATCGCATATCAATGCCACTGTCCCAGATATGGTCTTAAACGAATCATATACGATACAAATGTCCCAGACATGGTCTTACACTAAATCGCATCTCAAAAATCTTAATGTCATGACATCAGTATCCTATACTATTCCTAAGGCTCATACGGGATTTTCGACTTCATAATTCAATCAATTCATGCTCAAAACAAGTCCTCCAATGCTCAATTCAATTCGGCAATATATATATATATCTATATACAATTCAATTCGATAATATATACATTTAAATTTAAAAACATTTGCATATGAACTTACCTCGTATGGGAACAAACGGATCGGAACTACTATTCAACAACTTTCGACTTTCCCCGATCCAAATCCGATTTCTTCCTTTCTTGATCTAAATCAATTTAAATTTAACTTATTTAATTACAATTTAATTCAATTTCATCCAAAAACACATAAATGCACTTTAGCCCCTAATATTTCATATTTTTTCAATTTAGTCCCTATTTTAAAACAACACAAAATTTCTATAAACCCATGCTTGACCGAATCTTCCCTAGGTCCCTAGCAACCCAATAATTCCATTTATTTCACATTTCGACCCCTAAATTTTCAACTTTCACAATTTAGTCCACAACAAGCATTTTTATCAAAAATCACTTAGTAAAACATGATAATCTAAATTCAGACTCTCATAATCCATCATCAAACAACAAAAAGCTTAATTATTCATCAATGGTATTTCATGAATTCGTCAAAAAATTTGAAATTTTAAGTATGGGCTAGCTAGTATACGAAGCAACGATCTCAAAAACATAAAAATTATCAAAAACCGAGCAAATAACATACCTAAATCAAGCTTCCTAGGTGTCGAACTTAAAAGCTTCAACAATGGTTTCTTTTCTTCTCACATTCGACCAACAAAAAGATGAACATGCATGTTATTTATGTTTTATTTGATTTATTACATATTAACACATAATTTACCATTTTAACATTTATAAATTAATATGAAAAGTATATAATACAAGCCTAATGCCATCCACTCATATTTATAATGGACTAATTTAAATTTAAGGATTATAAAAATAATAAACCATAGCAATTAAGTACTTTAACAAATAGAAAGCCACTTTTGCATTTTTCATGATTAAGTCATTTTTATCAAATTAAGCACACAAACGGTAAAATTAAACTACAAAATTTTCACACATATCAAATAACATGTTGTAAATACCAAAAATAATATTAAAATAATTTTACGACCTCGAATTTTTGGTTTCAAAACCACTATTCTGATTTAGCTAAAACTGAGCTATTACAACTCTCCCCCTTAGGGATTTTCGTCCCTGAAAATCTTTCTAGTGAATAGGTTTGGATATTGTTCTCTCATAGCATCCTCGGGCTCCCACGTAGCTTCTTCAACCTCATGTCGATGCCATAAGGCTTTCACTAATAATTTTATTATTATTTCTCAATTATCTAACCTCGCGAGCTAAAACTCTAATCGGTTCTTTGTTGTACATCATATCGGATTGAATATCAATCTAAGAGGGGGAAATCACATGCGAGGGATCTGATTTGTATCGTCAAAGCATCGATATGTGAAATACATTATGAATCTTTTCTAACTCAGGTGGAAATGACAATCTATAAGCAACCGGTCTGATACACTCGATAATTTCATACGGCCCGATGTACTTCGTACTTAACTTGCCTTTTCTGCCAAATCTAAGTATTTTCTTCCACGGAGACACTTTCAAAAATACTCTATCCCCAACTAAAACTCAATATCATTTCATTTCAAGTTTGCGTACGATTTTTGACGATCTGACGCTGCTTTCAGACTATCACGAATCATTTTCACTTTCTGTTCAGTCTCTTTAATCAAATCGACCCCGTGAATGTTATTTTCGCTGAGTTCAGTCCAGTACAAAGGTGTTCGGCATTTTCGACCGTACAAAGCTTCGTAAGGTGCCATTTTTATATTCGATTGAAAGCTATTATTATATGCAAATTCAATCAATGGCAAGTATCGTTCCCACGTACCTTCAAACTCAAGAATGCAACATCTCAACATATCCTCGAGTATCTGAATAATCCGCTCAGATTGACCATCCGTCTGTGGGTGAAAAGCAGTACTAAAATGTAGTTTCGTACCTAATGCATCTTGTAGTTTCTTCCAAAACCACGATGTGAACCTCGAATCTCTATCCGAAACAATAGAAATAGGTATCCTGTGCAATCTCACAATCTGAGAAATGTACAACTCGGCAAGCTTATCAAGTAAATAATCCGTGCGTACCTGATAAACCATAATAGTAACATATTTTAATCCCACATTTAGCATATTTTCAGATGATTTATCCCTTGATTTATGTAAAAAGGTGCTCGTAATCCTTTTTTTCATGTCTTATACTCAGGAAAGCACCCGAGGATAAAAAGAACGAGAAACGGGCCTAAAATGGACCTAATTGGGCCAAGAAGAAAATCGACTAGGCCTGGACTTAAGCCCACACGGCCGTGCCTCGTCAAGCAACTAGAACATGGCCTAACCCCGATTTACACGGCCGTGCCTTATTAAAGAAATCCGAACACGGCTTGAAGACTAGTCACACGGGCATGTGACATGGCCATGTCCCTGTCGTGGCAAAGAGCAATTTCATTCGGAAAAGGATACTTAGGGCCAAAGAAACACATTCCAAGAGCCTATATAAACCCCCTAGGTGTATCCTGAAAGGGGGCGGTAAGCTAGGCCAAGGAGCCAAGCCAAAAAGGTCAGATTTGTTAAAGCCAGTTAATCCATCTCAAGAAGTCAGAATTCTACTCAAGACGGCGAATCTCTCCTTCAATTCCTTCAGGGGGTTTTAGGGATTTCTTATGTTTTGTTTTATCTTTTCTCTTGAGATGTTTTCTTTATTCGTTATGAACTAAACCCTTCAGATACCTGAAGGGGATGAAACCTAGGTGAATCTTGTTATTGTTTTCTGAACTTTATGATAAATACTTGATTTGTTCTTAATTATGTGTGCTTAATTCTTGTGTTAATGTTTCCGAGATATTGATTCAATTTGGATGTTCTTAGGTGGAGGAGCAAAAGTTCCTGCTTAAGAATAGATCTAGCATAATTAAAGCAGAGTCGTTTGCGCGCCTAGAGATAGGGTGACGAGATTTTTTCGGATTAGGGCGAAACCTAATATGGGAATCCATAGATCGAGTTAATGCGATTCTAGTGGTTTTAATTAGAAAGAGATTTCAATTAATCAACCTAGGGTTAGATATTATTCGCTTCGAGAGAAGGTTTAATATAATTTAGGGAATCCTACGGATCAAGTCAAATGAATAAATCGTATGGTTCAGTATTAGATAACAAGTGAAGTCTAGGTGGATTCTTCCTGAGGGTATCGTCTTGATCAACTGAGTCTTTCCTCAAGTTATTTCCCAATTAATTCTTTTTGTCTTTGCGTCTTTAGCTTAGTATTAGTTAATTTAGATTAGATTAAAACAACTTCACTTTATTTTAGGCTAGATAATAAAAAGAAAGTTGGTATTAGTGCTTTTAGTTCCTTTGGGTTCTACAATTCGGTCTTGCCTAAGCTATACTACTGTTCGATAGGTACACTTGCCTTTAATCGTTGTCAGAGTTAGTTTCCAGGTTCGATCATTCTCTTTATAAATTTTAAAACTCGACAAAACAACGATCAGTACCAAAATGAAATGAGCTGATTTAGTTAGTCTATCAACAACCACCCATATTGCATTTTTTTACTCGGACACAGGGGCAAACCTGATACAAAATCCATCGTGATTCTGTCCCATTTCCACTCGGGAATCATAATTGACTGCAGTAACCCAGATGGTACCTGATGCTCAGCTTTAACTTACTAACAAATTAAACATTTTGAAACAAATTCAGAGATATCACGCTTCATATCAGACCACCAGTAAAGCTATTTTAGATCGTTATACATTTTCGTTCTTTCCAGATGAACAGATAACCGACTAATATAAGCTTCATTTAAAATCATCCAAACTAACTCTGAATTTCTCAGAACACATACTCGATCTCTGAATCTCAAACAATCATTAACATCAACTTGAAACTCTGAATTAGGGTTCGAATTACATTGAGTTCGTTTTGTTAACAGATCATTATCAACTTTCTGAGCTTTGCAAATCTACTGTAAGAACAATGGTTTCGCTTTTATCTCAGCTACAATTGAACCATCATCAGTTATAGCCAACTGAGTGTTCATCACACGTAGAGCTAACAAAGATTTTCAGCTTAAAGCATCACCAACCACATTTTCTTTTCCTAGATGATAGTCTATCTCAAGCTCGTAGTCTTTTAACATTTCTAACCACCTTCTCTGTCGTAGATTCAGATCTTTCTGAGTCATCAAATATTTTAAGCTTTTGTGATCCGAATAAACATGACATTTCTCACCGAACAGATAGTGGCGCAAATCTTCAACGCAAAGACAATAGCTGCTAATTCCAAATCGTGTGTCGGGTAATTCTTTTCATGGGACTTTAATTGTCTCGAGGCATAAGCTAAGACTTTGCCTTCCTACATCAAAACATAGCCCAGACCATTCAACGATGCATCACTATAGATTACAAATTCTTTACCCGATTCTGGCTGAACTAATACTAGAGCTTCGGTCAATAAAGCTTTCAGCTGATCAAAACTTTTCTGGCACTTGTCTGTCCACTCAAACTTAACATCTTTCTAAAGTAGTCTCGTCATCGGAGTTGCAATTATTGAGAAACCTTTTATGAATCGTCTGTAATAACCGGCGAGTCCCAGAAAACTTTGGACTTTAGATATATTTCTCAAAGGCTTCCAATCCAATATTGATGAAATCTTACTCGGATCTACTCGAATACCCAATGCTGACACAATATGCCCCAGAAAACTAACTTCGCGCAACCAGAATTCACATTTACTAAACTTTGCATATAATTGTTTAACACGCAAAGTTTGTAACACAATTCTCAAGTCCTCTGCAAGCTCAAATTCATCACGGAATAGATCAAGATGTCATCTATAAACACAACAACAAACTAATCCACATACGGTGTGAAGATTCAATTCATTATGTTCATAAAAATAGCAGGTGCATTTGTTAATCCGAAAGGCATAACTAAAAACTCATAATGCCCGTACCTCATTCAAAAAGCAGTTTTCGGCACATCAGAGTCTTTAACTCGCAGCTAATAGTAGCCTGATCTCAAATCTA
Source organism: Gossypium australe (assembly GCA_005393395.2). Taxonomy (NCBI): domain Eukaryota; kingdom Viridiplantae; phylum Streptophyta; class Magnoliopsida; order Malvales; family Malvaceae; genus Gossypium; species Gossypium australe. Next base: position 126,216,299 of record CM016625.1, read on the forward strand.
TCTTTCAAAACACTGTAACCCCTTTCAACTGATCAAACAAATCATATATTCGTGGCAAAGGGTATTTATTCTTGATAGTCACTCTATTGAGCTGTCGATAATTGATGCACATTCTCATAGTTCCGTCTTTCTTTTTCACAAACAACACCGGTGCACCCTAGGGAGAATAACTCGGTCGCGCGAAACCTCTATCTATCAATTCTTGCAACTGAGCTTTCAACTTTTTTTAATTCGGTAGGTGCCATTCTGTACGGAGTTATCGATATCGGAGTTGTTCCCGGCACTAACTCAATACCAAACTCTACCTCTCGGATTGGCGGCAAACCCGGTAACTCTTTAGGAAACACATCCGGATATTCACACACAATTGGTACTGATTCAGTCTTCTTTTCAGTCACTTTAGAGTCGAGGACATAAGCAAAGTAAGCTTCACAACCCTTTCTTATATATTTCTAAGCTAACATCAAAGAAATCACTGCCGGTAAACCATTCAAATCATCTGTTTCAATCTGAAAAATCTCATTATTCTGGCATCTCAAATCAATCGTCTTCCGTTTACTGTTTACAATAGCATCATGCAGTGTTAACCAATCCATACCCAAAATTATATCAAATTCGTCAAATGGCAACAACATCAAATCGGTTGGAAAATAGAACCCTCGAATCATCAACGGACATTTCTTGCGTACTTTATCAACCAAAACACACTGGCCTAAGGGGTTCGAATCTCTAATCACAAATTCAGTAGACTCTACAGGCAAAGTCTTACTGGATACAAAAGTTTCACATACATAAGAATGAGTTGATCCTAGATCTATCAATGTAATCACAGTAGTATCATAGAGAGTGAAAATACCGATAATAACATTTGGAGATGAACTTCTTCGCGAGCGCGAATAGCATAGGCTCTGGTAGTTGCTCGAGCTTCAGGTCTTATAGTCGTGTCTTTAGTCATTCTCTGGCTACCACTAACATTAGCCGTGTTTCTGGCCTCTAGCTGTAGTGTTACTCGGCCTCGTATTCTGCACTGTATCTTGTTCGGCCAACTCAGGACATTCACGGATGAAATGGTCTAATGATCCACATTTGAAACAAGCTCGATCGTTTAATCTATAATTGTCGGGATGTCATTTACCGCAATGTTTGCACTCAGGTTGATTTGATCTAAAATTTCCAACACTAGCTATTGAAGTAGCTTTTGAACTCACAGGTGGTCTGCCTCAATCTCGTCTAGAATAACCGCAGTAGCCTTTGAACGGCTAAAATCATCTCAGAACTTCTTTGATGTCGATTGAAATGACTTTTTCGATGATTTTTTTTTTAAAAAAATCTCTAGATTTAAAATCAGCTTTTCTTTTCTCTTTCCCCAGTTCTTCAACTTTGCATGCTCGCTGGACAAGTACCACAAACTCTTTGATTTCCAGAATCCTAACTAGCAATTTAATGTCTTCATTCAAACCATCTTCAAATCTTTTACATATTATAGCTTCAGTAGAAACACATTCCCGGGCATATCTACTTAGTTTGACAAATTCCCGTTCATATTTTGTCACTGTCATGTGACCCTGTTTTAACTCGAGAAATTCTTTGCGTTTTTTATTTATGAATCTCTGACTGATATATTTCTTTTGGAATTTAGTCTGGAAAAACTCCCAAGTAACCCGTTCTTTTGGAACCACCGATACTAGTGTACTCCACCAGTGGTACGCGGTGTCTCGAATCAAAGATAAGGCACATTTGATACATTCATCAGGGGTACAGGATAGATCATCGAACACCCAGATCGTATTATCAAGCCAGAATTCAGCTCGCTCAGTATCATCATTGACAGTAGCTCTAAACTCTTCAGCCCCATATTTTTTTATTTTATCAATCGGAGGCTTATTCAATTGCATCGGATCATTAACTTGAGGTATCACAGGTATTTGAGGAGGATTAAGCGGAGGTGGAGGTTGTTGAACAGCCAAATTTGTCTGGATATACTGTTTGAATCATTCGTTCATCATATGGAAGAAGGCTTGTTTAGCCTCTCCCTCTACTCATAATCGGCCTAGAATCAGCCGACATTGTCCCTTGAGTGGGAGCGGACGCATTACTTTCCACATCATCAGCTACGGCTCGATCAGGATCCATTTACTATACGAAAACACATTTTAATTGTCAGGAATCATCACACTATCACAATTTATATATATGGCATGTATAGCTAGACTCTCACATGCTACGTTAGTCCTAGAATCAACTAAACCGTAGCTTTGATACCAAAAAAATGTAACACCTCTAACCCGTATCTGTCACCGGATTAGGGTTACGAGGCATTACCGATCAAATACACAACTTAGAACAGTCATTTATATCAATTCAAGCATAAAGTAATATAATATCCTTTACAAAATTTTTCTAAACTCAATTAATAACCATCCTCTTATTTCTACAAGTCAAATTCGTATATTTGAATCACATAATCAACCAAAATCAATCATGCTTTTTCTAATCATTTCACATATACGAATCATGCTTCAATATTCAACTATATCAATATCATTTATCTAATCAAATTACGAACCAACTAACAATAAACAAAACCATAGTGCACGTGCTTCATAAATACAGAGTTCAAACCATGTAACCATCAATTACATGGCATTTGAATACCAATTCATAATCAAACAGAATTCATCTCATATACCGAGTATACATTAAGACATCATTTAGTGCAATTTCATTTCCTTAACAAAATACCAAACATACCATTTATTTATCTATACACATCTGTATTTTAAACCAGAACTACCATATTACAAGGCATAATATTCATTAGCATATAAGACTATAGTTAACATTACACCATGGCCAAAAATACTTTTAATGCTATCATAATATTCGCATCTCACCCTAAGAAAACAAAAGCCATTTCTAAACACAAATACCAAACCATAATTGCCCCACTCTGTTAACTATTTAATGAACAAACTAATTCGTATATTATGCACATTCACACATTAATCTAAGTTAAGGTCCACACGGCTTAATAGGCATACATATATATAAAACATAAACATGCATCACTTAATAACCAAAAACAATTGTAACTACTATTAGTTCATGTGCAGTACAATAAAACAAGTCAAAGCATACCTAATTCACATGCAAAATATCACGTCTAGACATCATATATTCAATCATCCAATGAACCATTAATTCAGTCATCAAAATAGCCTCAAAATTCATACAAATTCCATGACTCAATATTAAGATAATTGTACTTCAAATTATAGGTCAATAGTAAACCACTTCAAATAGTCAAATTCACAATATATAGCAAAGACATCACATAGTTTATAAAAACATGTATCACAAATCGAAAACACATCCATCAACTATGTAATTACTCGAGCCAAATCACATGTTCATCAAACATACTTCCCAAAATGAACACATTAACAAGGTCGATCATTCACAAACATTAACATCATTATCAAGCCATTTTCACATGGCTATTTATATACAATTCAAAACAAACCATATTAAAACTAGCCTATACATGCCATATGTCAAAAGTGCAAGCTTTCAAAGTACCAAAATAACGATCGATTGTGTGATGATGATCCTTCATGATCCCCGAGCTCGAGCTAGCTTTATATAACTATAAAACATAAAAAGAATGGACAAAGTAAGCTTTAAAAGCTTAGTAAGCCATACGCAAATAAATCATCACAAGAACATTAATAATTCAATTCGAATAGGTGACATTTAACTAATCTATTTCACATATACAATCACTTTTCTCATATAATCCATAATACTACAATAAGTAACTTCGCTTACCTTACTTTTCAATGCACATATAAACCTTATACGTACCCTAATTATTTAGCTCAAAGTCACATTTGGATTCGTTTGACATTGCCCATTGAACTATCTGGAATCATTAAGGATACTCGAAAACACATATATCACTTACAACGTCATATCCCAGATATTGTTTTACATGTTATCACATATCGATGCTCTATCCCAGACATGGTCTTACACGAATCATATACGATGCCAATGTCCCAGACATCGTCTTACACAAAATCACATCTCGAAAATCTTAATGTCATGACATCGCTATCCTATTCTATTCCTAAGGATCATACAGGGCTTTCGACTTCATAATTCAATCAATTCATGCTCGAAACAAGTCCCCCAATGCTCAATTCAATTTGGCAATATATATATATATATATTGTAACACCCCAAACCCAGCCCAAACACCATGACCGGATCTGGCATATCACTAAGGAAATTTTAAAAGTTATCGCAATTTCGGGAAATATTTTTCTTGAGTTTAACCTTTTAATCTGGAAAACTAAATAGTGGAATAGTTTGTAAAAGATATACATTTTAAATTAATGCCTTAGTGATTTATAAACCGAAATTTGGTACATGCCTTAGCTTAATTAAAACGTAAAATCCAAATATTTAATAATAATAAAAGCCCAAAATAAAACCCGAATAATAAAAGAAAATCTAATGGCCCATGGCCTTATTACAATGAAATAAAAACTCAACTAATCCAAACTATTAAATATAAACAAATAAAATAATGGCTGTCGCTGTATCCAAAATAATCTCATGCATGGCCACCTTGCGTTCCTCTCCAGCCCGGTCCGATACTCTACGTGTCTCCTGAAAAATGTTAAATAATAGGGTGAGTCACGAGACTCAGTGTGCAACCCTCATGCACCATCAGATTGGGCCGTAGCACCACAAAACAAATATCAAAACATGAAATAACAGAAATTATGCAAAGCCCAACCCAATCCTAGGTTTCCATCCGCTACACACCACCCTTACCTGCCGAACACACCATTGGGGATTTCTACAATCAACCCACACCGCTACACACCATCGATGGCAGTCATGCTGCAGTTAGCTGCACATCGTCAGATCATGGCAATAGCCACTACAACAGATCATGGCAAAAAGCCACTACAACAGAATACTTCCCCTTTCATCAATTACCCAACCCCGTGCAATCACAAAAACATATCATTAGCAGAAACATTCATTTATGAATGACAGAGATCACTAACCTGGTGATTCGCTTTTACCCTCCTCGGGTTTTCAAACGTTAAGCCGGGATTTCGGCATTTAACAAAGTATAAGCAGATTTAATAACATATATTAGTAGACAATCTAAATGGTGTGAGAAGTTACACACCTGATTAATGCGTAGTACTACTCTCTATGTCGATATCTTCACTAATCAGATCTAATGCCCTTTGTCTACAACTTTACTCAAAAGCCAGAAGAACGCGAAGATAGAGCCTCTCCTATATTCGGGCAAGGGTTAGAGTTTTACCCGAATTATATGTTTAGATTAACAGATCTCCTTACCTTGAAATCCCGAAAACAATACGACCCGAATGCTACTGAACTCTGGCTTAGAAATCTAAGCGATTGAATCCCCTTCAAATCCCGGAATGCCGCAAATGAAAGAAAACACGAGATTAATCCACCATGTAGCCATTCGGCTATGGTTTCTAAAAGCCGGAATAGATTGAAAGATTAACATATTCGACACTTACCTCCTCAGAAGATTTTGGCTACCTCTTGCAGAAAAATTCGGCAAACACAAGAGAAGAGATCTAGGAGTTTCGGCTTTTAAGAAAATCCCAAAAAAAGTATGAACAAGAGAAGGCTAATGTGTTTTTCGGCTTTTAGAAGAATTCAATAGGGAGCTTCAGCTTTTAGTGAATGGGAGAAGGATAACAATGGAGATCAGAAGATTCGGCTAAAAGGAAATTTCAAAGAAAAAGAAAGAAAAGGTGAGAAAACAATGGTGATTTTCGGCTTTTGGAAGAGAAAAGATGAGAAAAGAAAACAAGTGAGATGGCCTTCAAATTTTCGGCACAGGAAGAGAAGAAAGAGTAGGGTTCAAATGCCAGAATTGATTAGCTACCCCCCTATTTATATAAATTTCGGCACTTACCTAACCTTGCAGATAAATCCTATATTTTCTCCTTCATCTTAATCTACTAACTCATCTAAAAGAGACTTAATTAGCTCCAACTCCTCCCTCCTTTATCAGCATAATATCTACATATTTTTTTCATTAAAAATCACTAAAATTTTGCCTTGTTGTCGTCCCCTTATTGCTCCCTTTTAAGTGCCGAATTTGGCCCTATAACTTGGGCTCCAAGTAGCCAAAATTTGGGCCTCCTTCTTTGCCATTGACGCCAACTCCCTTCCCTCTTAGTGGCACCATTTTGCCACTGGGCCACAAGCCCAACTTGATATTTTAAACTATAGATACAGTATTTTAAGCCCTAAAGTGTCTAAACAAAATATTCAGCCAAGACCTCAGCCTAAGCCTGAGCCCAATTTGCACCTCTAATTCTCAAATTAACACATTGAACATGTCTACACATTAAACGCATAAGCCCACTAATTCGGAATGTTACATATATATACAATTCAATTCGGCAATATATACATTTAAATTTAAAATGTTTATTTGCATATGAACTTACCTCGTATGGAAACAAACAAATCAGAACGACTATTCAACAACTTTCGACTTCCCCCGATCCAAATTCGATTTCTTCCTTTTTTGATCTAAATCAATTTAAATTTAACTTATTTAATTAAAAGTTCATTCAATTTCATCCAAAAACACATAAATGCACTTTAGCCCCTAATATTTCACATTTTCTCAATTTAGTCCCTATTTCAAAACAACACAAAATACACAAAATTTCCTTAAACCCATGCTTGACTGAATCTTCCCTAGGTCCCTACCAGCCCATTAATTCCATTTATTTCACATTTCAACCCCTAAATTTTCAAATTTCACAATTTAATCCACAACAAGCATTTTTATCAAAAATCACTTAGTAAAACATGATAATCTAACTTCAAACTCTCATAATCCATCGTCAAAAAACAAAAAGCTTAATTATTCATCAATGGAATTTCATGAATTCATCAACAAATTCGAAAATTTAAGTATGGGCTAGCTAATATACAAAGCAACTATCTCAAAAACATAAAAATTATCAAAAACCGAGCAAATAACATACCTAAATCAAGCTTCCTAGGTGCCAAACTTAAAAGCTTCAACAATGGTTTCTTTTCTTCTCACATTCAGCCAACAAAAAGATGAACATGCATGTTATTTATGTTTTATTTTATTTATTACATATTAACACATAATTTACCATTTTAACCTTTATAAATTAATATGAAAACTGTATAATACAAGCCTAATGCCGTCCACTCATATTTATAATGGCCTAATTTAAATTTAAGGACTATACAAATAAGAAACCATAGCAATTAAGTACTTTAAAAAATAGAAAGCCACTTTTGCATTTTATGCGATTAAGTCCTTTTTATCAAATTAAGCACACAAACGGTAAAATTAAACTACGAAATTTTCACACATATCAAATAACATGTTTTAAATACCAAAAATAATATTAAAATAATATTACAACCTCAAATTTGTGGTTCCAAAACCACTATTCTGATTTAGCTAAAACCAGGCTATTACATAGCGTTCATAGTTTGGCATACCAATTACGTGACCCGTACACTTTAATGTAAGTAAGAGCCCGAGTTCAAATAGATAAGGAACTTAAAGTTAGTGTGTTTGGTGTACGATATGTAGCGTCATTCACAACAGTGGAATTCATAACCCAAGACATAGGTAAATGATATTCATTTATTGGCATTACATGGTTGATGAAAAGTAAACATGGTCATAGGTCTTTTTGTTTTTATGATGAATGACTTAATTAATATCTGATAGTAATTGACTTTTCATTATGGAATATGTAGTGGTTACCATGAGATAAAATAGGATCATATTGGGAGAATGTATTTTATCTCAAAGAGATCAAGGATATCCTATGAAGGTAACACACTTATGATAATGTCACTCGACGAGCATTGAATAATTGCTTTTGCAATGGTTTGTCGTTAGGGGGAGCTCAATCACGATACTATAGTGGAATGACTTCATGACTAAATAGGCGAAAATTCAAAAATTAATTATAAATCATTTGAGCCTTAATTACATATGTCCAATCGATCCCTCTACTAGCTCGTTGAAACCATAAATGAATTGCGTGTTTGAATAAAAATGAATAGTAGGAAAAGAGAAATGAGACACATTCAGGAATGATTATGTTTTTTTTTTCTGAAATGGAAAAATGGAATTATTTGGAAATGAATGTAGGTTTCCAAAATGGAAATGGAAATTATTCATTTGCAATTATATATAGATTACTTAAAAATAATCGAAAGAATGAGTTTATGTTTTTCAATTATTTTGAAGCCCAAAAATGAAAATAAATCATTCGGTCACAGTGAACATGTTGAGTTGTGAAATGTTGCACATATTTTCTCAAAATTTTACCAAGGTAAAATCATCAAAATTTTATCGGGGGTAAAATAAGGATGAGAAATTTGTTTTATATAGAATATTAAAGTTTATTTTGGGAAATAGAAAAAAAATCAAGTTGGACTACATTACAGAGTACTGAGTCAAAAAGCTCAATAAGTACTCGTAATTAGACCTGATGTGAGAGAGACCTATACTAGAGTGTGTTGTCCACCCCACTCCTACTTTAAGTAGGAAGTTGCTTTTTTATTTAAAATAACTACTACAATTCAAGAAGGGCTTTACCTTCTCTTCTTATAAATAGATGGCATTGGTGGAACATAATACACAACTTTGAGAGATTGTTACTCAGCCGAAAAATAGAGAGAAATTATTCTCAACTATTATATATATTTCTCTAAAATAACAATTCTACCAGATTCTATTAAAGAAGAGAGAATTTTCTATTTCCCAAAATAAAGAGAGAACTTTTTCTAGTTCTGTGTTCTGATTCGATTGATTCGAGCCCACACTCGAAGCAATTCATGGTACAAAAATAGTGAAGAAGATTGTTTGGTTGAAAGTCGAGAACAACAAGCGTCCACTATGTAATAGACCAATTTCAGTGAAGTCGGAATAGTGGTTTCGTAACCACAAATCCAAGCCAGAAAGATAAAATATTTTAATATTTTGAAGTGATTAGTAATGTAGTAGAAAAGTTGCATGAGAATTTTGATAAGAAAATTTTATCAATTAGGTGCTTAATTGTAGAAAAGACTAAATTGTATAAAATGTCAAATTTAAATTCTAGTAGCTATAAGGATTAAATAGCTATAGAATTTAAAAATTGAGGTCCTTAAAGGGTAATTAGACCATTGATGAAAAATATGTAGATATTTTTGGTGAATCGTCCATGGAAAAATTGAAAAAGAACAAGGACTAAATTGGAAATAGAAAAGTTAATAAGATTATAAAGATTAAAATAGAAAATAATATCATTTTATATCATCTTCTTCATCAAAAATACATGGAAACCCTAGGAGAGAGAAAATAAGCTTTCCAAGAATGAATTGGTAAGTTTCTACGTTTCGTTTTTAGTAATTTTTATATTTTTGAGATCGAGAAAGCTTAATTTCTCTATTTGGGGGGTTAATTTGAGTAGAAATTAAAGTATAGAAAATTTTCCATGGATGAATATGATGAAATTTGAAAGATTATGGTAGAAATTAAAAGGTTGTTGGTAGATGAACAACTTTTACAAAGTAATTTTTGATGGAAACATGTTTTGGGACCAAATTGAAAAGTGTTGAAATTCATGGAAAAATTTTGAAATTTTGAGAATACATGTGCTGTAAAAGTTATATTAGAATTTTGATTAGGCTTGGAATAAGGAGTAAAACTTCATGAATTTCAATTTTTCGAGCTTAGGGATGAAATTGGAATTTATTAAAAGTTTAGGGGCAAAATGGTACTTTTTCCTAGAATGTGAATTGGGTTCAATTGAATGTGAAAATTATTAAATTGATGATTAAATTCATTTATATCGATCCTGAAATACCAAACAAAGAGAGATCGAGAAAAAGAGAAAGTTTCAGATTAGTAGATACGAATAATTATCAAGGTAAGTTCGTATAACTTAAATAAGTATGAATATAAGTGTTAATTTGGTTGTTAAATTGTATGAAATGTGATATGTGAACTATATGTACATTAAGCTTGAAATATGTACATGATGTAAAATGATTGAAAAGGGTTAAAATCCGTTTGAATATTGAATTTCGATTGGATAAATGAAATTACCCTAATAAAACTGCATGTGTTACAGAATGGATTTAGTCCGGACGGGTAATCCAAAATGAGCCTCTCGAGTATATGTTTCAATCAGGATCTAGCCTGGACTGGTAATCCTAATTGACTGGATTTAGCATGGACTGGTAATCCGACAAAGCCTTTAAAGTATATGTGCTACAGTTAGAATTTAGCCTAGACTGGTATTTCTACTATATGATATGTGGCTCGAGAGTGTACCCAAATGGTACTATTGTATAAATAATGGAATTATGCATCTCGAGTGTACTACTAGAAATATCCATCGGAAATTCAATGATTCAATTGATAAAATGCTCATATGGCATGATGAGCTCATCTATGCTTATTGTATATTATGACTAACATGTTAAATGAATGTTGTGACTAGGAAAATTTTCTAAATTGATGGATATATGCTTTTTGTATGTTTTTAAATGTTAAATAAGATTGGTAAGTGAAATTTTGTTTATACAAGCTTACTAAGCATATAATGCTTACTAGGTTTATTTTCCCTGTTTATAGTGCTCAAAACTTGTGAAGGTCGGAAATTGGTTGGAGCTATCATCACACTATCAACTCATTGATTTTGGTATAAATGAAAATCTTATTTTGTTAATGGCATGTATAGGCTAACTAAGTTAAATGATGGTATGTAAATGATATATGTACATAATTTAGCCATTGGAGTGGCTAAAATACTTATGTTTTGATATATGTTATGGTTGGATTTTACTTGAAATTGGTTGGAATATATTTGTTAGTGTTGATGTAGGAAGAATAGAAAATTTGGGTGAGAAATGAGGCTAGGAAATAGCCTTATTTTGTCCACACAGGTAAGTGCACGGACGTGGGTCTAGGCCGTGTGTGACACACGGCTTGGGTACATGGGCATGTGATCTGGCCGTGTGTCCCTTGTTTTTAAAATTTGCAAAACAGAATGTCCAGAATTTAACACACGGGCAGAGACACGGGCGTGTGTCTCAGCCGTGTGGATAACACGGCCTTAGACACGGGCGTGCGATACGGCCGTATGAAGTCTGCACTTGATTTTTAAAATTTAATTCACCACACGGCCTAAGGACACGGGCTTGTACTTTGGCCATGTGACCTTATTTGGTTGATGATGTCATAAACAGAATGGCCCCTAATTTGGACACGACCTGAAGCACGGGCGTGTGATATGTCACATGGGTGTGTCCCTTAACCCACACAAGTATGTGGTCCTGTTTCATGATGATATTTTTCTAAGTTTTGTAAAATTTTCCTAAGTTCTCAGTTTAGTCCCGAACCACTCCCGAAGCATATTTCGAGCCTCGTAGGCTCGTTTTTGGGACAATATGATTAATTATAAAAGTTTTAAATTTGGATGGAAACTTACATCTCGGTTTTGTATGAATGCTACTGTTTAAGTCCGGTAATACCTCATACCTTGTTCCGGCGTCGAATACGGCTTAGGGGTGTTACACGCTAAGCTAAAAACACAGGTATGAATTTAGTTAGAGTTTATTGTTATAAATATCACAAATCGGGTCGGTTTTTAAAATTTAAATTTTCCATTGTGCAAGAAAGTCATTTTCAAACTGGATTTTTTCAAACAAAAACTTGTTCGGCACCTTCCCTGAAACTGCCTCGCAAAGGTCCTCCTTACCAGGAATGACTACTACCCCATTAAGGACTGGCTCATCTACAAGTAAACTGAATTGTAAAGCTATGTCCTTAAGTGTGATTGTACACTTACTGCATAGAAGATGGAATGTGTATGTCTTAGGTCTCCATCTTTCCACCAACGCGCTGATAAGTGTGGGAATCAATTTACAGCCCTAAGCATACGAGACGCGTGTAAGAATCTCGCATCTTGCAAATAACGACAAATTTCACTCGGTGTGCTCTTAGATAAATTATGTATGAACCCCTCCAAAACCCAATCATCTGCCTATTTATATCAACAAAATAATTTAAAATTTTAAAAACTTTAAAATTAACTTGATTGAAATTAATGAAAATTAAAAACTTTCCTTACCATTACCGATTGCACGACGAAAATATGCTTATCATCAAAACGAATAAGAGAACTTGTCATTCGTGAAAAATTAATCAAAATGAATAGTTTACAAAATAATAAAATAAAACTAGAATATTTGTAACATCCTGAATTTATGGGCTTGTGCATTTTGTGTAGTGTATGCTTAAAATATTAAATTGGGAGTTTGAGATACAAATGGGGCTCAAATTGGGTTGAGGCCTTGTTTTAAATATTTTATTTAGACACTCTAGGGTCTTAAATTAAAGTTTAGTAGTTTAAGTGACATATTGGGCTTGTGGCCCAGCAACTAGGGGCACAGTAAAGGGGAGCTATAGTGGCGTCACTTGTGCATGAGGAATGCCCAAATTTTGGCAGCTTGAAGCCCAGGTTTTAGGGCTAAAATTCGGCACTTGAAGAGGAGCTAGGGGGGACGGCACAAGGCTATTATTTAAGGATTTATTTTATGTGGATAATAAGCAGATAAAGGCTATTATTTAGGGACTTATTTTATGTGGATAATAAGCAGATAAAGGCTATTATTTAGGGATTTATTTATGTGGATAATAAGCAAATAAAGGCTATTTTTGAGGAGATAATAGATCAAGATAAAGGAAAGGGATGAGGTTAATCTCTTGATTGCAGAGTTGGCCGAAAATCAATCTCTGCTAAGCGGAGGAATCGGTTTTCTATATAAAAGGGGGATGCTGAAATTTGCTGTTAAAGCTCTCATCTTTTCTCTTTTCTCTGCCGAAATTTCTACTCCATTCTTTCTCTCTTCTCCTTTCTTTTTCTAACAGAAACCAAAACTCCTGAAGTCTCAATTGCCAAAACCCTGCTATTTTTTCCACTTTTCTTTTGGCCGAATCTCTCTACCCATTCCTTGCTTTTATTTTTTTCCAATTCTTTAAAGCCGAAATCACTAAGATCTCACCTCCTGAAGTTGCCGAATCTTCTTTAATGGAGCCTACTTGTGCCGAAATTTGAAGGAAACAATAGGTAAGTGTTGATTTCGGGATTTCAATGTTCTTTCGGCTTTTCAAAGTCCTTAGCCGAATGGCTATTAGAAACTAATCTCTTATTTCACTCTTATTTTCGACATTCTGGGATCTGAAGAGGAGTCAATCGTGTAGATCTCTAAGTCATAAGTTCAGTAATACTCGAATCAAGGTACTTCCGGGATTTCAAGGTAAGAAAGTATATTGATTTTAGTATGTAAAAACGGAAAGAACACTAACCATGGCTGATTATAGGAGAAATCCTATTTTTCATATCTTTCAGGCTTTTTGAGTAAGTTGTAGATCGGTTAAGCAAGAGTATCGACACTAATCAGGTGTGTAACACTTCCACACCATTAGATTGATTGCTATATATATATATATATATATATATATATATATATGTAATAAATCTGTTATACCATGTTAAATGCCGAAATCCCGGTATATCGTTTGGAAACCCGAAAAAGGGTAAAGGCTAAATATTAGGTTAGTGATTTCTGCCACTCAACAGTGATTGATTCTATTAAATGATATGTGATATATGTCGGTTGTTTTATATATACTTGGGGTTGGGTGATTGATGAAAGGGGAAGTGATCTGTTCTGGTGGCTTATACCATTTCAGCCTGGTGACTCTGTCACAACTCTGTTTCTGGTGGCTATTGCCATTTCAACCTGGTGACTCTGTCACAACTCTGACGATGAGCAGCATGACTGCCATCAATGGTGTGTAGCGGTGTGGGTTGATTGTAGAAATCCCCAATGGTGTGACTGGCAGGTAAGGGGGTGTGTAGCGGATGGAAACTTAGGTTTTGGGTTGGGCTTTGCATGTTATCTTTTATATTAAGTTTTATATTTTGATCTGTGGGGCTAAGGCCCAAATTTAATGGTGCATGAGGGTTGCACACTGAGTCTCGCGACTCACCCTACTATTTTAACCATTTCAGGTGACACTTAGTACATTGGATCGGGCTGGAGGAGAGAGCAAGGTGGCCATGCGACAGAGCGTTGAGAATTCGGCATAAAGACTTAGTTTAATATTTTATTTTCTTTTAATTAATGGGTTTAAATTTCCTTGTAATAAGGCCATGGGCCACTAGATTATCATTTATGTTTTGGGATTTTGTTGGGCTTTTATCTTAAATTTTATGTTTTCAATTAAGTTAAGACTTGTATGAAATTTCAGTTTTCATTTAAAATCCACCAAGATAATTTATGACTTAATATTTTATTCTTTAATGAATTCTTAAGCTTTCGGAATAAAGATGTAAACCTAGTAATTGTTTTCCAAAATGCGACATGTTTTGTAAAATCTTTTTAGTGACATACCAGATCCGGTTGTAGTGTTTGGGCCGGGTTTGGGGTGTTACAATATTTGTATACAAATTTATTGGAAAATTTCAAACTAATCTTGAGAGAATAGCGAGAATTGAGAGTTTAGAGAGAATGGAAGGATTTGGATTTAAGTGAAAAGAATGGAAAATAGCTTGGGTATTTATAAGACAAAAAGTTACCGTCAGGCTAGGCTAAAATTTTATCGTTGGCGCATTTGAAATTTTACAGAGGGAAATGACTGTAGCTAGACGCGATTTCACACTCTCTCAAAAAACAGCCTATTTCCCTAAATTTTCAAAAAAAAAAAAGCCTATTTGACCAATAAACTTTTTTTTTGGCATATATGGTTAATTTAGCCACAACTTTTTCTTTTAGATTTTTGTAATTTTTTCTGAATTTTTTATTTTATGTATTTTATAATGTTTTTATAATTTTTTATTTTATTACCATTTTTATTTTTATAATCTTTTACCAGTTTTTTAGTAATTTTAATAATGTTTTAGTATAAGCAATGTCTTTCATGTTCGTTTTACGGTCTATACAGAGTAATGGTTTGTTTAATAATCCATTGAAAAAATTAAATTAACTTAAAATTAATATTCTCAGTTATTTAAATTTTTAACCATGTTTGGTACCATGATAAGAAAACAAATGATAGAATTTTTCAATAAAAAAGTGTGAGAAATGATAAGAACTTACTTATCACTTAATATAGAATTTTTTCAATTATTTTTTATTTTATTTTATTTATTTTAACATTAACCTTTAATTTTTTTAAATTGCATTTATTAAACAATCTAATTATATCTCGTACATAATTGTAAGTAATATACCAAATAGATTTTATATATTAAATTCAGTACTTAATTTATTTTTCAGTTTATCAAACAGTACTTAACCCCTTCAGAGTTCATAATTGTCTCTCTCAACAATGTTTACTCTAATATTTGAATTTGTATCCTCTCCTTCGGAGTTCAAGATTATCTCTCTCAACAATGTCTACTCTAATATTTGAATTTGTATACTCCCTTTACGAGTGTAATATGCATTATGACAACATCCAACACTTATTAATTTTTTTTATTTTTTATAATTTTTTTAACTTTCTGCAACTTTTTATATTTATTTAATTTAGTTTTTTTTTTTTCAATTAATTATTAATGTGGTATATGTAAACTACTATGTGACATCCACATTTAACTTTTTTCATCCCATTTTAATTAACTTATAAAAGATAATAATTTGAAATTAAATGAAGCGTAAAAAATAATAAATAAAAAAGCTAAATTAACTTGTGTATAGTTCTTAGGCTACTAAGATCATTCTGATTTTTAAATAATTTATTGTTACAATTTCTAATTTATTAATATTATATAATTTCTTAATTTTTTTATAATTTTTATTCTATCTATTTTCTAATTGCCACGTCAAAATTAGAGAGAACAAAAATTTTCAAATAAAAAAGGTACAGAGATTCAATATTTATAAAACTAAATTTAAAATTTTAAAAAAATACAAGAACCTAACATATCTAAACCTATTTTTAATATTAGTAAATTTTAAAATACCATGTAACTTTAAAAAATCTGATGAACAAATTAATTAAAACAGATTTTCATTTTCCTTCACTCACAAAAATTCCTTTGAAAAATAAATTTAAGGAACAAGTGTAATTTTCTACAGCAAACGAAAGCACCAGCCACAGTTCACAAAATATCCAACATTCAATCCCAGATTTTGGTCATTCGGATGCCACATCTAAATAGGCACTTCACATTTTGGCCCTTAAAATGGTAGTTCATCTACGACATACAAGGAAATAACACAACCAAAATTTGATAACAAAAAAATGAAACAGCTATCTCAACGCCTCCTCATTCCTCGTCCACGGCCAGGGAAACCACCTCCGCGACCTCTGCCACCCATGGCACTTGCAGCAGCTTCTCCCTGTGCACTCTCCGACTGCAAAAACACACAAAAGCAATGAAAGAGCTTTACAGCCCTGCTAATGCATTGGCATGCATCAACACCGACAAGTAGTTCCACAAATTTGGGTTTCCCTGCAGCACTAATAAACTTAAGGCCTTTGTTTTTTTTCCTGCCACAAGGAAGTCCTCGAAAATAATTCTCTTTCCATTTCTCATCCATATTCTCAAAAATAACTATTATAAAATAGTGCGTCAATGTGACAACGGATATTACTATTTTAGATTTGTGGTTCAACACATATCTATACCTACAAGCAAATGTTATCAGGAAAATTTGCTTGAGACTCAACAATCACTAAACCCCCCCCCCCCCCAATCAAGACCAAAAATATTCTCAATTTTATTGTATCTCATTCCTTTTGCTCTTCCCAAAATGCCATTAATTAATATCAATACATAATAAAACAAATTATAGCAACAGCATTATAGATGAATAAGCGAGGAAAGACAAGCGATAAACCAAGTTCAAATTCAATCACTGACCTCAACAATCTCCACTTCTATTAGGAAATGAATAAGATCCTTATGACCAGAGGGAATCCTATAACAACATCATGACTCACAGGTTTTAACAACTCCAGAGAGGCTAGGGATTACGGATAAGAGATTTTTGGTAGGTTACCTGGGGTAAAATTTATGGCACCAATAGCAGCTAGTACAAAGTTTTGGGTTTAGGGTTTAAGAGTAATTATTAAGACAGGCTTCGAATGTCAAGTTTTCTAAATAATGAAGGGCTTTGAGTAATTTCAAAATCAAAGAGATTTCCTCAAGTTGGTCAACTGAAAATTTCACATTGTAGCCATCATCCACTTCTCTTTATTTTTCCTCTTGCAATATAGGTTCACTTTCTGCTCCCATATTTTTAGTTGTATTAAGACTTGACATCCTTTAAGGACATTTTTGGATAGACAAAAAAGAAGATAATTACATAAAATAACTCGCATTTGAACTTTCATGTCAACTTTTAGGTAGAAAACTAACCACCCCCCCCCCCCGAGTTCAGAACCACAAACTTAAATTTAACTGTCATCTACATTTGATTATCATGAAATTTTGCATCGTCTACACTAAGGGTATAAGCAAGTCAAACTACTCAGATCATAGATTTACTGCGATTGTACATTGCTTTCCATGCATCATTCCTCAAGAAGGGTTATCAACCACAAGGTCTTGCTAACAAAATTTTAAGCCAAGGGTGAGCTCCAAAAACTCGATATTTTGATCTATAATACTTAATAATAGGAGGATTTATGAAGCTTTATCAAGGGTAAAAGGTGCACTTATATTTCCCGAGACACTTTTGCTGTCTAGCATTAGAACATACACCTCAACAACACTGATTATGATTATCATAAAGACCAGTGTTATCAAGGGCAAGGCCTATTTGATCAGGCACAAATCTGGGCGCACTTTTTTTAAGTCAATAAGCATGAAAAAACCACTGCCTGATTGAGGTTCTCTTTTATTTTATTCATTTTACACTTTTTCCATCAGTTATACCTTTACTGGTAAGAAATGGATAGTATCAAACTCCATATTTCTCAATATTTGAGTATTCAGCTATACGCACGAACCACAAGGAAATCATGCATATTGACTAATAAAAAAATGCATGTTCCATAGATAAACTAGACCACACTTATGTCTAAAGCTTTATATACAAACACACACATACAAAAAACTCGCACATAAATATATTGTGCTTTACTTCACTCAGGCTAGTGCTTTACACCTTGTGCCCAAGGCAATATAAGGATTCTAGCACCTAGAGCGAGCTTTGAACCCCCTTGATATCACTGATAAAGACACCAATCACTAAAATTCTGGAGCATTTTGGTCCACAAATGATTGCATCATATAGAGATATAAGGATCACATGGAAAGAAGCAACTGACACAACACAGAGTATAGAAAAGTATGCATGTGCATCTTAGACAGGGAACAACAGTCATTACCTTGGGATTCTTAACAGTCTCATCGACACTTAGAATAAGACATGCAGCCTCAGTTGCAGCATTGATTGCATTGATCTGTCAGCAAACATTTCAGATGCCAGAGGCACAAAATTTATGAAATTAAGATTAGCAAAGAACTAAAAGGTGAAGAATTAAATAACCAATTGTTAGTCGGAAATTGGTCAAGCCACCTTTACAACTGATGGCTCCCACACAAAGTTTGCAAATGAATCTGCTATTCCGCCAGTGTTGATGTCCACTCCGTAAGGTGCACCCTCACCTGTTCAGAATCTCAAACTGTTAAATGAGAACCTTTCACTGACAACAATAGTTAAAAGAAAAGATAAAAAAACGAAAACTACAAAGGACAAGAAAAGAATGAAACCAGATGGAAGTGCATGCTTGTGCCTTAGTTTGTTCAACACATCAGTTGCATCAAATCCAGCATTGTCACAAAGCTGTCGTGGAATAACCTGAATATGAGAAGATACATCAAGATGTCAGATACTTGTTTCCATTGTTAAATGCAAAAGTTTCATCTTAATAGAAGGCAAAGTTACACCCTACCTTCCTAAATATATTGTCCTCATGATAAAATTGAGGAAGTCATACTATGGCAGCATAATATAGTGATCTCCAAATAAAAGCATACATAAACAAGGACAATAAACTGTATATAGTAACATGGGTAAAATATTAAAGAGTGAGACTTTAGCATAAAGTTGAAATGAAAATGAATTCAAATTTGAGTATCAATTTTCAAGAAAAAATACTAATAACTCACAAGGTTCAGCAAAATCAAGGAGTAAGATTTTAGCATAAAGTTGATGTTGTGGCATGTCTATGTGTAAATGCATGTCAGGTACATGACTTATTTTGCATAAAAAATTTCAAAAGAAACTTTTTTTGGTATACAAGAGGCCAAAGCCTAGGGGGAAATTGGGGAAGGGAAAATTCACAACTTCTAAGGACTGATACCCAGCCTTACAGAATCTATATCCTAAGGAGATGAGTAACCATTTCAGCTAAGCCAGGAAAGAAAAAAAAAGTGCAGAAACACCCACCTCAAGTGCTTTTGCATAAGAGTTAATAAAAAGTTGAGATTTCCCAGCTATTGTGCGTGCATGCTGCCTCAAGTATCGACTTATCTCCATCTGCCACCAAAGGCAGGTTTTACATATCAAGATAAAAAATTGTCCTCAAATACGCTTAAAAGCTAACTTGTTATATTGTAAATACATACATCTATAGCACCACCTCCAGCAACTACAGTAGAGTTCTTCAAAGCTCTTCTAACAATCATAATTGCATCATGCAAGCTCCTCTCAGCTTCTTCAATGAACTGAAAATAATAATGCACCCTCCAGCATCAGCATGAAAAGTGATACATGTCAATAAATATCACTAGTAAAATATGAAAAACCTGATCTGCTCCACCACGTAGAACTATAGTAGCTGTCCGTCCTGATGGGCAACCACTGAATATATTAAATCTTTCATTTCCAACCTGCTTTTCCTCAAAAACCTCACATGTTCCTAGAACCTTCAAAACACAAAAGAAGAAATTTAAATTCAAGAAGTTCAATAGGACAGAAAAGTTTGACAGGTTAAACTTGAAAAATAAAAGTTGGCTGCATTTTCAGCAGTACATCTAATGAAAGTTGCAACCTCATCAATTATGTTGTTAACAGATGTTTGTACGGTTCCACCAGTTGCAGCAGCAACCCGATTAAGATCTTCCTCAGCTACACGACCAGCACAGAAAATATCTCTATCTGCAAAATACTGCCAATGAACATTCAAGTCAATAAAACTTGAGAGAATAAAAACTAGTCATGATTACTGACAAATATCACTCAAAATTCTATGCAAAAGCGAAACTGTCAATAGGTAGAACATAGAATCTGGAAAGAAATAGTTATGATTTATAATAGAGAGAATAAAAACTATTGTCGAATAAGAAAATGCACATGGCTACATTATCTTTTATACAATGCCCAATGAAAGAACTAATACAAGCAGGTAATAAAGTAGCCAGACAGAGAAAGGCCATAGGTCTTTCACCAGGTAAAACTTATTTTCACAACCATAAACATGTATTAACTCAATTTAGTCAAAGCATAACCCCAAAAGGAAAATGCTTTATAAAGATTGTGTTAGTTATAATTAGGGTGGGTTTGGATAGGCGATTGAGTGCGGTGCGGTGCGTTTAGCTTACTTTTTGTCTCACGCTACAGTATCTAATCTCACCGCCACCGTTGTTTTTACACTAAATGCAGGTAAACGCACCGCCCATCCAAACTCACCATTAGTTAAAGAAACAAGTAAATACAAATGCAGTATCTACGATCAAGGCAAAATCTCACACCTGTGTCGCCAAATCACCAATAGCCAACCGTGAAAGAACAACTTTTGCACCACTCTTCACACATTTATCCAACTTGTCATAAATGATATTCCATTCTGCATCAACTATTGATTGATATTGCGATGGATCTGAAAGTCTGTAGCATATAAAGCAAAAGGCAGAGTCAATAGCCACTTATGAAAAACAATTCAAATCTAAGACAGCAAAAGCTACTACCTTATCTCAGCATTTTCTTTCTCAGATTTCAGTTCCAACTCGATGTTTAACAGAAGTATTCTGGGATTCGTAAACTTCTTTGGCTGCTGCTCAAAACCAGCATATGAAAATGTCTTTTTAAAGGCAACACCAGTAACCAAAAAGGAATCCCTCATGTTACCACCAGGAACCTAGAAAAAATATATTGATCAATTTTTGATGTGATACAGTGATATTTGATACAAGAAACATAAAATCGTAATTTAGACCCTAAAATCCATATTTTACACTATATAGAAGTTTCTACAAAAAATCAAAGTCAAATGTATGCCCACCTCAGTTCCTAAAGTTGCATTGCAACATTTATACTTACATGAAACTAAATCACTAAGGGATGAGAACCTAAACACTCAGCGAGAAAGTAAGATAGTGTAGTATGAGACACACTGGGTCCAAAATATCATTTTCCATAACAAAATGTATGGCACCAATTCAAAAGATCCAAGTACTAAAGCCAGAGAAGGGTAAAAGGCAAAAAAATGGTTGAAAATAAGGCAAGAACAGAAGCCTACCTTCTTAATTCCAATCATATTCAACCTATCTTCACTGCCAATAGCAATAACAGCATCCACAACCATTGATGCAAAGAACTCCTTTTCTCCACCAATGAGTTTTGAAGAAAGTGTTGTAGCAGCACATTTAGCTAATAAGCTTTTCTTCTCTTCTAGACTTTTCCCCTCTATACTAACAGCTAGTTCTTTGATCTTCTCAATTGCCTGTCCATTATGTAATACATTCAACATAAATAGACTCATAAAGACTACAGCAACATCTAAACCATGAGAAGAGGGGGGAGGGGGGAATAAACTCACCAAATTGCAAGCAGTTCGATAACTGCGAATAAGATTTTGAGGATGGACTCCATCCTCTACAAAAGGCTTGGCCTCTTTTAAAAATTCTCCTGCTAGCAGTACAACAGTTGTAGTACCATCACCAACCTGTAAGATACACATGAAAAAAAGTTCTTTAAATCATCTAAACAGCATGAAAAAGCATTGGATCTCCATAACATCAATACCTTTAATCAGATTCACGATGCGGAATAAAAACCAACTTAAATTTGAACTATCAGTTTAGTAATGAAAACCCAATGTTCATGCGACTAGTTGAACTCTAACTCAAACTATAAATTTGAGAAAAGGAGTCCGAATCTACAACAAAAAAGAAATTAAAAGAAGAAGAACAATGAGTGTGACCTCGGAGTCCTGAGACTTGGCGATATCAACAAGGATCTTGGCGGCAGGATGGACAATATCGAGGAGCTTCATGATGGTGGCGCCATCGTTGGAAATGGTGACATTTCCTTTGTCATCGTGGATGAGCTTGTCCATTCCCCTGGGACCCAGGGTCGTTCTAACCACATCCGCCACTGCGGTGCAAGCGTTTATGTTGCTGACGAGCTGCGCCTTCCCCTGTGATGTGTCCGTCCCTTCTTTCAAAAGAATGATTTGGGGTTGCTGCAAAGAAGAAAGAGAAACATTTTAGTAGCAGTTAAAAAGAAATAAATTCAAGATGCGAAGGAAAATGAGTCAAGAAAGGTGAATGTACCAGCATGGATGCCATTGTTGCTAGGGTTAGGCTTGTTGTTTAAGGGAGAAGAGAGATGGAAGAAGGAAGTGTCTTTAGGGGTTTAACTCTTTCGGAAGGCCGAATTTGGGTGTTTAACCTTTTAGACTATATGCTTATATCGCTTAAACTATAATGACCTTTATTTATAGTATTTTTATAGTTTGTACTTAAAATAACCTCTCATTTGCAAACTAAAGGGCGATTGTTTATATGTAAAATGATTTCTAAAAAGTTTTTTTTTTTTGAAAAATTAATATTTTTTGTGTGTACTGTCTAAAATATTTTCTATTGTTTAATAAATTTTATATAAAATTTTCATAAAAGTTGTTTTAAAATGAAATAAACATACAATTGTGAATTTTTATCTTTTCATTGTTTAATTGAATTTATTTTATGTCTATTAAATTTATGTTTTACATTATTTTTGCATATATTACAATAATTTATTTCTTGTTTAAGGCATAACATGGAATTTTGTAGAAAAAATAAAAATAAAAATAAGAGCAGCAACAATAAGAAAAAAAAAAGTATTATGTTGAATACATTAGCAAAATAAATAAATAAACAAAAAATTGTGGTTGGACAATCTATATCAACTTCAGGCCTACTTAAACCATTATTCTCTAAGCCAACCTAGGATCCACTTAGACAACATTAATACCAGAATCAGGTGTCCTATCATTAACATTAACAAATTGGTCAACAAGACCAGTAAAATCGCTCCCATCGAGCTCAGTATTTGCATTTGCAATCATAGTTTGATTTGATTCTAATATTGGAGACATTAAGAGTTGAGACACATTCAGTTTCTTTTCTGTATCAACCTGATTAGATTGTTTTTTGATACTTTCAACCGTAGATGCATTTCCTCTAAATGATTTGTCAATATTGTCAGTTGGAAAATAATGACTAAAAGGATTTGACTGCAACACATATTTATTTCGCAATGACCTTGAAGCTAATGGATTTCTTGGAGGAGTAGGAGAAGCTAAATGATGAGCAAAACTTTCAGTCTGTTACTGTAGTGATTTTCTATCAATGTTATGTGACACACTTGGTTCTTTTTCTATACCAACCTGATCATATTGTTTACCAGTATTTTCCATTGGAGATGCATTTCTTAATAGTACCTTAAAGTAATTTTGGGACACTTCGCTGTGCAAGAATGCTAAGTAGCTTGGGAGTTTGGTGTTTGCTCCATCTTCACTTCGAAGTAGAAAGGTGGTTGGAAACATGAGTGAAGAAAATAACTTCTAAATCATGACTGTGCTAAGTAGCTTGGGAGTTTAGTGTTTGCTCCATCATCACTTCCAAGTAGAAAGGCATGTGTGATGAAATGAATTCCCAAAAACAAAGAGTGAAGCAATAAATGGGAGAAGCATTAGTTAAAGTCAAGTTGAAAGCGACAATAAGTGAGTTATACCAGGAATTCCTATGTTCTTTAAGAATTGACTAAATACAATCGAATGCACACAACTGCACTTAAGGAAATTCTGATTTTAGGGAGGTTCTTGCATTTCTGGATTTAATGAGTTTTTATTGGATAGAATGAACATATTTCTTGAGTGAAGGGTATTTTGAAGACTAAAAATTGCCAATGTTTAATCAACTCGATAGTGTAAGTGTCACGGGGCTAGACCTTTCGTCTCACAATCCGTGCGGCTTTAGGCGATTTGCTCGTCCAAACTCGCCTAAGTCAGCCTTTAACTCGGATGAGGATTCCTTAAGAACTCCTTCAAGGCACCAATTGAAGAGCGGAAGCAATGCCAAAAGAAGCAAACCAAAGAACAATAGAAAGCCAAAAGAAAGAATGCACACAAGGTGTTTGAGTAAATGCTCTCTATTCTTATTCACAAAGAATATGAAAACAATGGAGTGAGTACAAATGAGGGGGAGGCTCTCTATTTATAGTAGAGCTCCCCCCAAAACCAACGGTCCAGATACATCTCGATTGACGGACGAGATTAACAGTATGGGCTTTATAATATTATATCTTTACAAGGCATAGGCTTTATAATATTATATCTTTACAAGGTATGGTCATTTCTATTCTTTAATATTAGTTTCCCAAAATAGCCTTGGTTGCCATCTATTCATTATTGGGCCAAGCAGGCCTCAATCTGATGGGCTTCTCCAACAATTCTTGGGATTGGGCCAGTTCTTGTGGGCTAAATGATCCCCATCTAATTGATTGACCTCCATAGGCGCATCTTGCACCATGGTCACGGGCTTTGAACTCTGGCCCGTGACATTCTCCCCCACTTGTTCTAGCGACGCCCTCATCGCGTCTCCCTCATGGTATTGGCTTATCCTTTCTTGAAACTGCCATAGTGCCCCGGTAGGTTCCCAACTCATCTCGCTATTTAGAAGTCCTTTCCATCGAACCAAGTATTCATGCCGCGGCCGATGATACCTTCGTCTAATCACCCGATCTGCTTCAATGTTTTCAACTTCACGATCGTACGAGACCCTTACCTCTATTGGTGCTCGTTCTGACTTGCCTCAATTTGGATCCTCCTGATCCCCATGAAATGGCTTAAGCATGCTTACATGAAACATTGAGTGAACTTTAAGCTTTGCCGGTAACTCGAGCTTGTAGGCTACCTTGCCTACTTTCTTCACAACTTTAAACGGCCCTTCGTACCTTCGCACAAGCCCCTTGTGCAACCCCGTATATTGTAAGATCAAGTGTAGTTTAGTAAGGACTGAGTCACCCACCTGATATTGCACATCTCTTCGGTTTTGATCAGCCCACTTTTTCATCGGGTCCGGGTAAAGACCAAAGGTTTTGAGCGACCGATCCGGCAGAACAACTCAAAAGATAAAGAAGTATCATTAATTTCTTCATGCTCGTTCCAAGCTCGAAGTACCATTTGTACAAATAAGAATCCCCTTCGTTACATGATTTCTTCTTCATATAGATAGATATAGGATCTAAGGGGCAATTACTTAGAAGTACATTTTGTATAACAGCCCTTCCTATCTGATAGAAAAGGATCCCATGATCCTGAACCGATCTTACCTGGGATCGCAAATCCCAAGTTTGTCTATGAAGAGCAGATCTAATTGTATTAGTGTCTATAATTGATTTCTTCTGTGTAATACTAATCGATAGGGCCTCAGCGCTTGCTTGCCTTGTGTAAACAAGCTCTGGCCAATTCATTCTTTTCTTGCCAATCCTTTGCAAATTGATAAGCTGCAGGATTTGGTCATGTATAACGAGTCGCAACAGCGTTGGGTGTGAGAGGCTGTTGACCCGTCACGATCTCAAATGGGCTTTGATTCGTAGACTCACTTCGCTGCAAGTTGTACGAAAATTGGGCCACATCCAATAACTTTGGCCAATCCTTTTGTGTTGCACTCACGTAGTGTTGAAGAAACGTTTCCAACAATGTATTCACTCGTTCGGTTTGCCCATCTGTTTGTAGATGCATACTTGTGGAAAAGTTCAAGTCTGAGCCCATTGACTTAAACAACTCCGTCTAGAACCAGCCCGTAAATCGCCCATCTCAATCACTGATAATAGACAGTGGCACTCCCCAGTATTTTACCACGTGTCTAAGAAATAAGTGGGTTGCCTCCTCAGCAGGGCATTCCTTGGTAGTTGGAATAAATGTCGCATACTTTGAAAATCTGTCCACCACAACAAGAACACTTGCAAACCCGTCAGATTTAGGCAAACCAACAATAAAATCTATGGATACACTCTCCCATGGTCTTTCCGGAATGGGCAAAGGCTGTAACAAGCCGACCGGACTCTTTAATTCGACCTTGTCTTATTGGCATACTAGACAAGTCTTCACATAGGTCTCCACATCTTCACCCATGCGAGGCCAATAATAACGATCCTCCAAAAGGGCCACGGTACGGTGCATTCCTAGATGGCCCGCCCATTTTGAGTCATGACATTCCTTCATGACTTCCTTTCGTAATTTCCCATAGTGGGGCACATAGAGGCGGTGCCTATGAGTGTATAGCAATCCCCCATCAAGCCAAAATCTCCTCGTTTTCCCCTCCTTGGCAAGCTCAATCAAGTTTTTGGCTGTGGGATCATGGGACAATCCCTCTCGAATTCGCTCCAATAAGGACCCATCAAGTTGGCTAACAGCCGCAAATTCCATCTTTCAACTGAGTGCATCAGCCACAGTGTTGGCACTCCCTGGTTTGTATTCCATTGTGAAATCAAACTCCGCTAGAAGAACCTGCCAACGAGCCTGTTTGAGAGACAACTTTTTCTGGGTTAGAAAATAACTGTTGGCAACATTATTGTTAAGGACCACAAACCTGGAACCCAATAAATAATGCCTCCATATAAGCAAGCAATGCACCACAACGGTCATCTCCTTTTCTTGGACCGTATATCTTCGCTCCGTCTCATTAAGCTTCCGACTCTCGAAAGCAATTGGATGTCCCTCCTGCATTACCACTCCCCCAATGGCATAATCTGATGCATCCGTGCGTACTTCATAAGGCTTTGAATAATCCAGTAATGCAAGTAACGGTTCCCTTGTCATTACTTGCTTCAATTGATTAAATGCCCTCTCACATTGTAGGCTCCAATCCCATACTTTACCCTTTTTCAACATGTCTGTCAAGGGTACGGTAATTCTAGAGTAGCGCTCAACAAAGCGTCGATAATAGTTTGCCAACCCGAGAAAAGATCTCAACTCGGTCACCTTGGTCGGAGCCTCCCATTCAATGATGGTCGAATCTTGCTTTCATCCATTCGGATCATGCCACCTCCCACAATGTGGCCTAAAAAAGGCACTTCTCGTTGGGCAAATGAGCATTTCTCCTCTTTTACAAACAGCTCATTTTCTCTCAAGTTTTGGAACACTTCTCTCAAATGTTCTAAATGCTCGTCAAGCGACTTACTTTACACCACAATATCATCAAGGTAAGCAACCACGAAACGATCAAGGAAAGGTTGAAGTACCTTATTCATCAGGGTGCAAAATGTGGCTGGGGCATTTGTGAGTCCGAAGGGCATCACTAAGAACTCATACAAACCGTACCGCGTTACACAAGCTGTCTTTGGCTCGTCCCCCTCAGCTATCCGGACTTGATGGTACCCCGATCTTAAGTCCAGCTTGGTAAACCATCTCGCACTACCAAGTTGATCAAACAAGTCTGCGATAAGGGGGGATAGGGTACCTATTCTTCACGGTGATCTTATTTAGGGCCCGACAATTGATTCACATTCGTAATGCTCCATCATGTTTCTTTTGAAACAATACTGGTGCACCATACGGGGACTTTGATGGCCTGATAAATCCCGCATCTAAAAGTTCCTTCAACTGTTTTCGTAGTTCTTCCAATTCTGGTGGGGACATACGATATGGGGCCCTAGCTGGCGGCACCACATTGGACACCAATTCGATCTTATGATCCACCTCCCTCTTAGGTGGCAAGCTCTTGGGCAACTTGGCGGGCATCACATCTCAAAAAGATTGTAATATTTGGCCCACTCCCTTAGGGATCTCATTAATAGACTTAACTGTTTCTTTCATCTTCAAGGTAGCTAAGTAGGAGACTTCATCTCTATGTACTCCCTTAGCAAACTGGATTGCGGACAATGTTTTTACTTCTAGGCTCCTATTTCGTGTCAATCTCACCATGCATCGATGGTTTGAATCCGAAATCAGCATGTAATTACTGGAAGGATAAATGATTGCATTAACTCGATCAATGAAACTTAATCCAATTACGCAATCATAATCATCGAGTGGTATTACCTTGATGGGTGCCTTACCAATCCAGTCGTTGAGTTGGAGATCTACTCCTTTTGCAACCCCCTTGATTGGGACACTTTCCGAGTTTACCATTTTGATCCGACCCGGCTCATTTTCTTCTCGAGACTAAGTTTATGAGTGGCCTCTTCGGACATGAACAAGTCAGATGCCCCTGTGTCTACAAGTGCATTAAACTTTCGTCCAGCAACTACGATGTCTGTGAACATCAGCCCATGACTCATCTTGTCTTCGACACCCCCTAGTATCGAACCAAGATTGTTATCCTCCACATCTGACTCCTCTTTTGCTTTCATGGCAGAGAGAGCGGTTTTCTTTGGGCAGTCCTTAATCATATGTGGGCCACTACAATGGAAGCATCTTATAGGCCCACCCTTTCTGTCTTTCCAAGGCTTCTTACCATTGTCATTCCTAGGAGCCTTTCCTTGTCTCCCCCACTATTTCCCTTTTGATTGAATTTGGGCCTTAAAGACTCTGTCCTGTCTTTCTTCCCACCAAATTCAGCCAACAATTCTGCTACGGACATGGCCTTGGTAAGCTCCTGGACTCCTCGACGTTGCAACTCTTGCTTCTCCCATGGTTTCAATCCATCCATAAAGGAAAAGAATGCCTCTTTCTCACCCATATCTGAGATTTGAAGCATTAGTTCGCTAAACTCCCGTACTTACTCCCTCATAGTGCTTTGTTACGAAAGCCGACGTAACTTTGCTCGAGCTTCATCATCGGCATACTCTGGATAAAACTGTGCCTTGAACTCACATTGAAACTCCTTCCAAGTTTCAATTTTCGTCCCACCACGTCTCACATCGGTAGACCTACGACGCCATAACAACAAGGCAACATCAGTAAAATACATGGCAGCAGTAATTACCTTAGTGGCATCACCCGTGATGCCCTCGGCACGGAAGTATTGTTCAACTCCCTACAGGAAATTATCCACATCTCTTACTAATCTTGTCCCCTTAAACTCCTTTGGCTTGGGAACATCCACACTGGGCTTGGGTGCGACAGCGGCCAACCCTCCATTGCCCAAAGCAGCCCTGTAGATTGTGAGTTCACCCTTGAGCTCCGCAATCTCCTTCTTCAAGGCTGTCATCATAGTTTCAATAGCATCAGTCTTGCCAGTCATCCTAGCCTCGACAACGTCATCCCTACTAGTTAGCTTTTCAGCAATATCCAACACGTACTCTTTGAGTTGCTCCTACATAGACTGCAACCCATCATTAAGCCTATCATCGACATCATCAATCCTCTCCTTAGTTTCCCCCATGGATTCCTCGAGAGTGACGACGCGATCCTCCAAAGCCGATAGTATGTCTCTCGAACGGCTAGCTTTCCTAGCCCTCCCACGAGTCTCCATTACATCCACATTCTCCACAACTTCTTTCGACATCTTTCACTGGTGCCTTCGAACGCTAGCTCTAATACCACTTATCACGGGGCTAGACCTTTCGTCTCACAATCCGTGCGGCCTTAGGCGATTTACTCGTCCAAACTCGCCTAAGTCAGCCTTTAACTCGGATGAGGATTCCTTAAGAACTCTTTCAAAGCACCAATTGAAGAGCGGAAGCAAACTTATGCCAAAAAAAGTAAACCAAAGAACAATAGAAAGCTAAAAGAAAGAATGCACACAAGGTGTTTGGGTAAATGCTCTCTATTCTTATTCACAAAGAATATGAAAACAATGGAATGAGTACAAATGAGGGAGAGGCTCTTTATTTATAGTAGAGCTCCCCCCAAAATTGACGGTCCAGATACATCTCGATCGACAGACGAGATTAACAGTATTGGCTTTATAATATTATATCTTTACAAGGCATGGGCTTTATAATATTATATCTTTACAAGGTATGGTCCTTTCTATTCTTTAATATTAGATTTCCAAAATAGCCTTGGTTGCCATCTATTCATTATTGGGCCAAGCAGGCTTCAATCTGATGGGCTTCTCCAACAATTCTTGGGATTGGGCCAGTTCTTGTGGGCTAAATAATCCCCATCTAATTGATTGACCTCCATGGGCGCATCTTGTACCATGGTCACGGGCTTTGAACTTTGGCCCGTGACATAAGTACATGCAATAAAGTGCATTGGAGCATGCATTAGTTGTTACGTTGCATTGCATTGCTTGAGGAAAAGGAATAATTCGGGTTTGAGGTGTGATAACTTTTGAAATGAGTTATAATTCATACTTTTAGATTTAATTAATTGCTTGTACTTAAGTAAAAATAGCTTTATTTTAGGTAACTACATGATCATTTCTAGTCAATCGAGCAGTGCATTTAAGAACTTGAGATGGTGGTTACTTTATTGCATCTTTACTTTTAATTGCTTGTGGAAAGGTCTTATTGTGGCTGATTAGCAGGTTAATGGAGAAGGATAGCAGAGGATGGAGGTTTGCTGAGGCATTATAAGAGGTTGCCATGGTAATGCTTGTGAAGAAAACGACACCCAGCCAGCAATGAGAGCACTCAACATTTGGTCCCCCACATGCACGTGTAATAGAGAATATTTACCTCAAAATTAGGGAAAAAACAATCATTGGCTGACGACTTTTACCCTAGAGGACAACCCAAGTATAAAAGGCAATAAAACTTAGAGAGACGGGGACGACAATTTTTTTGAGCTTGGATAGAGGTCTCATGGTGGCAAGAAGGGCAAGTTGAGCTAATTGTGAACTTTGGTAAAGACGAGCAGTAAGACGCTGAATTAGGGGGATTGGAGTTTTGAAACCCAAATTTCTTCATCTGTATTTTGTTTCAATTCTTCTGTTCTAAACTAATATTTTGGGATATTGATACGAAAACAACTTGAATTTGTGTAGCCCAACCATGAGCTAACTTAATACGGTTGGAGTTTGCTTTAAATGATGTTTTAACTTCGATTAATGTTTATTGTCACACCCCAAAATAAGGCCTAGGAGTTTTATAGCTTTCGAGTGTTCGAAATTCTATGACATGGTATATCGATAATGTTTTCAATTATGGTTTTTAGAAAATTTAATCAAATCCTAAAAATGAGTTTCAAATAGCTTTAATTTTGAAAATAGGACTGATTTGCAAAAGAGACAAAGTTAAGAGTTTTTATGAAGAATTTGACCAAATGTCCAAAATCAACCTAAAAATCCCCATTTTCCAAATGGTTTTCACGTCAACTTTGCACCCCATATTGGTGTCGTCTATTTGTTTTTCATTTACTCTCCCAATTAATTTTAATTTTTAATTTCTAATCCTCTTTGATTTCTATCACCCTTGAGCCTTAAAACCTCCATTTAAACCAAGAAAATCAACCAAAAACTTTATCATCTACATCATCTTCTCCAAATGTGGGTTTTTTTTAGATTTGTGTCAAAGCTAGTTTTTCTTCCATCGAAGGTAACCATTCGAATTTCTATTAGTTTTAAATGATATCTAGTCCCTTAAACAGAATTTTTAGCCATTGAAATGCATGTTCTAAATAAAAGTCAAAAATTGGGTTTTTAATGGTGAATTTCGGTATTGTGGATAAAAATGTGATTTCAAAGTGTTTTTCAATTATTTTTAACATGATTAGAAGGTTTATAAACTTACTTTAAAGTTTCGTTAAGTATTTTTAAGGATTTAATAATATTTTGTGTAAATTGCCATAAACATGTCAAAAATTTCGATACCATGAATTGAGTAGTTTTGAATAGTTTAAAGGTTGAAAATCAGTCGTAGGTGAATAATTAGATGAATGCAATTCGTTTTAGGCAAAAAGATTAAGTATAGATCGAGATATTTGAGCTTCAATTTTGTTAGTCGAAATTTCAGTTTCTTGAGGAATATAGCTTAGGCTTGCATTTTTGGTTGGTTTAAGTGAGTCTTTGGTTGAATTTTGATTGTGTATATTGTGTGGTTAATATGTGCGAAGCATTAGAACCATTAGAACCTTCTACGAGCAAGGCGAAAGACAAGGAAAAGCTAGTTTAAGCTTTCGGCTTTTTGACTAAAGCTTAATTGGTGAGTGTTTGGAATTGCTACTTGTAGACATGATTCTTAGTATTGATTGGGACCTTAGGAGTAGCCTAAACCTTTATCATAAGTTTCGAGTGTAAGCTCTCTATTTTCCTTGTTTTATTTTTGGCAAATTATGCGAATATGTGAATAACAATGAATTGATTATTATGATGCAATCTTATGAATTGTATTGTATTGTATTGTGAGTATATTAAATATGCCGAATGACAATAATAGTGTTGTGTTAGCGATACAAAGATGTGCAGTGAAAGTGTGCAAAAGTCAGTAAGTATGTATGTGTTGCATTGTTGAATATGATGCTAATGTAATAGGTTTTTGTATGTGATAAACTGATTTTAATGCACTCATATGTTGACAGATACACTACAGCAAAACAGACTTTTAGCGTCGTTTTTAGTGGCATTTTAAAACAAACGCCGCAAATATTATACATTAGCGGCGTTTGAAGGAAAACGCCGCAAAAAATGAGCAATAGCGGCGTTTATTTCCAAAACGTCGCTAAAAAGGATATATACCGGCGTTTATACGTAAAACGCCGCTAAAAGTCTGAGCATTAGTGACGCTTTTGGAAAAACGTCTCTAAAAGTCTAAGCATTAGCGGCGCTTTTGGAAAAACGCCGCTAAAAGTCTGAGCATTAGCGGCGCTTCTGGAAAAACGCCGCTAAAAGTTTGAGCATTAGCGGCACTTTTAGAAAAAAAATGCCGCTAAAGGTCTGAGAATTAGCGGCGTTTTTCAAAAAACGCCGCAAAGATGTTAATATGGGCTGACTAAGGTTTCGAGTTCAGCATTTCAAGATTTAGTGTAGTTTATCAGTTTATGGTTTATGATTAGTCTGAGGATTAGGGTTATGGCTAGAGTTTATGGGTTTGTGGGTGTATGGTTTAAGGTTCATGGGTTTAGGATTTAGGCTTTATCGAATGAAGACAGAATATCAAATTTGATTTAATCATTAAAAAATTATTAAAATATATGCTATAAAATGGTGATATTGCAATTTTTACTTACAAATTAATTTCAGCCCCTAACAAAATCTGATTGTGCATTTGTTTATCCTTAAACCCTAAACCTTAAACCTTACACAGTCTAAACCCTAAACTATAAACCATAAATCTAGATTCTAAACCCTAAATCATAGCTCTAAACACTCGACCATAAACCCCCAAACTACAAACACTAAACCATTAACCATTAAACACTAACTTTAAACGCCGCTAAATGTTGAGCAACAATTCTATTTTCACTTAGGGTAATCAACACTCATTTCGATTTTATTCGATTTAATTTTCATTTTTTCTTATTTTTGTTTTGATTTTAATTTTATTTTTCTATTTGAAATTAACTGATTTAATTATGAAAAGTACGTTACAAATTGATAACTAAACCCTTAAGAGGTTTTGCGTTATCGAAACCCTTAAACCCTAACTAATAATGTTAATTAAAACACAATTTATTTTAATTAAATATACAAAATATAAATATTTTATCTTACTTAAAATATAAATTATATTGATTAAAATATAAATTGTTCCTAAAATATTGAAAGAATATATAATTACAAAAGAGAAAAATTTTAAAGCTTTTTTTTTCATATTTTGGAATTTTTTTTATTTTTGTTTTTGTTTTGTTACATAAAAATTATAATTTTATCTAATTCTTTTAAATATTACTTAAAATTAAAAAAATTATTTAAAATTTATATAAGAAATACAATAAATTAATATAAAAATTGTAAAAAAAATTAAGTGTTAGCGGCATTTATAAAAAAATGCCGCAAATGGGGAGCAATAGTGGCGTTTTCATTGAGAACGCCGCAAACAAGATGAGCAAAAGTAAAATAAAAGGAAAATTATAACGACAGTAGAGAAAGGGCAAATCGCAAAATCCCCAGATTTTCTTTCCATCCAAAAACACCTCTTTCTCTATGTTTTTGTTTTATTATCTTCACCGTTTCATTTGTATCTATTATAATTATTATCCTAAAAAAAATCTCTCTTCCCTAATTTTCTCTCATTTTCCAGGAAAAAAAATGAAGAACACCTTCTGTAGTCGTTCTCTAACAAAGGTATGTTTATCAGTTACATGTATCTCATTTAAGCTCTAGAATTTTACAGGGCTTTGACTTTGCTTATTTATTTTGCTTTAGCTATTAAAAGAATGATATTTGATAAACGATCGGATAAAATCGAAGAGAAAGCTAGGGTTTCTACCGATGAAGCTATTGGTTTTATGGATTTGAAGTGCGTGATATGGTTTTAGAGACTAATTGATCTGGTTTTTTACCCTTAATATCTTAAATACCAGAAAACAATTTCTCTCTTTCCTTTTTCTTTTTCTTTTTTTTTAATTTCGATTTTTCTGGGGATTTTTGAATCTGGGTATTTCTGAAAATGGGGAAAAACCAAGCCTACAAGGCTATGCAAAGAGCCAGGCTTGGCTCTTCCTCTGCTGGCCTTGAAGAGATCGAGGATGGCATGGTTTGTACCCTTCCATGTTCAAACAATTCTATATATAAATATTCGCTTTATGTTGTTACCTGCACTTGGTTTTTCGTCTGGGTGCTTTGTATTTCTTGATTTATTTCCATTTCATTTATATTGGTGGATGTGTTTCTTGGTTGGTGCTTCCAATGTTTTGGAATTTACTTTTGGGGTCTTCTAAAATCTTTTTTGACTTGTCTTGTGTCAAATTGTTAGGTTAAATCTATGTAGTTTATTCAGTGTTGGTAGTTGGAACTTAGAAGTGATTTAGCGAAGCATTAATATTATACTTACTAATTGTTCAAATATCATAGTTTAACGTTAGTTTTTCATATTCCAGAATATTAGTAACAAAACAAAACAGTCTCTTTTTTGCTTTGGCTTTGCTTAGCCTGGCCTTCTTCTCCTTTTGCCTTTTTATTATTCTTTATTTCTATGTTCAGCTTGCTCTCATGCGGGTTCCCATTATTCACTGCAACTAAAAAGCTAACCCAGGTTTCTAACTATCCCTTTTGCCTTCTTCGTTTACACCTGTAAGTTCTTCTCTGCTCATCTCCTCGATAAATTTTGGGTTCAAAAGCATATTTCTTTTCTACTTCAGATTTCAATTTGACTGGTTATTTTCGTTATTTGCTATGTTATATTTTAAGTTCATTCAAGTTTCTTATCTGGGTTTGTGTTGCTTGATTCAGTTTTAACTAAGTAGAGCTGTATTTTCTTTTAATAGCTCCTACTGGAAAACTGGAATTTGAAAATTTGAATCTTGTTCATGGAAAGCTTGATAGGGATTGTATATATATATATATATATATATTTATCCGTGTGTGTGTTCTATAACTTAGTCAGGTGTAGGTATCATCTTCATGATTGAATCAACGAAACTCTTGCTATGACCAAATCAGTACTTGTCCTTCAATATAAGATAGTCCACTTTTCGACAGTGTAGTCTTCTCCGGTTCGAAATAAGTCAGATTGCATAAATTAGACCCAAAACTTTAAATAAAAGAGTAAGTTAGACTTTTAAAAATTAGTCTTTTAAAAATTAGGCTTTCTCCCTCTCACATAAACACTCTTTGGTGGCGAATCTTTATTTGTGTTTGATGCGTCGTTGAATGCACCAAAATATGTCCTACTCCCTGTAAAATAACGAAAATAATAGTAAAGGGTAAGTAGGGTCGAATCCACAGGTATCGGATTATACAAATGCCTGTTTCTCGAGATCTTGGGCAGAATCGTGCCCAAGAAAACCTGCGATCCTGGGAAAATAAAAAAACAGAATTAATAATTTTGATTTGGAATAAAACAGAATATAAAATGCATTGAAATCGTGAAAGTAAATTGCGAAAATAAAAAGAAAAATAAAAGAGTTTAAAGAAGAGTGAGTTTTCTTATTTGGTGAGATTCTAGCCTCCGGTTATCTCGTTCCTCCTTGGGTTCAATCTTTGGCTTTTGGATGACCCTTCTCTACCCAAGTAAGCCAGTTATAGTGGAAGAGGACGCCTACGTCCACCAGCTTCAAGAGTTTTACCTTACGAATTTAGGGAGCCTAACTCTAGCCTACTATTGCTCTTGTGGAGTCATTTACGCTAGATCAACGTTTCTCAATGGCGAATCCCACGCCATTTTGTCTCTTGGGCTCGCTAACCTCTGACGCAGTAAGCTCACGAACCGACGGTGCAATCCTCCCAAAACACACAAAGCGGCCACCTTTGCATACGTTGAAAGGGTTACTTTTAAAGGGACCTAGACGGAAGCGTCAGCCCCGTAATGCGGAGAAACGATGAATACCTGGGCGAGAAAGTTAAGTGCGGGTTCTAAGCCTCAAGAACCTTTTTGGGGAATTCGACAACCTTCGGCTAGATAGATTTTAGTGGTTCATAATTGTAGTGGGAAAGAAAATAAATATAAAAGTATGAAAAAGGGAATTTTTATTGAAAGAAAAATAAAGGAAGCACAAAAGACTTATGGGAGAGGAGTGTACAGAAAAAGATGAACAACCAAAATGAGTCACTCCATCCCCTATTTATAGTGCTTAAGGTAGATGGACTAGTCTTACTCATACTCCCAAAGATAATTACAATTTTAATTAAAGATAAATAGAGATAAATAAAGAAATTAAATAATCCTAGATAATTATCCTAATATTAATTATCCTAATATAATAAAAAATGGAGTTTGATAAAGCAAAGTCTCTTCTTTTTGCATTTCAATCCCTCTGCCCTCCATGTTTGCACTTTTGGCACCATCTTTTCCCTTTGTTGCACATTGGTCCATTTTTATCTTTAATTTCACAATTTTGGCCATCAATTTTGCATTGGTCTCCAATTTAGTCCCTACGAGATAAAAGTCCATAAATAACCCAAATTAGTAGAATCACATTCAAAATTAATATACAATTAGCACATAAAAACATGTCATTCTAGAGTGTTATCAGTGTTGAATGACTCAAAGCAAGGAAGTTTTGTTGGATCTTAGCCACTATAAAATCGCATCTTTATGCGTCATCAATAAGCCAAGCCGTGATCTCTTTCAATTTTACAAAGGCCCTTCTTGTTTTTCTTTCAAAAAACCAGATACCCAAACCCTAAATTGCTTCCCTTTTCACAATCTACGCACAACCAAAGCAAAGTTCCCATTTTTCCACATCTGACTGAACTAAACCAATCCTTTAGATCGGTTTTTAACCCTTTAAAAAGTAAATAAAGACCCAGTTTTTATTTTTTTTCACTAATTATATCTATTTTGAAGTTGGATTAAGTTGAGTTAAAAAAAATTGTTTGTGATTTTATGTGATCACGTTGGATTCTGTAGGATTTAAGCTAATTAGATCTGTTTTTGGGTATTTTTAATTTATATATGTTGTTTTAGCAGTTTAATTTTTTTATCGGTTTGGGAGCGTTTTTTCTTTTTCCTCAATGGCAATGCCATCGGGAAATGCAGTTTTATCAGATAAAATGCAGTTTCCTGCTCCTTCAGCTGCAGTAGCTGGCGGCGGAGGTGGTGATGCTGGAGCCGTTGGCGGTGCAGGTGGAGGAGAAGAGGTGCAGAGTTCAACCAGTACCATCATCAGAATTGGTTCCCCGATGAGCGTGACGGCTTTATCTTTTGGTTGCGGGGTGAATTTGCAGCAGCCAATGCTATGATTGACACCCTTTGTCATCATTTGCGTGAGGTCGGGAAGTTGGGGAGTATGAAGCCGTCATAGCTTGCATTCAGCAAAGGAGATGTCATTGGAACCCTGTGCTTCATATGCAGCAGTACTTTTCGATTGCTGAGGTTTCCTATGTTGGAAGATAAAGGCTCAGTTGTCACAGAGGGTAAGATGGTTACATAGTGTTTCATGTTTATTGCTTTCATTTCTTGTATTTACATTGTGGTGAAAATTTGAATTAGGATAGTCAATAATACATTCTACGATGTAACTTGCTATGTTTGATTATTTGTTCTGATGGGATGATTGAAGCTTGTTTGCCTAAAAGATTTTAAGTGTTGATATCGTTTGACTTTTACTTGCACTCTTGTGAAGAACCATACCTTCTGTTTCAGTTTGTTATGTTTGGTTATCTGTTCTGATGGGATGATTAAAATTTGTATCTAAAGGCTTTTCGGTGGTGACATTGGTGACTTTCACTTGCATTGTTGTGAATGTTGAATTTGTTAGTGAATGATACCATATGTTTCGCAGCTTTTCATGGTTGATTAGTTGTTGAATTGCCTTGTGTAATTTGATAAAACTAAAATTGCCTTGTAATCTAGTTGAACCTTTTACACACTAAAAGGTAACGACACTTATATTATAATTGGGTTTATGATTGAATTGGTTTATATTAACACATGTAATTAGATCTTTTTCTTTTTCCAAATGAAAAGCTAGTTAAAGAAGTTATTTTCCTTTTATAACAAGTTTTTTGGGTCTGTTTATGCATTCAATTTTGTCTATTAGGCGTTGACATTACCTAGCAATCTATGATTGCAGTCTATGCTGTTTACGTTCTTTAATTGATATTTGATTTGACTCGCTTTCTTCATTGCTCAGTCTGAATTACGAATGCTTTGTCAGACCTATATTCTGCATCCGAATCTGTCGTTTTAGCATCTGTTCTATGCTCTACAATGCCAAGTGCATAGCATCTTAGGAGGTACTGAAAGTGGAAGCTACGCATTTATATTCCCTAGATTTATTTTTCTTGGACTTGAAACTTATCCAAATTGTTTACTTATGTATTGTAGAAAAATAGTCTCTTTCCTGTTTAGTTAGGAACAGCTGGAATAGATTGGGTAGGGTATTTAATGGTTGCCCCCTTGATTCAAATCTTGTGATAAATGTTGAACTCAGTTCGATTTCTTCAAATAATTCTTTAGATTTTAACATTTAATTTCTCCATTTTTTATGTTTATATATATTTATATTTATGATCTTTCAGAACATGATTCACATCCTGCACAAAATCAGAATGAAAACCAGACTCTGGCATTGCATCCAAAAACAAGATCATCCTATACTTATATGTGTTACGTGTCTTAATTTAAGTTTAAATGTTGAGTCTCCTCTGGCCTTTATAAGATGGCTGTAGATTTCAGTTCTCTAGTTTGTTGGAATGTTTTTGCTATATTGTCTTTAGTTGCTTGCACACTGCGTTTTCCTATCTGTATTGTGCCAGACTTGCTACTGGTCTTTGGAAGTCCATATTGGTATCTGGGTAGGAACTTGGCGAATACACTGTTGAGGAGCTTGCACACTTGAGATAGGTAAATTCATGTTTAAGAGATGAATTAAGGAACTAGACATTACATATTACATATTATATGCTAGTATTGATCCTATTCAGCTTATAAATGTTTTCCATGCAGCTTGTTGAAAAGTTCGAAATTGACCCTAATAATGCATTTGCATTCTGGGATTGGGTTGGTGGTCAATACAGTGATAAGTATTATTCCCTCTCCCCTTGCTTACCTCTAAGCATCATTTACGATCTTGATTTCTATTGAGGATTGATTTTTTTCTAATTGAACTGTGGAAGTTGACTAATCTTTAAACTGCCATTTGCAGTTTGCAGTGCAATTGGAGTGTTGCCTTTGTCTCTGCAGTATGGTTTTTCAATAGTAGAAAAGTATGGTAACCTGTTGTTATTTTGACTCTATTGTATTCACTTTTCGAATCTTATAACTTATAACATCCATTAGAAGTCCATATATTATAGGTGAGACAGATTATGTTACCTTACAACCCTTTTAAATAATTAATTCATTAGTTACCTTACAATTATAATGCAATAATGACTTAGTCATGGTTTTACTTAATCAAACATCTCACCAAGACCTATAATAACACAAACACAATTTGTAAGGGAACATAATGAATTATTATAGGTGAGACGTTATGGCCGTATCTGGTAATGTCACACGATAGTGTTTTTGAAACCTCGTTGTTAAAATGAAAACATTCCATGTTTTTATCTTTAGTAAACCTTTGTTAGAACTTAGGAAGTCGTCTTTATTCATTTAAAACATTTGTTTTGAAACATCCCTCGTTGCGAAAGCTTTAATAAAACTGTCTAGGTGATCATGGGTTTAGAAATTACTTTAACTTTTTTAAAACCGAATTTCCTACGACCAGCAAGTATAAATCCATAAAGTAAAATAAATAAATAAATAAAAACCCAAATTTAAAACCAATGTCCATGAGGGTCCTTAAATTACAACCCCAATAATCAATAATAATCAAATCGTAAATCGTAAATTGAAAACCATGAAGTCCAAAAATTACTGTGGTCACCGATGAGTCATCCGTCGCACCTGTTCGTCTAAGTCTGGGAATTACATGTGCACTTTAAACAAAAAGGGTGAGTTTACGTAAACTCAGTGTGTAATCCCGCAGAAACAAACAAACAATCAGTATTCACAGTGCACAGTTGAACAATCTTGGGCCTAAGCCCTTTTTAGTATCAGTGACAGTTTGGGCCTTTGCCCATTTTAGTACGGTGTCAAAATATAGTAGGGCCTTAGCCCATCATAGTATCAGTAGAAGTAACAGTTATGCAGTAGCAAAATCCTACCCAACCAGCCTCTACACACCATATCCGTCCAACCCTACACTCCATGTGGGGATATAATCAACCCACCCATCCCTACATTCCAAGTAGTATCAAATGCGGCACAAAACAGTAGTTTGCAGCTGAGCTGCCAGTAAATTAGGCTTAAAGCTTTTCAGTACACTTCCTCCGAATAACAACCCCCAACCCAATGCAATGCAACATACAATGGATGACATGCTATTATGCAATTTCAGTACATATATTCAGTTCAGATATTAATATGCCGGGTACAGATATCATTCAGTCAATTTCACACATTTAGGGGTTTAAGTAGTGCTTACCGACCCTACAGTAGGTTCACAGTCGACTTGGGCGACCTTTGCAACCTTAAAAATATTTCAATAAAAATGGGCCCACATCCCATGTGATCTGCCCGTGTTGGTCCACACACCTGTGTGGCCCACTCGACCCAAATTGGCCTTGGTCGTCTGATCCATTTTTAAAGTAACCTATGCTAGCTCAATACTCATATATGTTTTCACTATTTACTTATATGTTTGTAACACCCCAAACCCGGTCAACACACCACGATCGAATCTGGCATGTTACGGAGTGAAAAACAGTTTGAAACACAAATGTATCGGGAAATTTTTCAAAAAAAGTCTCTTTGATCGTTTATAAGATGTTGAAGTGATGTAAAGGTTGTTTAAATCAAGGCTAGAAAATTCACTTGATTCTACAAATTTAGAAAAATGTTTAGTTTTTGTTACCACTAAGGGTGTCGAGTTTAATCAAGTTAAAACCATCTCTTTTGAAGTTATCTGAAATCTTAAGTTATAAAAGCATTCAAGTTACCCATTTATTTGGTGATCTTTGTTACCCGATGGTAACGTCTTTAAAACCCGAAGAGTTATAACTTTGAAAACGTAGCTTTTTACCGGTTAATTTAACAAGTTCATAAATCTAACATATGATTAATATACTCAAAATGGAAACAAGTAAATAAAACCCAAAAATACTAGCGGCCTTATTACAAACCCAAAACCAAATTAAAAGATAACTGCTGAAACGAAATAGTAGTTTAAAATCCAAAATCAAACCAAGATGCATGGCCACCTCGAGTCCTCCTCGGCTCCGTATCCGCGATCTATGCCTCATCTGCAAAATGTAAGGAAAGGGGTGAGTCACCAAGACTCAGCGTGTAAATCCCCAACCCGATAAATAATCCACTTACACAGATCATTAGCACAACATGCAAATCATGCAACCCCATAACCTAGCCATCCAATCTCCTTTCACTACCCCGTGTGGTCAAAACCACTGGTGGTCAAAACCACTGGTGACCGTAGTCACAAATATCAAGTGATGGGGCCAACCCACCGTGTGGTCAAAACCACTGATGACAATCCCGTAATACATCATGTGGGGCCAACCCACTGTGGTACCCAACCACTAGGACGAGTCACAATATCCATATGTGGTCAAAACCACTGGTGGCTGTAGTCAGAAATATCAATCGTATGGTCAAAACCACTGGTGGTCAAAACCACTGGGACTTAGTCACAAATCATATCAATAGTATGGTCAAAACCACTGGTGACCGTAGTCACAAATCAACTGATGGGGCCAACCCATCTTGTGGTCAAAACCACTGGTGACAGTCCAAATAAATCATCCCCCTCCTCTCATCAATCCCACCATCATCATGCTCATATCATACGTATCATAATCTCATATATCATGCATTTATGGATAACATAGCATTTAACAGCACATGATGGCATATACAAACATACATCGTAAATCACGTAATAGGGGACTTACCTGGAATCCAAGCTTATGCCCACAAGGCAAAGCCGCTAACACAAAGGTTATACAGTAACACAATAAGCATTGTTAAACTAATAAAGTGTGTAAGAGTTTACACACCTGATTAAACGTAATCTAAGCGAAATATTCCAAAGCTACGCGATACTACGAGATCCTGAAACGTATGCCCTCACTGCTCCTACAATCGGCCACTGTTTAGTTAGTAATCAAAAAGCCCTATTCGGCTAACTAGAAATCCCAAAAAGATGTCGCCCTAAATATAGCACTCACCTTAAACCGATTTGGTCACCAACCAAATCCCGAAGGTTCACTGCATTCGGCTATAGCTCTCCCTGCCATCGATTACCACCTCATTTGAGTCTAAAGGCCATTCGGCCATAAGCACAAATCCCGAATCAAAAAGGGATTAACGCCTCCTTA
Source organism: Gossypium australe (assembly GCA_005393395.2). Classification (NCBI taxonomy): domain Eukaryota; kingdom Viridiplantae; phylum Streptophyta; class Magnoliopsida; order Malvales; family Malvaceae; genus Gossypium; species Gossypium australe. The sequence continues at coordinate 126,259,480 of CM016625.1, forward strand.
CCTTGATGATGGATTTGGCTCCTCCCAACCACAGATCGGCACCCTTTAATGATGGTAAAGATTTCGGCTCCCTTCAAAGAACAAGACTAGAGTTTTAATACTTAGATCGAACATGGAAAAAGAGGATAAAAGAGAAGTGGGTTTCGGCATTACCCACATTAATCAAGTCAAGAAAACGAACAAGTAGTTCCCTTACCAGAGTTTCGACTATGATCACACCAAGAAGAGTAGATTCGGCACTTGCCAATGGGGACTAGATTTCGTGAAAAGAAAAGAAGAAAAAGGACTAAGGATATTCGGCCAAAGTGACAATCAAGGGAAAGAGATAATAAAGAAGTTTCGGCTATGGTTTATGAATCCAAAAGAGAAGAAATTACGAAAGAAGAAAATGTAAGAGATGAGGAATGATGTTGCCGAAAGAAAGAGGAGGAGAAGGTTAGGTGTTACGGCACAAGTATTTTGAAGGAGAAAGAAAAGATGTCAAGTGAGGGAGGGGTTCTTAGTTTCGGCGAAGAGCAAGAACAAGAAGAGAAGAAGATGGACAAGGTGTTTTCGGCAATTCAAGACTAACCAAAGAGAATCAAAAAGAAAAGGGAGAGCGAGAGGCTACCAGATTCGACTCTTTAAAGAAAATGCACAACCGATTCGGCCAAAACCAAACTTGCCGAAAAGAAAAGAAGGAAAAGGAGAGCACACTGGTGTTTCGGCTTGACACAAAACGCAAAAGAACAAGGCCTTTCAAGCTTGCCGATATTAGCTTCACCCTGGCACATTCGGCCACCATCACTTGAACCCCCCAAAACCGATTGCACCTTTCCCCAAAGTCAAAGATTCGGCCAACACACCTCAAATAAGTTTGAACTAATTCAAACTCCTACATTTGCTCCCCACCATCAATTCAAACTGTTTGAACAGGTCAAACTCCTCAAATCTCTCATCTCCATCCATTCAAAAGAGTCCTACCTGGGCACACCTCTCTAGCTTGTGGCGTCAAAAAGAAATAGCAGGGAGTGCCATTCCTGCTACTCGAACCCAGGCACTCCCACCTTGCATATGGCGTCACTCTTTAGACACCTTAGTGGCGCCTCCGTGCCACTTTTCCACTGGTATTCTTGTGCCACAAACCCCCAATTAATTCTTTTAACCCCTACTTCATCTAATTCTCTCTTCTTAAGTACCAAAACAAAATTTTCCGCCCTTACCTAGGCCCAACCCAAGGTTATAACTAGATCCCCAGAACATGTTAAATCAATATTATAAACAATTCAACACATGCAGCACAACCAAAATGCAAAACCCCGGTTTAAGGATGTTACAGTTCTACCCCCATTAGAAATAATTTCGTCCCCGAAATTACCTGGTCAGAAGAATTGAGGGTATTGCTACCGCATCACATCTTCTGGTTCCCACGTGGCCTCCTCCGTACCATGATTCCGCCATAATACTTTCACCAAAGGAACTGACTTCCGCCGCAGGACCTTGACATCCCGATCCAAGATCCGTACCGGCTCCTCCTCGAAAGACAAATCAGGACTCACCTCTATCTCCTCAACTGGTACCACATGCGATGGATCCGATCGATATCGCCTAAGCATTGAAACATGAAAGACGTCATGAATCTGACTCAACTCTGCTGGTAACTCGAGCTGATAAGCTACTGGTCCCACTCGCTTCAACACAGTGTAAGGCCCGATGAACCTAGGGCTTAGCTTGCCCTTCCGACCAAATCTCAACACCTTTTTCCAGGGCGATACCTTCAGAAAGACCTTATCACCCACTGCATACTCAATATCCCTCCGCTTAAGATCAGCGTAAGATTTTTGCCTGTCCGATGCTTCCTTGAGACGAGCACGAATCACCCTAACTTTATCCTCTGTTTCTGCTACCAACTCCGGACCCAACATCTGCCATTCACCCAACTCCGTCCAGCACGTCGGAGTACGACATTTCCGTCCATATAGTGCCTCATATGGTACCATCTGAATACTCGCTTGATAACTATTGTTATAAGCGAACTCTGCCAAAGGTAGGTACTCCTCCCAACTACCACTAAAATCCAGAACACAGCCCCTTAACATATCTTCCAGGATTTGGATTACCCTCTCAGACTGCCCATCAGACTGCGGATGAAAAGCCGTGCTAAAATCCAACCTTGTACCCAAAGCCTGATGCAAAGCTTTCCAGAACCTCGACGTGAACCTGGGATCCCTATCTGAGATAATGGACACTGGCACCCTATGCAACCGCACTATCTCCGCCACATACAACTTGGCTAACTTCTGAAGCGAATAATCAACCCTTACTGGAACGAAATGAGCCGATTTAGTCAAATGATCCACTATTACCCATACTGAGTCCTTCTTACTAGGAGTAAGAGGAAGTCCACTAACGAAATCCATCGTAATCCTTTCTCACTTCCACTGTGGGATCTTTACCGGATGCAACAACCCTAACGACAACTGATGCTCAGCTTTAACTTGCTGGCACGTCAAACACTTGCCCACAAACTCTGTTACTTCCCGCTTAAGGCCTGGCCACCAGAACTGTTCCCTTAAATCACGATACATCTTACTGCCTCTAGGATGCATAGCATATGGGCTGCTATGAGCTCCCTGAAGAATCTGCTGTCTCAATTCCACATCCTTAGGCATGCATACTTTCCCCTGAAAATACAGTACTCCATCACTGCCCAAGCTGAAACCTTCCAATTTGCCATTTTGCACTTGCAACCTCTAAGCACTTAAAACTTCATCTGTTAGCTGTTTCTCCTTAACCTGATCAATCCAAGACGGCTTTACTTGCAATTCTGCCAACAGACTCCCATCATCATAAAGACTTAGGTGGGCAAACATCGCTCGCAAATCCGCTACCACCTTAAGGCTCAACGCATCAGCTACTACGTTAGCCTTACCCGGATGGTACTCAATCGAACAGTCGTAATCTTTCAATAGTTCGACCCACCTTCGTTGCCTCAAATTTAAGTCCTTCTGAGTCAAGAGGTACTTCAAACTCTTATGATCCGTATACACTATTGACTTCTCCCCATACAAGTAATGCCTCCAAATCTTTAAGGCAAAAGCCACAGCAGCCAACTCCAAGTCGTGTGTCGGGTAGTTACCTTCATGAGGCCTCAATTGTCGAGACGCATAAGCGACCACTTTTCCATCTTGCATCAGCACACACCCTAAGCCAGTATGCGATGCATCACAATAAACAGTGAATTCCTTTCCTGCCTCAGGCTGAATCAAGACCGGAGCTTCAGTCAAAATCTTCTTCAGCTTGTCAAAACTCTCTTGCTGTTGCTCAGTCCACACAAACGGAACCCCTTTTCTCAACAGCTTAGTCAATGGCGCTGCGATTAAAGAGAACCCTTCTACGAATCTCCTGTAGTATCCTGCCAGACCCAGAAAACTTCGAATCTCTGCAACCGACTTAGGTGGTTTCCAATCCAATACCGCCTCAATATTACGAGGATCCACCATAATTCCCTCAGCTGATACAACATGACCCAAGAAAGTTACCTCCTTAAGCCAGAACTCGCACTTACTAAACTTGGCGTATAACTGTTTTTCCCTTAGCACCTGCAGAACCACTCGAAGATGCGCGTCATGATCCTCCTCAGATTTCGAGTACACCAATGTCGTCTATGAACACTACGATAAATTGGTCCAGATACGGCTGAAACACTCGATTCATCATGTCCATGAATGCTGCCGGAGCGTTGGTCAACCCAAAAGGCATTACTAGAAACTCGTAGTGCCCATACCGCGTACGGAATGCCGTATTATGAATATCAGCCTCCTTCACTTTGAGCTGATGATACCCCGACCTATGGTCAATCTTAGAGAAAACTGATGCACCCTTGAGTTGGTCAAACAAGTCGTCAATCCGGGGCAATGGATGCTTGTTCTTTATTGTTAACTTGTTCAGCTGGCGGTAGTCTATACACATCCGCATTGTTCCATCCTTCTTCTTAACAAAAAGCACTGGAGCTCCCCACGGTGATACACTCGGTCGGATGAAACCTCTGTCCAATAATTCCTGAATCTGAGCCTTTAACTCCACTAATTCTTTTGGCGCCATCCTATATGGAGCAATAGATACTGGCGCGGTTCCCGGTAACAAGTCTATACCGAACTCAACCTCGCAGTCAGGAGGTATACCCGGGAGTTCCTCTGGAAAAACATCAGCAAATTCCCCTACAGTTCGGACATTCTTTACAACTGCATCCTTTGCTTCCAAGGCACAGACATGCACCAGAAATGCTTCACAACCCTTCCTAACCAATTTCTTAGCCTTCAGTGCAGATACCACACTAGATAAGTAATCTCTCCTATTACCTATCATCACCACTTCCTCACCCTCCATGGTCTTTAACACCATACGCTTAGCTGCACAGTCCAAGCTAGCCTGATACTTAACTAGCCAATCCATCCCGAGAATCAGATCGAACTCCCCAAATGGCAGTTCCATCAAATCAGCCACAAATGCGACCCCTTGAAGTTCTAGGGGTACCTCCCTATATAGTTTACTTACTTCTACAGAGTGACCTAGAGGGCTTATCACAGTCATCTTCCTAGAAGTAGCCTCAGAGTCTAAGTTCATAGTTTCCACTACACTACTAGCAACATACGAGTGCGTCGAACCAACATCAATTAAAGCATCATAAGGTACCCCGAAAATTAAGAACGTACCGATTATGACGTCCGGTGCGTCGCCCTCCTCTCGACGCCTCGCCGCGTAGACCAACCCAGGCTGTCTCGCCTCTGTACCACCTGCACCTCTGCCCGGTGCTCCACGGTCCCTACCAGAGCCATTGCCTCCCCGGCCTGAACCTCGAGCCCTCTGTGACTGCTGATTATCCCTCCTAAACTGTGCACGATTCTGATCTTCAGACTGTAGCCTAGCTGATCTTTGTGGACAATCCCTAACTCGATGCCCCAGCGATCCACACTCAAAACATCCCCTGTTGCCAGTCCAACATTCCCCCGTGTGAGTTTTTCCATACCGAGCACATCGTGGCGGCCACTGCGTATTAGTAACAGCAGGCCTAGCAGCTTGATTCAGCCCACTATACCTAACCCTTTTCTGCTGATTCCCCGAAAACCCAGATGATCCAGAACTCCTTTTGTTCCAACCCCTATCTTGGTTCCGCCTTACCGACTGTTTTACCCCTTCAGCAACCTTAGATTTCTCCACTAGAACGGCAAACTCTCGTTCCTGCTGTAGAGCAATTATCATCCGCAACTCATCTCTCAGCCCGTCCTCAAACCTGACACAGCGCTCATGCTCTGTGCCCACAATACCCTGTGCATACTGACTCAACCGAAGAAATTCCGCCTCATATTCTGCCACAGTCTTATTACCTTGGACCAAGTTCAAAAACGCCCTGCGCTGTGCATCAACATAGCTAGCCCCTATGTACTTCCTCTGATAGGCTGTTCTAAAGAATTCCCAAGTGAGATCGTCCGTTCGCCATCGCTCCATCCTTAACTGTGAGCCGCCACTGATACGACTCATCTCGCAGCAGAGACACTATGCCCTTCAGCTTTTCCTCAGCTGAAAAATCCAGGTCGTCCATGATACGTTCTGTCGCCTCTAACCAGTATTCCGCCGTACTAGGTGCTACACCAGATACACCTCTAAATACTTCTGCACCGTTAGCCTTGAGTCGCTCGGTCACAGATTTCTGGGCTCCAGTTCCAACGCCTGCACTCACAACCCTTTATAATACCCGCAGTACCGCCTGCGACACTGCATCATTACCACCCGTCTGATCCTGATATTCCGCGCCCACAGCTGGCGGCGGTGGTACCTCATTTTCCGATCCATGTCCAGACCCCGCCGGTTCCGAGACAGTCATCCTACCCCTACCTCGTCCACGAGTGTTACGCCCACGTCCACGTGTATTCATGTCTACCGATATATTCAAGCTGATTAAAAGTTTTATGCGTTAGACCTTTATTCCACTGTCTCTTAAAACACAATCTTATGAAAAAGTTTTAATACGGGGTTGTTTCGCGAGTACACATCATCCTATAGGTCATGTCTCTAAAGTAGTTCCTACTACTCAATCATGCAACCCATCATAATCATATCAACAAAAGCAACAGTTTGGGGTACTTACCTGGGCGGATTGGTGCCGGAGACTCGGTGCCATGCTTTCACCACTGTATTCTTCCCATAAAAGCTTTTTATAAACCATTTTTAAAACATGTTTGGGCCTCAGCCCACAGCCGAGTTGTTGAAACTGACTCTGATACCACAATTGTAACACCCCAAACGCGGTCAACACACCACGACCGAATCTGGCATTTTACGGAGTGAAAAACAGTTTGAAACACAAATGTATCGGGAAATTTTTCAAAAAAAGACTCTTTGATCGTTTACAAGATGTTGAAGTGATGTAAAGGTTGTTTAAATCAAGGCTAGAAAATTCACTTGATTCTACAAATTTAGAAAAATGTTTAGTTTTTGTTACCACTGAGGGTGTCGAGTTTAATCAAGTTAAAACCATCTCTTTTGAAGTTATCTGAAATCTTAAGTTATAAAAGCATTCAAGTTACCCATTTATTTGGTGATCTTTGTTACCTGATGGTAAAGTCTTTAAAACCCGAAAAGTTATAACATTGAAAACGTAGCTTTTTACCGGTTAATTTAACAAGTTCATAAATCCAACATATGATTAATATACTCAAAATGGAAACAAGTAAATAAAACCCAAAAATACTAGCGGCCTTATTACAAACCCAAAACCAAATTAAAAGATAACTGCTGAAACGAAATAGTAGTTTAAAATCCAAAATCAAACCAAGATGCATGGCCACCTCGAGTCCTCCCCGGCTCCGTATCCGCGATCTATGCCTCATCTGCAAAATGTAAGGAAAGGGGTGAGTCACCAAGACTCAGCGTGTAAATCCCCAACCCGGTAAATAATCCACTTACACAGATCATTAGCACAACATGCAAATCATGCAACCCCATAACCTAGCCATCCAATCTCCTTTCACTACCCCGTGTGGTCAAAACCACTGGTGGTCAAAACCACTGGTGACCGTAGTCACAAATATCAAGTGATGGGGCCAACCCATCGTGTGGTCAAAACCACTGATGACAATCCCGTAATACATCATGTGGGGCCAACCCACTGCGGTACCCAACCACTAGGACGAGTCACAATATCCATATGTGGTCAAAACCACTGGTGACCGTAGTCACAAATATCAATCGTGTGGTCAAAACCACTGGTGGTCAAAACCACTGGGACTTAGTCACAAATCATATCAATAGTGTGGTCAAAACCACTGGTGACCGTAGTCACAAATCAACTGATGGGGCCAACCCATCTTGTGGTCAAAACCACTAGTGATAGTCCAAATAAATCATCCCCCTCCTCTCATCAATCCCACCATCATCATGCTCATATCATACGTATCATAATCTCATATATCATGCATTTATGGATAACATAGCATTTAACAGCACATGATGGCATATACAAACATACATCGTAAATCACGTAATAGGGGACTTACCCGGAATCCAAGCTTATGCCCACAAGGCAAAGCCGCTAACACAAAGGTTATACAGTAACACAATATGTATTGTTAAACTAATAAAGTGTGTAAGAGTTTACACACCTGATTAAACGTAATCTAAGCGAAATATTCCAAAGCTACGCGATACTACGAGATCCCGAAACGTATGCCCTCACTGCTCCTACAATCGCCCACTGTTTAGTTAGTAATCAAAAAGCCCTATTCGGCTAACTAGAAATCCCAAAAAGATGTCGCCCCAAATATAGCACTCACCTTAAATTGATTTGGTCACCAACCAAATCCCGAAGGTTCACTGCATTCGGCTATAGCCCTCCCTGCCATCGATTACCACCTCATTTGAGTCTAAAGGCCATTCGGCCATAAGCATAAATCCCGAATCAAAAAGGGATTAACGCCTCCTTACCTTGATGATGGATTCGGCTCCTCCCCACCACAGATCGACACCCTTTAATGATGGTAAAGATTTCGGCTCCCTTCAAAGAACAAGACTAGAGTTTTAATACTTAGATCCACCATGGAAAAAGAGGATAAAAGAGAAGTGGGTTTCGGCATTACCCACATTAATCAAGTCAAGAAAACGAACAAGTAGTTCCCTTACCAGAGTTTCGACTATGATCACACCAAGAAGAGTAGATTCGGCACTTGCCAATGGGGACTAGATTTCGTGAAAAGAAAAGAAGAAAAAGGACTAAGGATATTCGGCCAAAGTGACAATCAAGGGAAAGAGATAACAAAGAAGTTTCGGCTATGGTTTATGAATCCAAAAGAGAAGAAATAACGAAAGAAGAAAATGTAGGAGATGAGGAAAAATGTTGCCGAAAGAAAGAGGAGGAGAGGGTTAGGTGTTACGGCACAAGTATTTTGAAGGAGAAAGAAAAGATGTCAAGTGAGGGAGGGGTTCTTAGTTTCGGCGAAGAGCAAGAACAAGAAGAGAAGAAGATGGACAAGGTGTTTTCGGTAATTCAAGACTAACCAAAGAGAATCAAAAAGAAAAGGGAGAGCGAGAGGCTACCAGATTCGGCTCTTCAAAGAAAATGCACAACCGATTCGGCCAAAAGCAAACTTGCCGAAAAGAAAAGAAGGAAAAGGAGAGCACACTGGTGTTTCGGCTTGACACAAAACGCAAAAGAACAAGGCCTTTCAAGCTTGCCGATATTAGCTTCACCCTGGCACATTCGGCCACCATCACTTGAACCCCCCAAAACCGATTACACCTTTCCCCAAAGTCAAAGATTCGGCCAACACACCTCAAATAAGTTTGAACTAATTCAAACTCCTACATTTGCTCCCCACCATCAATTCAAACTGTTTGAACAGGTCAAACTCCTCAAATCTCTCCTCTCCATCCATTCAAAGGAGTCCCACCTGGGCACACCTCTCTAGCTTGTGGCGTCAAAAAGAAATAGCGGGGAGTGCCATTCCTGCTACTCGAACCCAGACACTCCCACCTTGCATATGGCGTCACTCCTTAGACACCTTAGTGGCGCCTCCCTGCCACTTTTCCACTGGTATTCTTGTGCCACAAACCCCCAATTAATTCTTTTAACCCCTACTTCATCTAACTCTCTCTCTTCTTAAGTACCAAAACAAAATTTTCCGCCCTTACCTAGGCCCAACCCAAGGTTATAACTAGACCCCCAGAACATGTTAAATCAATATTATAAACAATTCAACACATGCAGCACAACAAAAATGCAGAACCCCGGTTTAAGGATGTTGCAGTGTTCATTCAAAGTTGTCTACTTGAGTCATTATCACTAAATTATTTAAATCTTGAGCTACGGAATTTCAAATTAAAATCTGCTTGATTTTTTTTTTGAAACTAGACTCAAATACCTTTCTACCATAAAATTTTCAAAATTTATAGTTTATCAAATAAGTACAGTAAAATCTTTAAAGTTGTCCCTATTCTACTATTTGACAGCTTCATCCTTTCTTTACTAAAAATTATTTATCTCTTAGTACGGAATTTATATGATGTTTCAGTTTGTTTCTCTTAAAAATAGACTCATTAAGGATTTAAACATATAAACTTAAGCCCCTAATTATTTTTTTACAATTTTTAATGATTTTCCAAAGCCAAAACAGGGGAACCTGAAATCATTTTGATCTTGTCTCACAAAATTTATTATAACTCATGATTTTCAGTTCCATTGCTTACAATGTTTCTTCCATGAAAGACTAGACTTAATAAAATTTATTTTCATATTTTATTCAACCTCTAACTGAATTTACACTATTTTTGATGATTTTTCAAAGCTAGACTACTATTGCTGTCCAAAACTATTTTAGTGCAAAATGTTGATTTCCTAGTTTTTAACACCCTTATTTCCTTTCTCTACAATTTTTCACATCATTTTCTTTTATTTCTTGACAGCAATCAATTTCGACTTTTCTTTGAACCTCGTTTTCTGCGTTTCAGGTACATACCTAGTATCTTTTTGGTGCTTAATCACTCTCGAGCACTTGAATGCCTAAAATCAAGATACTCAACATTAATTTAACAGATTTACAAGCGAATTGACAACTAAGAATGAACAAATACCCAACTTACTGTAACACCCCTAACCCGTATCCATAGCCAGACTAGGGTTAAAGGAATTACTGGACTGATCGGAAACATTTACAGAAATTTCATACAACCGTTCATCAATCTCAATCATAGTGTCCCTTAAAACAGGTCATCGAGACCTTAAACATGCTTAGAAACAGGTTCGGGACTAAACCAAATCACATACAGAATTTCTTGGTAATTTAAAACTTTTCTAAGTTTCAGGGCTTACACGCCCGTGTGGGTAGGCCGTGTGCCTCCTACGGTTGTTAGACATGCCCATGTGTCCTCCCCGTGGTCTAAACTGACTTAGCTCCATGGCCACCAAGCACGCCCGTGTGCCTTGGCCGTGGACGAAACTGACTTGACCACACGGCTACCAGGCACGCCCATGTGCCATGGCCGTGTGCTCTTAAATTAGCTACTGACTTTACCCCACAATTGCTAGACACGCCCGTGTGTCACAACCGTGTGACATTATAGGCCATTTGCAAGGCCAAAAAGCTACCCACATGGGTTTTCCCTACAAGCAAAATCATCAAGACATCTCATGCATATTTGACAACCGAAAACATACCAACTTAACCATCCCATTTCATACATTCAATACTAATTCCAACCATACCAAATTACAAGACTAAAATTCTTCTCATCACAAGCATAATTCATCCATTTGCTTAATCAAAACTTGACCATTTCATGTATCAACTAATCATGCCAAAAACATACCTCACATATCACATTCATTCAAACAAATTCTCAACTCATAACTAGCCAAATCACATGGCTAAGTTCATATAACAAACTTATATCAAATACTAGCCTATACATGCCATATCTAGTTATATACATTTCCAAAGTGTACCAAAATGAGTTTAGTAGTGTGATGACGATCCTTAACGGTCCCGAGCCTTCAGTAGCTTTGACGACCTATAAAAGAAAGAAATACACACAAAGTAATCTTTCCAAAAGCTTAGTAAGTCATAATACAAAGAAACTTAGCATAAAAGGGCATATATGCACATAGGTACATTGGCACATCTTAATTACATAGCAAACTATCAAATATATGCTTTGGTCCATGTACTTGGCCATATTTGCCGCATTTATCAATTCAAAAGTCTTATAAATACAAAGCTCTTTCATGCTTACTATCACATATCATATTGCTATCCCAACATACATAATCATCAAAGTAAGATCACATAGGTACTTACCTTATATACACTTAGTGTATAAATCAGCGTACCCAAAACGGATTCACTATTTACATAGCCATTCGTATCATAGACTTGCCCGTTGAATCGTAAGGAATCTAGTAGGATACTCAGAAAGCTCGGAATAGTCGTACAATGCCAACGTCCCAGACGAGGTCTTATATGCACTCAGATATCGATGCCACTATCCCAGACAGGGTCTTACACGAACCAATATGATGCCGATGTCCCAGACATGGTCTTACACGTAAGATCATATCGATGCCAACGTCCCAGACGTGGTCTTACACATAAAGCTCATATAGATGCCTACGTCCCAAATGAGGTCTTACACAAAATCTCAAATCAACGCCAACGTCCCAGACGTGGTCTTACATGATAAAAACAGAACAGATACCTATGTCATGACATAGCTAATCCTATCTATTCCTAGGTTCATTCGGGACTTCTCGGACATTGTCACTAAGTAATCCTTATCTCGGAATTCATGAACAGGTCATATCATAAGTATTCATCGATAACAATAGTCATAAGAACACACATAATTCAATACGAATATGTTTATTTGCATAATGACTTACCTCGGATTTGATTTAACAGAATGGATACGGCTACTCGGTTACTTTCGCTTTCCCGCGATCTAAGTCTGTTTTCCTCGGTTCTTGATCTAAACATATTCAGAATTAACCTTTTTATTCACTAATTCATTCAATTCAATCCAAGGACACATATTTAGGGCTATTTACAAATTAACCCTCACATTTGCATAATTTATCAATTTCGTCCATTTTTCTCAAAACATCAAATTCACAAAATAATCACACATCTAAGCTTAGCCAAATGCATATATATATCATACAAGCCCATATTTTCCATCAAATTAGCAATTTAGTCCTTCAAATTACCATTTTCTCAATTTAGCCCTAATTAGCTAAATTCATCAAAAATTCAAGAACAAAGTATGTTCATCTAACTCAAATCTTTCATTTAACTCCATAAATCATCACAAAGCTCAACATATCATCAATGGCACATCTCATGAACAACATCAATTTATCAAATTAAGACATAGGCTTGATAGTAGACTAAGCAACAATCTCAAAAACATAAAAATCATCAAAAACCAAAGTCAACATACCTAAATTCAAGCTTACAATTGCCGAAACCTAGCTCACTTCCTTCTTCTTTCTTTCTTCAATATTCGGCACTCATAAAAGATGATAGCTTTCATCTTTCATTTGTTTCTTTTATTAATTTTCATATTAATACCCATTTACAATATTATCCTTATTACAAAATATTTATAACCTATAAACATAAGGCCATTAATGACTTTTAGTCATCCACTAAATACTTATTGGCTTATTTGCCTCATAAGGCCTCTTCTTTATAAAGCCACAACACTAGGCACTTAAACATATAGCATGCAAGTTTCACATTTAATGCAATTCAATCCTTTAATCCAATTGAACACACAAATAGACAAATTAACTTACGGAACTTTAACACATGCTTAGTCACATATCGAAGACACATAAATAAACATTAAAATATTTTAATGACTCGAATTTGTGGTCCTGAAACCACTGCTCCGACTAGGGTGTAAATCAGACTATTACACTTACCACCAACGATAACCCTCCGTTTAACTATTTTTAAGACGAGAACACTGAATTCACCAGTCTAAGCCTCCCCCTACGCCCAAATCGCAGAGAAAAAACATTACCACTTCAGTCACTAAGAGATTCATGACAAAAATGAAGAGAAACACTTACCGAAACTAAGTGAGCACTAACAGCATGAGGAAATGAAGGAAAATAAATGGATTAGGAAAAAATCAAGAAGAAGAAAAAGAAGAGAAAGATGGGAAAACTCAAAGAATTTCGGCAAGAGAAGAGGGAGAAGAATAGACGTCATAATTTTTTTTTTGGAAAAGGGAGCCAAAATTAGGTAATGGAAAAAATTAAAATAAAATCCTTATAACCCCCAAAATCCCTTAATCTTCTCCCCTAATTCCCACAACTCTATCCCAAAATCTGAGTAAAAAATAATACATTTACCTGTGCAGGGATTCGAACACAAGACCTCCACCATAATAACACACCATTTAACCACCAGACCAGCAGACCCATTCTGATGTAATTTACCCAACAGTTAAACTTAAGCCATTTGCACAAGGTTAAGGCTTTATTTATAAAAAAACCAAAATTTACCCAAGTAAGGCTTGAACTTGGGATGATCGCTGAAATCAGAGTTTTAAAATTTATAAAGAATGAGATCGAACCTGGAACCTAACTCTGACAACGATTAAAGGCAAGTGTACCTATCGAACAGTAGTATAGCTTAGGCAAGACCGGATTGTCGAACCCAAAGGAACTAAAAGTACTAATACTAACTTTCTTTTCATTATTTAGCCTAAAATAAAGTGAAGTTGCTTTAATCTAAATTAACGACTACTAAGCTAAAGACGCAAAGACAAAAAGAACGAATTGGGAAATAACTTGACGAAAAACTTAGTTGATCACGACGATACCCTCAGGAAGAATCCACCTAGAATTCACTTGTTATTTAACACTGAACCATACAATTTATTCACTTAGTTTGATCTGTAGGACTCCCTAACGTATATTAAACCCTCTCTCTAGGCGAATAACGTCTAACCCTAGGTTAATTTGTGGAACTCTTGTTCTCTTATAATAACCCCCTAGAATAGTAGTAAATTGATCTATGGATATCCCATATTAGGTTTCACCCTAATCCGACAAAATCTTGTAACCCTATCTCTAGGCATTCGATCAACTCCACTTAATTATACTAGATCTAGTCTTAAGCAGGGTTTATTCCTCCTCCACCAAAGCACATTAGATTTGGATTAAGCATGCATAATTAAGAAAAACTAAGTATTTATCATATAATTCAGGAATAAATAACAAGATTCATCTAGGTTTCATCCCCTTCAGGTATCTGAGGGGTTTAGTTCATAACAAATAAAGAAAACATCTCAAGAGAAAAGATAAAACAAAACATAAGAAATCCCTAAAACTTCCTGAAGGAATTGAAGGAGAAATCCACCGTCTTGAGTAAAATTCTGACTTCTTGGGATGGATCAACTGGCTAACTTCGAGTGATTCCCACAATTCTGACCTTTCCAGCTTGGCTTCTTGGCCTAGCTCGACGCCCCTTCAACGGTGGTACTTAGGGGGTATTTATAGGCTCTTGGAATGCGATTCTTTCTTCCTAAGTATCCTTTTCCAACTGAAATTGTCTAAGTCTACGACAGGGGCATGGCCATGTCACACGCCCGTGTGGTTCGACTTCAGACCATGTTCGAATTTCTAAGTTGAGTCACGGTCGTGTAAATCAGGGTGAGGCCGTGTTCTAGATGCATGACAAGACACGACCGTATGCTCTTTGGGCCAGGCCGTGTGGATTTCATAATATGACCCATTTACTCCGTTTTGGGCTCGTTTTACGTTCTTTTCATCCTCGGGTGCTTTCCTGGGTATAAGACATGAAAAGAAAGGATTAAGAGCACCTTTTTACATAAATTGAGGGATAAATCATCCAAAAACATATTAAATGTGGGTCTAAAATATGTAATAATTACGGTTTATCAAATACCTCCACACTTAAGCTTTTGGTTGTCCTCAAGCAAAATTCTCAACTTACAATTAAAACAAACCTTCCATAATTCACAATTCCTATTGACAATGCCTTATCATAATTCATAGATAATTTATACATGGATAATTCAATTCAAAGAGTCTTAAATATTCAAACAATGATAAGTCATTTATTTGTAATTCGAAAACGTAGGTGTTTCCCCTTATCTGAAATATTACCTTTAATTTGAAATTGACAAGAGTTGACATCCTCACTATAGATTCGCTCAAATCACTCAAAGTGCTTAAGGGTTAGGAAAAGAAGCACCCATATGTCGAACCTGAAAAGTTAATCCCATAGGCTTGCCTGAAAATCAAATCTCCATCACTGTAAAATGAGATGATAAACAGATCAAAAGGTCTTTGTTAGGTTTGTAACGGGGCTAGGGTTAAGGTGTGGATAAAGGCTAAAATTAGAAGGTTAGAATCAAGATTGAATTGACAAGTACCTACTTAATGAATACTTGAATTAATTTTTTACATCAACTGATAATAATATTCCTAATAATACGAGCTTTTCTTTCGGAAAATAAACTTTAACTGTATAAGCTCACTATTAATACTGAATATACTTCAAAAAATTTTTTAATCACAAGCTAATAATAAAGGATGAATTCTACTCATAGCATAATATAATTCGGTAACTAATCAAATCATATCTCGATTAAAAGGTAGTTAAAAGGAATGGTGATAACAAATACAAAGGGGTTTTTGGGTTATTAATGGGTGAGTCAATAAAGAGGGTTGTTAGGATCAACGTGTAATATCCTGGAATAGGGGTTATTAGTGATTAAATTATTTTGCATAAATATGGTCGTTGTGGTGCTAATTGAGGTATTCTAGGGGCTAGTTATAAGCCAAGGGAAGGGCCGAGTTATAGGAAAAATTTTGTTTTTAAGTGTTAGTTAAGGAGAAGCTAGGTGAAGAAGGTCTTAAAAGAAATTTTGTGGAGTTTAGGACATAAGAAAACAATTGGAAAAGTGGCAAGGGACGCCACCTAAGGTGCAAAGGAGTTTGCGTCAGGAGGGAGGAGGTTCGAGCTGCAGAAATTGCATTGTGGGCTTTTCTTTTTGCGTCAAGAAGGGGAGCAAGGCCAGGGAGACCTTAAGGGAAGAATATAGGCGTCTTTGGTCATGAAAGTGAGCCTGGTAAAGTGGCTGCAAGGCGCCACTTAGGGCCTTGGTGATGACGCCATGGGCAAGGGCCTTGGTTTGAATCACGGGAGTGTGTTTTTATTTTGTTGCTCTTTGCGTTAAGAAGGGGGGACTGGGCTAAGGAGGCTTTAAGGGGAATTCGTGAGGGATTTATGCCACAAGAAATCATGTGGCAAAGTGGCAATGGAGCGCCTAGGTGCAAGGGGAAAGGTTCGAATCACGTGGGCAGCATAAGTGGGATTTTATTTTGCTACTGGCGTCAAAGAGAGGGGAGGAAGTGGACAGCATGTGGGCTTCCAAAAGATAAGGATTAAGTTGTTTTATTTTTTTAAAAATTCGGCTGAAGAAGTTGGATAAGTGGGGATTTATTTTATTTGGTTTAAATAGGTAGATAAGGGATGATTGTGGTTTTAATTTTTTTATTAATTCTTTTTAAATGAAGTGATAAATTAGGAGAAGAAAGTGGAGTAGGATAAGGGACATAGTGGTGGCCAAATGAGGGGCTCCTTGGGGTTGATGTATTCGGCCAAGTGAAAGTGGGATAAGTATGATTTTATTTTATTTATTTTTTTAAATGGGAAGATAAGGGATAAGGTGATGGAGTGTTTTATTTTATTTGTTAAGAGATAAAATAGGAGTTTTATATAGGATAAGGGAGAAAGCTAATGGCCGAATGTGGGGCTCTTTTGATGTGTAAATTCGGTCAAGTAAGGGGGTGTTGAGTGCCGAATTTTAGTAGGGAGGAGTGTTCATCTTGTTGCCGGAATAGTTAGCCATAGAATTCTCTCTTTCAAGTTTTCTTTTCATCCTTATGTATGGCCTAAACATGCACCCTATTTTCCCTTTTGACAAAAGCCGGAAGCTAGCAATATTGGTGCATTTATTTTCTTTCTCCTTTTACATCTCTTCTTTTCTTTTATCTTGCTTAAACCGAAATATCCCTTAAAGTTGCCATTGCCGAATATTTCAACTTCATTCAGGAGCCTTAGCCGAATCTTTTAGGTCCTGCATTCTCTATTCTTTGTCACAAGTGTTAGAAGCCGAAAATATCCTTTTGATATCATTCTTAAAAGCCGAATCCCCAAGAAAGGTGCTGTCGACCACTCTCTTCTAGTCTCTTCAAACGTGTGGTGGTAAGTGTTCTTTCGTTATCAATCGGTCTCTCTTCTCTTATGTTTTGGTAGCCGAATCAAGTGATTGAGTTTGATTGGTAGAGATGGCCGAATGTACATAAAGCCGTGTGGTGTTCCTTTTGAAGGTAGCCAACGTGAAGAAGCATAGAATGAGCGTTTCGGGATTTGATTTAAGCAAGGTAAGTCAAGGTGATAATTCGGCCAAGGGCCACTTTCCTTAGATTATTGTTTAAGCAGATTCTAATAAGTTGTTAAGCAGGGATATTGGTAACTTCAGGAGCAAGCAGTATTCGGGATATAGTTGGGCAAGGTAAGTGGTTGTATTATTCGGCCTTAGGCCATAGTTGTTTGCTAGTGAATAACCGATTTTGGTTATGGTGATTTAAGGGCAAATCGACAGGAATAAAGAGTTTCGGGATCCTAGATTGTGCTAGATTCGTATAGATCGGGTTTTCGCTAAATAACCAGGTGCGTAGTTATCGCACTGTTCTCTTGTTGTGTGTATGTGTTATATTTATAAATATGTGATATGATGTGAATGATAGCCGAAATAAGGGCTAAGATTGTGAATACCCGTGGTGGGTGATCAAATAATCAGGTCAGTGATTTACTATATTAAATGATTATTGATGAATGTATGGAAATGTGATGGCATGTAATGTATATTTGTTTCAAGTGATATGTTGCCATGATTCATATATATGTATGGGACTTGGGATGTGACTATTGAAGGAAAGGGTGTACATTATGTACGTGGTCTAATGTTAGTCTTGTGCTACATTAGCGCTTGATGTTGGCTATGTGCTTCATCAAGGGAGGTGTTGGCTAGGTGCCACATCTCGGCGGTTGATAGCTATGTGTATCACCGTGGACTGATTGATATATGGGATCACCTATGTGATCGGTGGCTTAGCCACGGCCTTGAGTAGCAAGTCTGCCAAGGTAGGATATGTGGATCACTCGGTTGATCGGTGGATTAGCCACGGCCTTGGGCAGCAGGTCTGCCGAGGTAGGTGTGATGGATGGACATTAGGATGGGTTGGGCTTCATTTTGCATAATGTTGTATATGAACTGTGTGGATATGGGCCAAGCCCATATGGGGGAACATGTGAAATAACTATGCACTGAGTCTGTTTGACTCACCCAATTTTTACCAACATCGCAGGTGACGCATAAAGCTTGGACCGGGTTGGAGTGGATACGAGGTGGCCCATGCAGAAGATATTTTACTTGTTTTAAATATTTTATATTTTCAGTATTTATGAATGAGTATTTATTGTAATAAGGGCCATTTAAAGTATTTGGGAATTTTATTTATGTTAAGGTGGATTGACATTTACATTATTAATTGGAAATGTTTTTATGTTTTAATTTTAACACCTCATATTATAAGAATTTTATATTAAAGTTTTAAATCTGAATATTTTGTAACAACTTAATTTATTTCGAAATTTTATATACACAATGTTTTTCTAAAGACAATAAATTTATACGTTTTTCACCTCTAAGTCAAAATATTTTTCAAACGTTTTTCCGCAGTGACATACCAGATCCGGTCAAGACTCGTGGGCCGGGTTTGGGGGTGTTACAGTTTGGTAACAAAGCCCGGTTCAAAACTCAACTTTGAGGTTTTGGGCCCGAAAATAGTTTTCAAAAATGGGCTTTTCGAAAATATAGGCTTTTATGAACTTTTTCAGGTCGTTCTGGCATGGCACCTGTACCTCCGGCCCGAAGTCCACCAGGTAGGTACCTCTGACTATTGAGGTGATTTGAATATGTGAACTGTATGGGCTTTTAAGGGAACGTAGATTAGTGAACTAGAATCTGTTGAACCCTAGGACTAGTCTACTCCAACACAAGATGCATAAGACTTAAGGATTATCAAACAAACCTGTGACTAAGTCGCCGAGCTAGGGTGTGGCAACCGTTGTGCGCATGTCTAGGAGTGGATTCAGTAAGAGCTTGGTACTTAAGCAGTCCTAGCGACTCACCTCCTCTTTACTCGAATCCTACCTGGTGCGTAGTAACCGTTCACCCTAACCAAGAGGACTTATTCACGGGTTAAACCAATCACTAAAACCTGAAAGGGACTAGCCATGCAGTTTTATAAAAACCCTAGTTTTTAAAACATTAAATTACCCTTTTTGATTTGTACAAACTATTTTGAAGACATTTCTCAAAATATTTTTGGTTTACAAAATTACGAAAATACCCCTGTGTTGTAAATTACCAAAATGCCCTTGGATTAAAAAAATTCATATTACCCTTGACTTTTATTAAAATATTCTTACTTTACAAAATATCAGAAAATCCTATTTTGCAAAATATTGAGATACCCAAATTTGGAAATTTACAAGAATACCCCTGACTTACAAAATTACCAAAATAACCCCCAATTTCTGAAATTTCTACGACACTTTTAATTTGGAAATTTTCAGAATACCCTTAAGTTTTGAAAATTTTGAAATGCCTCTGATTTGTGAAGATTTTCAAATTGACCCCGATTTATTACCAAAATACTCCTATAGGACAAATGACGAAATTACCCTTGGGTGAGGAAATGGACAGAAATGCCCATAAAAGTGAAGTGAGTGCTGTGGATCAATGAATGTGTCTTTATGGATGAATGTGAATGTGATTCTCTGAATTAGAATAGTGAACTTGAACTGAAACTTTGTGTGATCGAAAGAACTACTTCTAAATAGTTCATTTCATAAAACTGTTCGCAGTTAAACAGTGAAACAAAATTTCTAATGCATAAAACTTCTTAATCAGATTAAATTGCGATGTTAGAGATGAGTTCTAGGGGACGTGGACGTCGTGGACGTGGTAGAGGCCGAATGACTGTGTCGGAACCCGTTAGACCGGGTCAAGGGTCTGACAATGAGTTACCACCGCCACCACCACCAGCTTTTGGTGTTGAGCAGCAAGATCAGACGGGGGATGATGCGGTATCGCAGGCAGTGCTGCGAGTTCTTGAGATGGTGGCTGGAGCAGGTGGAAATATGAGAGCTAGGAAGTCCGTACCCGAGCGACTCCGAGCCAATGGGGCTGAAGTGTTTCGAGGAGTATCTGGTGTGGCACCCAGTACTGCTGAGTATTGGTTGGAGGCGACCGAGCGAATCATGGATGAGCTGGATCTGACCGCTGAGGAGAAAGTGAAAGGAATGGTGGTGCTGCTACGCGATGAAGCGTATCAATGGTGGCTCACAGTTCGGGATGGGGCCACAGCTGAGGATCTCACTTGGGTGTACATTAAGACGGTATATCAAAAGAAGTATATTGGTACCCATTACACTGATGCACAGAGGAAGGCATTTCTGGGGCTGGTTCAAGGGAACAAGTCCGTAGCGGAGTACGAAGCCAAATTTCTGAGGTTGAGCCGGTATGCTCGGGGAGTAGTGGCTACGGAGCATGAGCGATGTGTCCGATTTGAGGATGGACTGAGGGACGACCTGAGGTTGTTGATAGCTCCGTAACAAGAACGAGAGTTCGCCGTATTAGTAGAAAAGGCTAAGGTAGCTGAGGGGATTAAAGACTCGGTGAGACAGAACAGAGATAAGGATAGGAACCGGGATAAGAGGAATTATGGACCGTCAGAATCGTCTGAGAGTCTTCAGAAAAGACCGAGAGTTTAGAATTCTGCTCGTGTTACTAAGGCAGCTACTGGAAACCCGGACCGTCCGTGTGCTCAATGTGGAAGGTATCATGTTGGCGAGTGCTGGAACCAGGATCGAGAATGTTTTAGATGTAAGTCTAAATCTCATTTGATTAAAGACTGTCCTTAGGATCCGAATAGGGCTCGGACAGTAGGCCAAGGTTATGAGCAGCCAGGCAAAGGTGGTCAACAGGCGACAAGGGGTCGTGGTCCGAACCATGGAGGAAATGGTTCCGGCCGAGGTCGTGGAGCATCAAACGGAGGTGCTGAAGGTGCAGACGCGAGGCAACCAAGGTTGGTTTACGCAGCCAGGCGTCGCGAGGAGGAAGTTGTGCCAGATGTAACAGCGGGTACGTTCCTTATTTCTGGAATACCCTTAATTGTCTTGCTCGTGGTTAAGTCAGTTCGTTTTTATGTTGTTAGTGAAGTGTATGGAACCTTGGATGTGAACCTAGAGAATGTGCCTAGAAAGTATGATAGTTCTTTAAGATCAGAGTGTGCAGCAATAGCGTAGTGGGGTGAGTTAGACCGTACGATTGTTTGTTAGTAAGTAATTTCGAGGACGGAATTATTTTTAAGGAGGGTAGAACTGTAATATCCTGGAATAGGGGTTATTAGTGATTAAATTATTTTGCATAAATATGGTCGTTGTGGTGCTAATTGAGATATTCTAGGGGCTAGTTATAAGCCAAGGGAAGGGCCGAGTTATAGGAAAAATTTTGTTTTTAAGTGTTAGTTAAGGAGAAGCTAGGTGAAGAAGGTCTTAAAAGAAATTTTGTGGAGTTTAGGACATAAAAAAACAATTGGAAAAGTGGCAAGGGACGCCACCTAAGGTGCAAAGGAGTTTGCGTCAGGAGGGAGGAGGTTCGAGCTGCAGAAATTACATTGTGGGCTTTTCTTTTTGCGTCAAGAAGGGGAGCAAGGCTAGGGAGACCTTAAGGGAAGAATATAGGCGTCTTTGGTCATGAAAGTGAGCCTGGTAAAGTGGCTGCAAGGCGCCACTTAGGGCCTTGGTGATGACGCCATGGGCAAGGGCCTTGGTTTGAATCACGGGAGTGTGTTTTTATTTTGTTGCTCTTTGCGTTAAGAAGGGGGGACTAGGCTAAGGAGGCTTTAAGGGGAATTCTTGAGGGATTTATGCCACAAGAAATCATGTGGCAAAGTGGCAATAGAGCGCCTAGGTGCAAGGGGAAAGGTTCGAATCACGTGGGCAGCATAAGTGGGATTTTATTTTGCTGCTGGCGTCAAAGAGAGGGGAGGAAGTGGACAGCATGTGGGCTTCCAAAAGATAAGGATTAAGTTGTTTTATTTTTTTAAAAATTCGACTGAAGAAGTTGGATAAGTGGGGATTTATTTTATTTGGTTTAAATAGGTAGATAAGGGATGATTGTGGTTTTAATTTTTTTATTAATTCTTTTTAAATGAAGTGATAAATTAGGAGAAGAAAGTGGAGTAGGATAAGGGACATAGTGGTGGCCGAATGAGGGGCTCCTTGGGGTTGATGTATTCGGCCAAGTGAAAGTGGGATAAGTATATTTTATTTTATTTATTTTTTTAAATGGGAAGATAAGGGATAAGGTGATGGAGTGTTTTATTTTATTTGTTAAGAGATAAAATAGGAGTTTTATATAGGATAAGGGAGAAAGCTGATTGCCGAATGTGGGGCTCTTTTGATGTGTAAATTCGGTCATGTAGGGGGGTGTTGAGTGCCGAATTTTAGTGGGGAGGAGTGTTCATCTTGTTGCCGGAATAGTTAGCCATAGAATTCTCTCTTTCAAGTTTTCTTTTCATCCTTATGTATGGCCTAAACATGTACCCTATTTTCCCTTTTGACAAAAGCCGGAAGCTAGCAATATTGGTGCATTTATTTTCTTTCTCCTTTCACATCTCTTCTTTTCTTTTATCTTGCTTAAACCGAAATCTCCCTTAAAGTTGCCATTGCCGAATATTTCAACTTCATTCAGGAGCCTTAGCCGAATCTTTTAGGTCCTGCATTCTCTATTCTTTGTCACAAGTGTTAGAAGCCGAAAATATCCTTTTGATATCATTCTTAAAAGCCGAATCCCCAAGAAAGGTGCTGTCGACCACTCTCTTCTAGTCTCTTCAAACGTGTGGTGGTAAGTGTTCTTTCGTTATCAACCGGTCTCTCTTCTCTTATGTTTTGGTAGCCGAATCAAGTGATTGACTTTGATTGGTAGAGATGGCCGAATGTACATAAAGCTGTGTGGTGTTCCTTTTGAAGGTAGCCAACGTGAAGAAGCATAGAATGAGCCTTTCGGGATTTGATTTAAGCAAGGTAAGTCAAGGTGATAATTCGGCCAAGGGCCACTTTCCTTAGATTATTGTTTAAACAGATTCTAATAAGTTGTTAAGCAGGGATATTGGTAACTTCAGGAGCAAGCAGTATTCGGGATATAGTTGGGCAAGGTAAGTGGCTGTATTATTCGGCCTTAGGCCATAGTTGTTTGCTAGTGAATAACCGATTTTGGTTATGGTGATTTAAGGGCAAATGGACAGGAATAAAGAGTTTCGGGATCCTAGATTGTGCTAGATTCGTATAGATCGGGTTTTCGCTAAATAATCAGGTGCATAGTTATCGCACTGTTCTCTTGTTGTGTGTATGTGTTATATTTATAAATATGTGATATGATATGAATGATAGCCGAAATAAGGGCTAAGATTGTGAATACCCGTGGTGGGTGATCGAATAATCAGGTCAGTGATTTACTATATTAAATGATTTTTGATGAATGTATGGAATTGTGATGGCATGTAATGTATATTTGTTTCAAGTGATGTGTTGCCATGATACATATATATGTATGAGACTTGGGATGTGACTATTGAAGGAAAGGGTGTACATTATGTACGTGGTCTAATGTTAGTCTTGTGCTACATTAGCGCTTGATGTTGGCTATGTGCTTCATCAAGGGAGGTGTTGGCTAGGTGCCACATCTCGGCGGTTGATAGCTGTGAGCATCACCGTGGACTGATTGATATGTGGGATCACCTATGTGATCGGTGGCTTAGCCACGGCCTTGAGTAGCAAGTCTGCCAAGGTAGGATATGTGGATCACTCGGTTGATAGGTGGATTAGCCACGGCCTTGGGCAGCAGGTCTGCCGAGGTAGGTGTGATGGATGGACATTAGGATGGGTTGGGCTTCATTTTGCATAATGTTGTATATGAACTGTGTGGATATGGGCCAAGCCCATATGGGGGAACATGTGAAATAACTATGCACTGAGTCTGTTTGACCCACCCAATTTTTACCAACATCGCAGGTGACGCATAAAGCTTGGACCGGGTTGGAGTGGATACGAGGTGGCCCATGCAGAAGATATTTTACTTGTTTTAAATATTTTATATTTTCAGTATTTATGAATGAGTATTTATTGTAATAAGGGCCATTTAAAGTATTTGGGAATTTTATTTATGTTAAGGTGGATTGACATTTACATTATTAATTGGAAATGTTTTTATGTTTTAATTTTAACACCTCATATTATAAGAATTTTATATTAAAGTTTTAAATCTGAATATTTTGTAACAACTTAATTTATTTCAAAATTTTATATACACAATGTTTTTCTAAAGACAATAAATTTATACGTTTTCACCTCTAAGTCAAAATATTTTTCAAACGTTTTTCCCCAGTGACATACCAGATCCGGTCAAGACTCGTGGGCCGGGTTTCGGGGTGTTACACAACGGGGTTCACTAGGGGTTAATTTATGAAGGTAGGCTTTTTAGTGGAGTGAGTAGGTTAAATCCTAGGTGCCTTTATCATCTCTGTATATCAAATCATGAATGTGGTCTCAACATGTATAAACGAGGCAAGTTCTAGAATAACAGTTCAAAGTTGACACACTCATAATCAAAAAGTGAGCACGAAAAAAAATATATGCTCTATAAGGCTTGAAATCTCACGAAAATTATGGGTGTTTTGACATCAATCTCATAAATTTCAAATTTCAAAGCAATATTCAAATTTAGGTTAACAACCTAGCAAAAATTTTTATTCTGAAAATTAGACTTATCATGCTTAATTCTCTAGTATCTTAAAATTCAATCATCAATGCACAATTATCAATCACTTACTCAAAAACATGTCAATAAAAGCCATAAATCATTAGAAATTTCATCCTAATTAGTAATATGAGAGATTTACTTATGAACAAGACTAAATTCAGGGATTTGGCCGGAATTAGGAATAATGCAGAAAGTTAGGCCCTTCTTTAGATAAAAATTCACCCCTCACACTTAAGATGTACATTGCCCTCAATGTACAAAGATAGATATAACATTTATGGGATAAATCAAAAGAGAAGAGGAATGAGTACTTCCTGAATTTTGGATGGTGTCCTTGGAGGATGTGGAAGGTCTGTGGGTGGTGCCGTCTTGCTGGTGGGGTGGTTGCTAACGAGCTCTACGCTAGATGAAGAAATTGGGAAGCTCGTAGAGGATTAGCCATGGTTTATTGAGACATAATTAAAATAAACAAATTATAAATATAAAGAAAAGCAAGCTAAAGGGAAGGAGACTAAGAAGAAAACTGAAATGAAAAGAAAATACTAATGGACTGAGAAGTCCTTATTGACGGATGGTTCGCGAGGTGGGTGTGACTTCTAGGGTTGCGGAGGTGCTAGCGGTGGCAGAAGTGGCGTGGTTATCGTGGTGGTCAGCATAATTCCCAAGCAGCCTGGCGAACCTGACACTAAGAAACTAAAATAAGTTAAACTAAACTAAGCATAAGATTGTCAAAGAGAAGGAAATTGAAGCAAAAGAGGAAAGAAAAATAAAAACTAATTGGTCTCAAAGACCCTTTGCTTGGTGAGTAGACGAAGCTGCCGGCATGAACTCATGTTGATCGTTCTTCTTTGAAAAGACTATGGTTGGCCTTTTTCGTTTCTTCGACATGATTTTGGATGGCTCAAGGATCTGGAGATATATTATAAAGTGGAAAAAGCCTGAGAGAAAGAAGGGGGAAAAGAAAAGAAAGAAGAAGAAATCAGATGGGAAGAAGGTGAAGGGCTGTGAGGTTTAAATAGGGTTTCAAATCTGGCACGTCCCCACGCCCGTGGACCTGGGGCGTGTCGATTTACACGGACGTCTCGCACGGTCGTGTATCTGTACGTGTTGAATCTTCTTGGCCGTTCTTCTGCTAACCACGCTCGTGTATGTAAAGTTAGTATGTTAGCACGGTTGGGCAGCACGGGCGTGTTCTGCCCGTGGTCAATAAGTCAGTAACCTCGCACAGTTAAGAGGCGCGGGCGTGTTCAGCCCGTGGTGTGTAAGTCAGTAGTTCACACGGTCGAGAGGCACGGGCGTGCCATTTTTACGGAGACCGTGGGGTAGTAGTTGGATCTGTGACGTTGAAAAGTGGTTGGGACTGATTTGCACAGCCTCTGATAAGTCAGTACGGAGATTCTGGTGGTCCACACAGTCACAGACACGGCCGTGTGTAAGACCGTGTGACCTTGAAATTCTGTACTTTTGGTTAGTTTTAAAAGAAAAGAAAGAAGGGAAATAAAGAAACTGAAAATAAAATTGAGAGAAAATAATGTTAGTACTCGGGTTGCCTCCCGAGAATCGCTCGTTTATAGTCTTAAGCTAGACTTTTCCTTGTAATTGTAAAAATCAGGGAGGTTTAAAGGTTTGAATATCTTCCCTCATGCTTACAGTTCTGTCTTCTTGATAAAGTTTAAGCAGAGAAGCGTTTACCTTAAAAGTGCCGAATGTTGGATTGCTTATCTCGACTATTCCGTGGGGGAAGATATCGTGTACCTTTAGAGGAGTTCCTCCCTTTATTTTCAGATCTGCTATGACGATGGGAGGATCTGTGTAGTCTAACAGTACCTGATCTCCTATTTTGAAGTGATTTGATGTTCCTATGAGCTTTTCTGGTGGTTCCTCGGGTCTTACTTTGTGTCGTCCTGGTTCTTCTTTGACATGTGTCTTCTGCTCTTTTAATTTGTCGACCTTAAGGTTTTGTTCCTTACGTAATTTCTCTTTGTCGATTTGGGGTTTTGGCTCAAGGTTATATCCTTGTGGTGTTTCCTGTGATGAAAGTTGCACAATTTGATTATCAAATGAATTTTCTTTCTTAGCTTCATCGATTGTTGTCCTGGCCGTATCAAGGGCTTGAAGACTGATTGATTCGTCACCTACACAAAGTATGAGTTCGCCTGTGGCAACATCAATTTTAGTCTTGGCAGTTGCTAGGAAGGGTCTTCCTAAAATTAAGGGGATTGAATTATCCGCATCCATGTCTAAAACAACAAAGTCTACTGGGAAAACAAATTTATCGATTTTGACCAAAACATCTTCGATAATGCCCCTAGGAATTCTAACGGTTTTATCAGCTAATTGAATACTCATCCTAGTTTGTTTGGGTTTCCCTAGACCTAGTTGTTTAAACAATGTATAAGGCATAACCTTTATACTTGCCCCTAAATCAGCTAACGCATTATCAATAGTTAAACTACCAATTAAACATGGAATTGTAAAACTCCCTGGATCTTTTAGCTTTTGTGGTAGTTTATTCTGTAACATAGCTGAGCATGCTGCGTTTAATTCCACGTGGTGCTCTTCGTCTATTTTGCGTTTGTTTGTCAAGAGCTGTCTTAGAAATTTCCTCGAATTTGGCATCTGAAAAAGAGCTTCAAGAAGAGGTAAGTTAATATGTAATTTCTTTAAAAGTTTAAAAAACTTACCAAACTGTTCTTCTGAATCGTCTCTTTTCATCGTTTTGGGATAAGGTATGCGAGGTTGGTACTCCTTGATTACCGATTTTGGCTTTTCTTGTGTTACCTCTATTTTATCTTCGTCTACCTCTTGGTTTGGTTCATCTAACCCTTTGCTATCATGACAAGGCACGACTGTGTGCTCTTTGGGCCTGGCCGTGTAGATTTCGTGATATGGCCCATTTACTCAGTTTTGGGCCCGTTTTACGTTCTTTTCATCCTTGGGTGCTTTCCTGGGTATAAGACATGAAAAGAAAGGATTAAGAGCACATTTTTACATAAATTGAGGGATAAATCATCCAAAAACATATTAAATGTGGGTCTAAAATATGTTATAATTACGATTTATCATGGGACCTCTCACACACATCCAGAACACACAACCACTGAAGCAGATAGATATTGTGTGTCACACATACACGAAATCAAAAATTAAATTTTTAGGGTGTTACAATTATAGCCCTAAAAAAATTTCATCCTCGAAATTTACCCGGTCAGAAATATGAGGATATTGCTAACGCATCGTATCCTCAGGCTCCCATGTAGCCTCCTCAATTCTATGATTACCTCAAAGAACCTTAGCCAGTGGAATAGATTTTCTCTTCAGTACTTTTACATTTCGATCCAGAATCTGAACTGGCTCCTCCTCAAAGGTCAAGGCTGGCCTAACCTCAATCTCCTTAACGGAATTGATGTGAGTAGGATCAGAGCGGTAGCGCCTTAACATCGAGATGGAACACGTCATAGATACGATCCAACTCTGGAGGTAGCTCCAACTGATAAGTGACTGGTGCCACTCACTTCAAAATATGGTAAGGTCCAATAAACCTAGGGCTAAACTTGCCCTTACGACCAAACCTCTACACCTTCTTCCATGGTAAGACCTTAAGGAATACACAGTCTAACACTGAATATTCAATTTCACGTCGCTTCATGTCCGCATAGGATTTCTTTCTGTCAGAAGACGCTTTCAGTCGATCCTGAATCAGTCTAACCTTATCCTCTATCTCAGAAACCAAATCAGGACCCAGAACACGTCGCTCGCCCAACTTAGTCAAACATAAAGGAGTGCTACACTTACAACCATACAGTGCATCATAAGGTGCCATCTGGATGCTAGACTGAAAATTGTTATTATAGGCAAACTCCACTAACGGCAAATACTCCTTCCAACTACCACAGAAATCAAAACTTGCACTTGTAAAACTTAGCATAGAGCTGCCTTTCCCTCAAAGTCTAAAGGATAACTCTAAGGCGCTCATCATGCTCATCCTCAGTCTTCGAATAAACCAGTATATCATTGATGAACACCACCACAAACTGATCCAAATAGGGCTGGAATACTCGGTTCATCAGGTCCATAAAAGCTGCCGGAATATTCGTCGATCCAAAAGGCATCACTAGGAACTCGTAGTATCCATAACGAGTCCTAGAATTCGTCTTAAATACATTAGCCTCCTTAACCCTCAACTGATGATATCTAGAACACAGATCAATCTTGGAGAACACAGAAGCCCCTTGGAACTGGTCAAACAAGTCATCAATCCTCAGAAGTGGGTACTTATTCTTAATCGTTAGCTTTTTCAGCTACCGATAGTCAATACACATCCTTATCGTCCCATCCTTCTTTTTCATAAAGAGCACAGGTGCACCATATGGAGACACACTGGGACACGATCCAAGCCTTAAGCTCCGTAAGCTCCTTCGTTGCTATTTGGTAGGGGGAGATAAACACTGGAGCTGTACTAGGAAGAAGCTCAATCCCAAACTCCACTTTACGATCCAGAGGTAAACCCGGTAGCTCTTCAGGAAAAATGTTCGAAAAATCCTTTACAGTCCTGATGTCCTTGACGGTAGAGTCCCCAAAAACACTCACATAGGCCAAGAATGCCTCACATCCCTTACAAACCAATTTCTCAGCCAACGGTGCAGAGATTGCATTAGTCAGATAATTTCGTCGTTCCCCAATCATGACTACCTCAGTATCCTCCTTGGCGATCTTCGCCTTCTCCACTAGTGCAGTAAAATCTCGCTCCCTCTGCGAAGCTATCAGAACCCTCAGATTATCCCTGAGACCATCCTCGAAGTGGATACATTGCTCATATTCAGTTGCCACCATTTCTTGCGCGTAGCTATTCAGTGGCAGAAATTCGACCTCATACTCGGCCACTGATATATCTCCCTGAGTCAGATTTAGAAACTCTCTCCTACGGGCATCCACGTAACTGGCCCCCACATATTTCCCCTAAAAGACGGTCTTAAAATACTCCCAAGTCAATTGTTTAGGCTGAGTGCCCTCCTTAACTGTAATATCCTGGATTATAGCTTATGCATTAATACTAAATTATATGAAATAGCATGCTTATGTGTGTTGTGAATGTGTATTATGAATTTTGTGAACCTTAGTGTATAGGTGAATACCTTAGAAATTGTTTAATTTTAAGTTTAAAAGAGGAAGCTAAGTTTGATAAGGCCTTAAGAAAAATATGTAGGGGATTTATGACACAAAAATGGGCTTGTCTAAGTGGCTTGGAGGCGCCACTTAAGGCCTAGTAAGTGACGCCACAATCAAGGGGAAAGGGCTTGAGTTCGAGTTGCATGAGAAGCAAAAAAAGAGTTTTATTTTGCTGCATGGATGGGCAGTAGTGGACGGCACTAAGACACTAAAGGGATGAGCTTAAGTTGAGATTAAATTCTTTTAATAATTTCGGCTAAGGTAGTTGATAATGGGTGTTTTATTTTGGATTATTTGAATAGATGAAGAAGAGATAAATGTGGGATTATTTCTATTATTTTAAATGAAGAGATAAAGAGAAAAACAAAGATTTGATAGTGAGAGGGGGGAGTTGGCCGAATAGGGGATTCTTGGGGTAGTAATTTCGGCAAAAGGGGAAAATAAGGCCATTCTTCATTCTTTCTTCTTGTGTCTCTGCCAAATTCTCTCTGCAAACCATTCTCTTTTTCTTTTCAATTCTCCAAAAGCCGAAAATAGGATTCCCTAGTCTTGCAGATTTTCCCTAAGTCCTATACTTTTCTTTTCTTTTCTTAAAGCCAATTCCTTCACTTGATCAAAAGCCGGAATTTGTGTGATTAACATCTAGCCATAGCCGAATATCTCAAGAGGTGTCAGGAAGGAATACTGTCGATTTCAACATTAAAGGTAAGATTGAATGCTGTTCGATTTCCTATCTTTTTCTTTTAGCCGAAAGTTAAGGACTAATCCCATTAATATTCTTGTTTGCCGAAACTAGGAAGGATCTTTCGGGATTCCTAGTGTAGTCGATTATAAGGAGGAGATCTTCGGGATTTTAAAGATCTAAGGTGAGCTATAGGTGATATTCGGCCATAGGCCATTTTAATAGATCTTGTGTAATAAGCCGAATCTAACATATATTTATAGGGATCTCGACATCATCAAGACCAAGTAACAATTTTCGGGATTTGGAGTCGCAAGGTAAGGAGGTGTTTATATTTGGCCATATTGGTTATCATGTTAGCCGAATCTGATTATGGTTATGTAGGGGCAGTCGACAGTGGTATACAACAATTTCGGGATTTAAGATTCACAAGGTAAGTACATATGAACATTCGGCCAAAGCCATATTTTAGTACTAGTGCCTAACCGATTTCACCTATGGGTATTAGGAATGAGTGCAATCGGTTTTGGTAGATTCTTCGGGATTCAATGAAAGCGTTAAGTAAATCAGGTGTGTACCCCACACTAAGCTCTAATAGATTTATGGTTATGTTTTAATAAATGTGTTAATAAGAATATGTAAGATGTGGCTAAGAGAACCATGCAATGGTACAAAGTACTCAGGTACGTACTTACTACTATTGTAGTTATGATAGCATGAATATCTGTTATGGCACATATGCGAATATTGATAAGAATGTGAAATAAAGAATAAGGCATGTTATTGCATGATTTGTATAACATGGGGCATATGGGTGATATGTTAAGGGGAAGTGATCTGGTGGTTTAATACCACAATATCTGAATGTGGTGACTTATGTCACGAAGTCTGAATGTGGTGACTTATGTCACAAAATATTATCTGGTGGCTATGCTACGAATTTATAAGGGCGATGTGCCAGTCGACTGCAGCGACTACCTTCGATGATGTGTAGCGGATGGAGGGTCGACTTAGTAGTCCCCACGGTGTGATGGTTGGTACGGGTGATGTGTAGCGGATGGTATCTAGGTTTGCGTTCAGGATTGCATCATTATACTTATGATTGTTACATGTATATGTATGATTTGATATGCCTGAATCATTGGGACTTAGTGATGGTTGTTACACACTGAGTCTATTTGACTCACCCCGTTGTGGGAAATCTTTTCAGGTGACACTCAGTAGATGGACCGTGTCGGCAGGAACTTGGGTGGTGGCCATGCTCAGCTTAAAGTTATTCATTTAAAGACTATTTATTTAAGTACTTTGGATTTATTTCGGTTTTTATGTTGATGTAATAAGGCCTTTACTACTAAACTGTTTATGCATGCATATTAATTGTTTTAGTCTGATACAATTTTTATCAAATCCAAGTTTAAGTAATGCTTTCAAAAATAAAATCCAAATGTGTCACTTAATCACAAATGGTCTTCAAAATAAAAGGGTAAACCTTAATAACTCGACAATACTTTTAACCTTATTGTTTTCAAGTATTTTAATGAAGTTTTATTAAAAATCTAGACTTTTTGATTCGAACACAACACAAACCGATTTTTCTTCAAAAACCACCCAAATTTTCCAAAGTGTCAAACAAGTTTTGAAATCTTTTACTCGAGGAACATACCAGATCTGGTCGAGGCTCGTGGGCCGGGCTTGGGGTGTTTCAGCTTGGTATCAGAGCCCAGTTTTAAACTCTCGGCCTTGGGTTTAAGGCCCAAAACGTTTTCAAAAAATTAAGCCCAAATAAGTTTTGTGAATTTTTTTTTTTGAAATAAGCAGGTTTTCTGGCATGGCACCTAAGTCTCCGACCCGAAGTCCACCAGGTAAGTACCCCTACCTATTGTGTGAATTATAGTATGATTTGTAGAAGGGTATAAATGGAACGTAGATTAGTATATTAAGTACTTGAACTATAGGACTAGTTTACCCCAACAATTACATAAAACTTTAATGCCTAATTAAACAAACCTGTGACTAAGTCGCCGAGTTAGGGTGTGGCAACCATTGTGCGCATGTCTAGGATTGGTTTCGGTGGGAGCCTGGTATTTAAGCAGTCCTAGTGACTCACCTCCTCTCCACTCGAATCCTACCTGGTGCGTAGTGACGGTTCACCCTAACCAAGAGGATTTATTCACGGGCTAAACCCAAAAACTAAAACTCGAAAGGGACTAGCCGTATTTTTATAAAATCTTAGTTTAAAATTCTCGAATTACCCTTTTGATTTGTAAAGACTATTTTTATAAATTTTTCTGAAATATTCTCGATTCACCAAAATTACCTAAATACCCCTGTATGTAAAATTACTAAAATGCCCCTAGTTTGGAAAAAAATTTATTATCATATTACCCTCGTTTTTAATAAAATTTTCTTACCTTGCAAAGTATCCAAGAACCCTATTTTGCGAAATACCAAAATACCTTGATTTGGAAAATTTACTAAAATACCCCTGACTTACAAGTTACCAAAATAACCCCGATTTCTGAATTTTTACAACACCACCGATTTGGAAAACCAATTCTCAAAGATAACCCCATGTTTTTGTAAATTTTGAAATACCTATTGATTTTTGGAAATTACCCCGATTTATTACCAAAATACCCCTATAGGACAAATGACGAAAATACCCCTGGGATAGGAACAGACAAAAATGTTCGAAGAGTGAATGTGTATGGTAGATACTACGGAATGGATGTGTTTTCTTTGAATTAGGATAGAAGACTTGAAACTCTGAATGATCGAAAGAACTACTATTAAGCTCTTTTCATAAAATTGTTCGCGGATAAACAGTGGAACAAATACTAATGCATAAAATTTCTTAAATCAGATTAAAGCGCGATCGTAGAAATGAGCTTTAGGGGACGCGGTCGTAACGTGCGAGGACGTGGTCGGGGCAAGATGACCGTATCGGAACCCGTTAGATCGGGTCAAGGGTCTGATAATGAGGTACCACCACCACCCCCACCACCAGCTGTTGGTGTTGAGCAGCAAGATCAGACGGGGGATGATGCTGTATCGCAGGCGGTGCTGCGAGTTCTGGAGATGGTGGCTGGAGCAGGTGGAAATATGGGAGCTCGAAAATCTGTACCCGAGCGACTTCGAGCCAATGGAGCTGAGGTGTTCCGTGGCGTATCTGGTGTGGCACCCAGTACTGCTGAGTATTGGTTGGAGACGACCGAATGAATTATGAATGAGTTGGATCTGACGGCTGAGGAGAAAGTGAAAGGAATGGTGTCGCTTCTTAGCGATGAGTCATATCAATGGTGGCTCACAGTTCGGGATGGTGCTACAGCTGAGGAACTCACTTGGGAATATGTTAAGACGGTATATCAGAAGAAGTGTGTTGGTACTCATTATATAGATGAGCAAAGGAAGGCATTTCTGGGGCTGGTTCAAGGGAACAAGTCCGTGGCGGAGTACGAGGCTGAATTCCTAAGATTGAGCCGGTATGCTCAAGAAATCGTGGCTACGGAGCATGAGCGGTGTGTCTGGTTTGAGGACGGACTGAGGGATGATCTGAGGTTATTGATAGCTCCGCAACAAGAGTGGGAGTTTGCTGTGTTAGTAGAGAAGGCTAAGGTAGCCGAAGGGATTAAGGACTCTGTGAGGCAGAACACGGATCGGAATAGGCAGAAGAGAGGTTTTAGATCAGTAGGGTCATCTGGGAATGTTCAGAAGAGGCCTAGAGTTGATGGGCCGCGAGGTCAGCAAGCTGTTACAGGAGGGCAGTATTGTACTTGTGATCAGTGTGGGAAGAAGCACTTAGGAGAGTGTTAGAAGAAGACGGGAGGATGTTTCAAGTGTGGGTCTAAGGATCACATGATTAAGGACTGTCCTATTAAGATAGACGGAGGTCGACCAGCGGGTCAGGGTTATAATCAGGCGGGTAGAGGTGGACAGCAGCCTCAGCGAGGCCGTGGTCTGAATGGTAGAGGTAATGGTGCTGGAAGAGGACGTGGAACGCCTGGCAGAGGTATTGGTAATACAGAGGCAAGGCAGCCGGGTCTAGTGTATGCGGTTCGCCAGAGGGAGGACAGAGACGCACCGGACGTCATAACCGGTGCGTTCCTCATATTTGGCAAGCCTTATTTTGCTTTGATTGATGCTGGCTCGACCCATTCTTATGTTGCATGTAGAGTAGTTGAAACTCTAGGCATAGCCTCTGAACTATCTAATAGGGAGATGACTGTAGTAAACCCACTAGGTCAAACTGTAGTGGTGAATAAGATATTTCGGAAAGTACCTCTAGAAATTCAGGGAATAGTATTCCCTGCCGACTTGATGGAACTACCCTTCGGAGAATTTGATATCATTCTTGGCATGGACTGGTTAGTGGAACATCGAGCTATATTGGATTGTGCAGCTAAGCGAATGGAATTAAGGACGCCGGAGGATGAGGCGGTAATTATGATATGAGAAAGAAGAAACTACCTGTCTAATGTAGTTTCAGCACTAAAGGCGGATAAGATGGTTCGGAAAGGATGCAAGGCATTCTTGGCTTTTGTTAGTGCGTTGGATGCAAAGGAAGAGGGCGTTAGTGGAGTTCGAACAGTAAGGGATTTTGTGGATGTCTTTCCGAAGGAATTACCTGGAATACCCCCGGATAGGGAGGTGGAGTTTGGAATTGATTTGCTACCTGGTACAGCTCCTGTGTCAATCGCCCCGTACAGAATGGCACCAAAGGAGTTGGTTGAACTCAAGGCTCAGATCCAAGAGTTGCTTGATCGTGGGTTTATCTGACCCAGTGTGTCTCCATGGGGAGCACCGGTCTTGTTCGTGAAGAAGAAGGACGGGACTATGCGTATGTGCATAGATTATCGTCAGTTGAATAAGCTGACCATCAAGAACAAGTATCCTTTGCCAAGGATAGACGACTTGTTCGATCAGCTTAAGGGGGCCGCGGTATTCTCGAAGATAGATCTACGGTCTGGATATCATCAGCTTAAGGTAAATGAGGCAGATATCCATAAGACGGCTTTCCGGACAAGATACGGGCATTTTGAGTTCGTAGTAATGTCGTTTGGATTGACGAACGCCCCAGCTGCGTTCATGGATATGATGAACCAGGTTTTTCAACCTTACTTGGATAGGTTCATCGTTGTATTCATAGACGACATCCTAGTGCACTCCAAGTCAGAGGAAGAGCATGATGAGCAACTCCGGGTTGTGTTGCAAGTGTTGAGAGAGAAGAAACTCTATGCCAAATTCAGCAAGTGTGAATTTTGGCTTAAGGAAGTTGCGTTCTTAGGACATGTGGTGTTTGCAGAAGGAATAAGGGTGGATCCTAGGAAGATTGAGGCGGTGCTAGATTGGAAACCACCTAGGTCTGTGGTCGAGGTTCGCAGTTTCTTGGGATTGGCAGGCTACTACAGAAGGTTTGTGGAAGGATTCTCATCAATAGCTGCGCCTTTGACAAAGTTGTTGAGGAAGGAAGTACCTTTCGTGTGGACAGATAAGCAACAGGAGAGTTTTGAGAAGCTTAAGAGGGTTCTGACGGAAGCTCCAGTTATGATTCAACCGGAGGCAGGGAAGGATTTCATGGTGTACTGTGACGCTTCTCATACAGGATTAGGATGTGTTCTGATGCAAGACGGGAAAGTAGTCGCTTATGCGTCTCGACAATTAAGGCCACACGAGGTTAACTACCCGACTCATAATTTAGAGCTGGCGGCTGTGGTCTTTGCTCTTAAGGTATGGAGGCACTATCTTTATGGAGAAAAGTCAGTGATTTACACAGACCACAAGAGCCTTAAGTATCTGTTGACTCAGAAGGAGTTAAACTTGAGACAGCGAAGGTGGGTGGAATTATTGAAGGATTATGATTGTTCTATAGAGTATCATCCGGGCAAGGCAAATGTAGTGGCGGATGCCCTAAATCGGAAGGTAGTGTCGGATCTGAGGGCAATGTTTGCACATCTAAGCTTGTATGATGATGGGAGTCAGCTGGCAGAATTGCAAGTCAAACCGACATGGTTGAATGAGGTTAAGGAAAGTCAGTTAATGGATGAGGATCTAAGTACTAAGTTACGGCAAGTACAGAGTGGGGAGTTGGAAGATTATGGTATTAATGACGAGGGAGTATTATGTTTTAAGGGTAAGGTCTGTATGCCGAAGAACGAAGAACTTAGACGGAGGATTCTTCAGGAATCGCATAGTAACCCTTATGCTATGCATCCTGGAGGTAGTAAGTTGTACCGAGATCTAAGGGAACAGTTGTGGTGGCTTGGACTTAAGCGGGAAGTTACAGAGTTTGTAAGCAAGTGTTTGACGTGTCAACAAGTTAAGGCTGAACACCAAGTTCCGTCAGGATTGCTTCAACCAATAAAGATTCCGCAGTGGAAGTGGGAGAGAATCACCTTAGAGGGGGGAGTTGGCCGAATAGGGGATTTTTGGGGTAGTAATTTCAGCAAAAGGGGAAAATAAGGCCATTCTTCATTCTTTCTTCTTGTGTCTCTGCCGAATTCTCTCTGCAAACCATTCTCTTTTTCTTTTCAATTCTCCAGAAGCCGAAAATAGGATTCCCTAGTCTTGCAGATTTTCCCTAAGTCCTATACTTTTCTTTTCTTTTCTTAAAGCCAATTCCTTCACTTGATCAAAAGCCAGAATTTGTGTGATTAACATCTAGCCATAGCCGAATATCTCAAGAGGTGTCAGGAAAGAATACTGTCGATTTCAACATTAATGGTAAGATTGAATGCTGTTCGATTTCCTATCTTTTTCTTTTAGCCGAAAGTTAAGGACTAATCCCATTAATATTCTTGTTTGCCGAAACTAGGAAGGATCTTTCGGGATTCCTAGTGTAGTCGACTATAAGGAGGAGATCTTCGGGATTTTTAAGATCTAAGGTGAGCTATAGGTGATATTCAGCCATAGGCCATTTTAATAGATCTTGTGTAATAAGCCGAATCTAACATATATTTATAGGGATCTCGACATCATCAAGAGCAAGTAACAATTTCTGGGATTTGGAGTCGCAAGGTAAGGAGGTGTTTATATTCGGCCATATTGGTTAACATGTTAGCCGAATCTGATTATGGTTATGTAGGGGCAGTCGACAGTGGTATACAACAATTTCGGGATTTAAGATTCACAAGGTAAGTACATATGAACATTCGGCCAAAGCCATATTTTAGTACTAGTGCATAACCGATTTCACCTATGGGTATTAGGAAGGAGTGCAATCGATTTTGGTAGATTCTTCGGGATTCAGTGAAAGCGTTAAGTAAATCAGGTGTGTACCCCATACTAAGTTCTAATAGATTTATGGTTATGTTTTAATAAATGTGTTAATAAAAATATGTAAGATGTGGCTAAGAGTACCATGCAATGGTACAAAGTACTCAGGTACATAACTTACTACTACTGTAGTTATGATAGCATGAATATCTGTTATGGCACATATGTGAATATTGATAAGAATGTGAAATAAAGAATAAGGCATGTTATTGCATGATTTGTATGACATGGGGCATATGGGTGATATGTTAAGGGGAAGTGATCTGGTGGTTTAATACCACAATATCTGAATGTGGTGACTTATGTCACGAAATCTAAATGTGGTGACTTATGTCACAAAATATTATCTGGTGGCTATGCCACGAATTTAT
Source organism: Gossypium australe (assembly GCA_005393395.2). Classification (NCBI taxonomy): domain Eukaryota; kingdom Viridiplantae; phylum Streptophyta; class Magnoliopsida; order Malvales; family Malvaceae; genus Gossypium; species Gossypium australe. The sequence goes on from CM016625.1 coordinate 126,297,940, forward strand.
AAGGGCGATGTGCCAGTCGACTGCAGTGACTACCTTCGATGATGTGTAGCGGATGGAGGGTCGACTTAGTAGTCCCCACGGTGTGATGGTTGGTACGGGTGATGTGTAGCGGATGGTATCTAGGTTTGGGTTCGGGATTGCATCATTATACTTATGATTGTTACATGTATATGTATGATTTGATATGCCTGAATCATTGGGACTTAGTGATGGTTGTTACACACTGAGTCTGTTTGACTCAGGCCGTTGTGGGAAATCTTTTCAGGTGACACTCAGTAGATGGACCGGGTCGGCAGGAACTTGGGTGGTGGCCATGCTCAGCTTAAAGTTATTCATTTAAAGACTATTTATTTAAGTACTTTGGATTTATTTCGGTTTTTATGTTGATGTAATAAGGCCTTTACTACTAAACTGTTTATGCATGCATATTAATTGTTTTAGTCTGATACAATTTTTATCAAATCCAAGTTTAAGTAATGTTTTCAAAAATAAAATCCAAATGTGTCACTTAATCACAAATGGTCTTCAAAATAAAAGGGTAAACCTTAATAACTCGACAATACTTTTAACCTTATTGTTTTCAAGTATTTTAATGAAGTTTTATTAAAAATCTAGACTTTTTGATTCGAACACAACACAAACCGATTTTTCTTCAAAAACCACCCAAATTTTCCAAAGTGACAAACAAGTTTTGAAATCTTTTACTCGAGGAACATACCAGATCTGGTTGAGGCTCGTGGGCTGGGTTTGGGGTGTTTCATTAACAGTGAGCCACCACTGATAAGCCTCATCACGCAGCAGCGACACTGCACCCTTTAATTTCTGCTCGGGGGTGCAGTTCAGATAATCCATGATCCTCTCTGTGGCCTCAATCCAGTACTCGGCCACATTAGGGGGGACTCTAGTGACACCCCTGAAAAGCTCAACTCCGTTGGACCGGAGTCGTTCCATAACTAACCCTCAGCCCTAGATCCAGTATTAGGCCCAATGACCCTCTCCAAAATCCTTAGCATAGCCTTGGACAATGCGTCGTCCCCATCAATGCGATCTTGAGGCCTAGTCTCAGTAGCAGGAGACACCGGCGTCTCACACGTATCCAAATTCGGTATGCTACCCAGTGAAGAGGACTCAGCTCGAGCTCCTCTGCGGCCTCTACCTCGGCCTCTAGTACCCCGTCCGTGGATATCTCGTGCCCTCATTGTCTAATCACGTTTATCTGTATTAAAAGTTTTATGAATCAATTACAGTTCCAATGTTTATTAACAAATGTTTTATGTAAAATATTATCGATTATTCAGAATTCATTTTCATAAATCGTAGTGTAACAACCCGATTTTTTACCCTAATAGAAATAGTGGTTTTGGGACCACAAATCCAAGTCAATAAAATATTTTAATATTATATTCGGAACCTATGATATATGATTGAGCTTGTGTTAAAGTTTCGTGAGTTAATTTGTCCGTTTGTGTGTTTAATTTAAGAAAAATGACTAAATCGCATAAGTGGTAAAAGTAACCTTTTATTTAATTGAGTGATCAAATTGATGTGTTTTTATAGAGATGAGGCCTTATGTTGTAAATTACCTTTTTTGCAAGTGTAGTGGACGGCAACTTGCATGCATTATGCTTTTATATGTTTATTATATTAGTTAAGTTAATAATAATAAAATAATATTATAATGTTATAATAAAATAAAACAAAAACAAACATGCATTTGGTTCATCTTTTTTTTTTGACCGAATACTAAAGAAAAGAGAAAGGAAAAAAAAACTATGCTACTTTCGGCATTTGGAAGCTTTGATTTAGGTATGTGTTTTGTTCGGTTTTTGATAATTTTTACGTTTTTGATATCGTTGCTATGAAATGTACGAAGCCCATGCTTCAATTTTTTATTTTGATGAATATTTTGAGTTAGAACATTGATGATAGCTTGTGATTTTTGTTGTTTGATGATGAAATATCAAAGATATGTGAAGCATTAATATGTTATGTATTGGAAGGATTAATATGTTATGTATTGGAGTTTTTGATGATTTTGAGTTATTAGGATTAAATTGCAAAAATAAATTTTTGAGGGACTAAAATGTGAAATAAATAAAATGTATGGACTTGTATGAGTGTAAGGAACATTCAGCCTAAGCATAATATAGTCAAATTTTGAATATTTTATGTTTGGTGCAATAGGGACTAAATTGTGAAAATGTGGAATATTAGGGTAAAAATGTAATTTATCCATTTATGCGTTTTTGGACTAAATTGAATGAAAATATGTTTGAATGAGTTTAATTTGAAATTATTTAGATTAAGAACAAAAAGGATCAGGATTGGACTGGGGAAAAATGAAATTGATCGAATAGTCGAGAAACATAGTCTGTCGATACTCGAGGTAAGTTTTTAAGCTATCATGTTGTATGGAATTTATCTATATTGATGTGCCTAAAATTTAATGGAAGTGTGTATACTGATTTTTAATATAGCCGAATGTATTATTTATATATGTATAAAGTATAACCGAATGAGAGGTAGGTATATATGTCATTGGTTCACCCGAATGTGATGTGTATATATGTGTACATATATATATATATATATATATATCAATGATATAGTCAAATGTGGTGTTGAATTGAGAGATGATGACATCCAAATGTTATGTGTATATATATGTCAATGATATAACCGAATGTGACATTGAATTGAGGAATGAATATAACCGAATGTGATGCATATGTATGTCAATGATATAATTGAATGTGATGTTGATCATAGAAATGAAATAAGCGAATTTGTATATATGCAATTGAGGTTTAAGTTTTATGTATATATAAATAAAGATTAAGTTCAAGAAAATGCAATAATGTGTGAAATTGTATACCGAGCACTAAGTGTGCGAAATTAAATACCGAGCACTAAGTGTGCGAAATCGGTTGTTTAGCACTAAGTGTGTGAGAAGTTAAATGTAACGACACTAAGTGTGCGATACGTTACAAGAATTTGGCACTAAGTGTGCAAGGTATTAGTATGACGACTCTAAGCATATGATACGTGATAAGATTTTTGCATTGAGTGTGCAGGTTTGCCGATCTTTTAATTTAATTAGTTAACGAAGGTGTCTAACAGAATAAAATGAACAGGTATGCGATGATAAATCATCTTTTGAATAATAAGTAAGTTTTAGATGTTGAAATGAAAATTTTATATTCTACGTATTTTTATGTGAATTATATGGATTGAAAGGTAAGAAAGAAAATTTAGTAGTTAATATGTATATACTTGAACAAATGTATTTGTATTTGTTTTGAGACAAGGGATGGATTATATATCTAGGTGAATGCTATTATTGAAAGTTGGGACATTCGGCTTAAGGGTTATAAAATGTGAAAGTTGCCTAATATAATGTTTTAATACATTGTTATGTAATTGCTTATAACTTACTAAGCTATGATAGCTTACTTTATGTGGTTGTTGTATTGTTCATTAGATTTTGGAGTCAAGATTTGAGCTCGGGGATCATCGTCAAGTCTATCACACTATCAACTAATTTTGGTATTTTGTAAGCTGAATTTCTTTTGGAACTATGGCATGTATAGGCTATGTTACTCTTTTGAGTTCACTATGAATGCAATGTATATAAGTGCCATGCGAAAATGGCTTGATTTCTACTTTTAAGTTCGGTTATGTTTGATCATGATTTAAGTTTGTTTGATAAGTAATATCTTGTATATGTAATATGATTGCTTGGTTATGTGTTTCAGAAATAAGTAAGTGGTGGATGTTATTTGAACTAAGATATGTTATATGCTAGTTTAGTAATAGGCATGTTATATATATATATATGTACTTATTATATGTTTGATTTGCATATATATATATATTTGGTTGTAAAGTGGTCATTTGTGTCATTTTGGAAATGGTAAGCTTATATGGGTATTTGGTTTAAAATTGATGAATATTTGTGTATGAACATATTAGTTATGGCATTGAATTCAATTTGTTGTGTAGCCACGACTTTAGTAAGTTAAACTAGTTATTGGTTAAATAAAGGTTTCATTTTAATATAGTGGAATGCGCATAAGGGTTTGGTAGATTAAATCTATAATTGACCATTGTATTAAAAATGATAATGCCGCATATGTTAACTGACTATAAGTCAAATTATATGGTTCGTTTAATTAATATGCAATTTTTGTAAAGAAGTATGAAGCAAAAATGTTTGAGGTTTAGTCTAAGTATCAATAGTATGGATATATATATAATTGGTGTATAAAATGATAAGTCATATGTTTGAATGCCTTAATGTATGCATGGTATTTTTTTTTAAAAAAATGAAATATATTATCTTATCACTTTAATAATTTGAATGCTTTGAATGAAGTGTATATAATTTCGAATATGTTATAGGTGATTGTGTGAATGAATGAAAGTTGTGGTTTATCCAGTAATGCCTCTTAACCCTATTTTGACGACAGTTCCGGGTTAGGGGTGTTACAATTTGATTGGTATCAGAGCTACGATTTAGTCAGTTCTTGGACTAACGTAGCTCGTGCGAGTCTAGCTATACATGCCATAATTTTTACTGTGATAGTGTGATGACTTCTGACAATGAAATATGTTTTTCTTCTTTCGTATAGTAAATGGATCCTGATCCCAAGCGAGCCGTAGCAGATGATGTCGAGAGTGTGGCGCCTGTTCCCGCGCAAGGGACCGCGCCGGTTGAATCTCGACCAGCTACGAGTAACCAAGATGAGGGGGCTCAACAAGCCTTCTTTAGTATAATGAATAATTGGTTTAATCAGTATATCCGGACCAATCCGACTGTTCAACAATCCCTGAACCCTGACAATCCACCTGTAGTACCTGTGGTACCCTTAATCATTAATCCTGAGAGATTAAAAGCCTCCGGTTGATAGAATCAGAAAATACGGAGCTCAAGAGTTTAGAGCCGTAGCGGATGATGATGCTGAACGAGCTGAATTTTGACTCGATAATACAATTCGTGTTTTCGATGAACTATCTTGTACACCGGATGAGTGCTTGAAATGCGTTATATCTTTATTACGGGATTCTGCCTACTATTGGTGGAACACTCTAGTTTCGGTTGTTCCGAAGGAGCGGGTTACTTGGGATTTCTTTCAGGCAGAGTTTTACAAAAAGTATATTAGTCAGCGATTCATCGATCAAAAACGCAAAGAATTTCTTGAGCTTAAACAGGGTCGTATGACCGTATCTGAATATGAACGCGAGTTTGTGAGACTCAGCCGATATGCCCGCGAGTGTGTTTCATCTGAGGCTTCTATGTGTAGAAGATTTGAAGAAGGGTTGAACGAATACATAAAATTGCTCGTTGGTATACTTGAAATAAATGAGTTCGTGGTACTAGTTGAGCGAGCTTGCAAAGCCGAAGAGCTAGGAAAAGAGAAACAAAAAGCTGAGTTCGAAGCTAGAAGAAGCTAGAGATTTTCGTAAGAGATCAGCGGGAAAAGCTTCTTAATCGGTATCGAAGAAGTTCAAAAATGACAGTAATCGATCCAAGACTAATACTGGGTTTTCTATACGAGAGCGACCACCAGTGAGTTCATGAGCCACCTCTATAGCTAGTGTTGGCAATACTCAACCGAATAAACCCGAGTGTCAGCAGTGTGGTAGGCGACATTTTGGTGAATGTTGGGGCAAGTTCAACAATTGAGTTTGCTACAAGTGTGGTTTACAGGATCATTTCATTCGGGATTGCCCGGAGTTAGCTGAGAAGGATAATGCCCAGAGTGCGAGACCGAGCAATGTTGCAACTAGAGGTAGACAACCCTGAAATACGGGAGGTAGAAGCGGCACTCAAAGAGGGACTTCAGATACAGCTATTCGATCAGAGAATTGTGTGCCTGCCAGAGCCTATGCCATTCGTGCCCGAAAGGAGGCTTCATCTCCAGATGTCATCACTGGTATATTTACTCTCTTTAATACTAGTGTAATTGCTCTGATTGTGTAACATCCGGGAATTAGGGGCTTTGCATTTGTTATGTTTCTGTGTGTTTGGTATGCTTTGTCTATTAATCTGGGATGTTTGGGGGGCCTGGGAAGGCTCGGGGTTAGGCTTGAGCCTTAGTGAAAATTTTGTTTTAGGCACTTTAGGGGAGAGTTAGCTGGGGCAGGCCTTACGGTTAATTACTTGTGTTTGTTGACACAAGAATTGGTGTGGTAAAGTGGCAAGGAGAAGCCACTTGAGTTACAGGGAAGTGGTGTCACAAGGGAGCAGCAGGGGGAAGAGGTTCAAGTCGCGTATGCTGCATTTTGGAGTTTCATTTTCGTCAGGATGGAGGGATGATGGTTTCAGCATGGACTCTTCAAGGGTGAGAGTTGAAGGTGTCAAATGTTTGAATTAGTGGCCATGAGGTGATGGTGGAGGTTGAACGGGTCAAACAAAATCAAATGGAGGATGGAGAGGAAAAGTAGGAGGAAATCGTGGAAGGGGGATGTTGGTTGAGAGGTTGGCCGAATTTGGGAAGGTGTGTGAGTGTGTGTGCACGGTTTAGTTTGGCTAGGAGGGGCCAAACCTTCATTTGTAGCACATAGGCATTTTGTTAAACATTTTGGTCATAAGGGTGTGCCGTTTCCTTCAAGTGATCATTTCTGAGAATTTTGTTAGCCAAATCGATCTTAGAAACACTCTCATTCTCTTTGCACTTTAGAACATTTGCTTCTTTTCTCATTTACCAAAACCGAAACCATCATTTTTGCTATCACTTTTGCATTTATTTCTTTTGCAGCCAAAACCGCAACATCTTTGAGTCTCATTTCTTCTACTTCTCATTTCTTTATAGCCGAATCTCCCTAGTGCATTTGCTTCTCGTTTCTTCATAGCCGAAACTTATTCTTTGTTTTTATTGTTTCTCTTTTCTTCTTTGTTTCATATGATTTTTGTAGAAGCCGAATCCTTTTGTTTTGCATCAAGTGTAGGCACCCTTTCTATCGATTGTGCTAGTAGCCGATTATAAACTCTCCACTCGTCAATCTTTTGGTTCGGTAAGGAGCCTTATTCTCATTATCTTCTCGTTTTCTTTCTTTTTCTCTTGGTTTGGTGAAACCAAAATCTTGACTCACTTCTTTGGGCACTGACCAATTGTAGAAGGGTGTAGCACCATTATTTCTTCTTCGTGTGGCCTGCTTTCGAGAGGATCTTGGTAAGTTGGATAGTGGCCGAATTATTTGAAGGGGGTCTTTATTGATTCGGTTGGCCGAAAGGCCACTTCCTTTATTCTATTCTAAGAATCAGTTTTAACATGGTGTTTATTTAGGGACTCAATCGGTTTATTAAGCCAAGTCTGCTAGCATTCGGCTTTTGTTGATCAAGGTAAGGGACTTCATCAATTTGCGTACCTATTCTCGCTGTTTTCTTTCAATACCTTAACCCTGTTTCCTGATCAAGATCCTTTCATGGATTCGAATGCCAGTCAAGTGAAGGAGGGGGTTGGACTCGTAGTCCCCGCCTCTAAGTTTAAGAAACGTGTAGTATCACCAGTACGAGACTTTTAGCCGGGCTGTGGTAGAGAGCCGACGTCTGCCTGGGATAGGCAAATAGCTGTTGTTCCTGCTAGTGAAAGCGTCGACATAGAGAGTATAGTCTTACACGTTACCAGGTGTGTAATTCTCACACACTCTGTATATTAATTATGTTATTAACTGTGTTGGCTGAAAGCCGAAATGACGGTATTAATCATCGAGATACCCTCGTGGGTAAGATTGAAGACACCAGGTAAGTTCCGCTATGTTCTGACATTAACAAATGTATGCATGTGTGAAATGGTTGACCGTTATGCACTGGAAGCATGTTCATAGTCACATTAGTATGTTAACATGTGCATGGACTTGGGGGTATGGTGTTAAGAGAAGAAGCATGATTCTAAGACTGTCTTGGTACCATAGTGGGTTGGCCCCACATAATATTATCCAGTGACCATGTCTCAGTGGTTTGGTACCACAGTGGTTTGGCACCACGTATATTATTACAGTGACTCGTCCCAGTGGTTCAGTACCACAGTGGGTTGGCCCCACATATCTTCATCAGGGATTGTCACCAGTGGTTTGGTACCACAAATGGTTGGCCCCAAATATTATTATTTGTGACTTTGTCACCAGTGGTTTGGAACCACCAGTGGTTTGGTACCACAGTGGCTGGGTGCCACAAATGTTGGGTAGATTCAGGGGGCGTGAAGGATGGAAACATAGATTGTTTGGGCTGCATTGCATACATGATTGTCTTGCTGTACAATGTGGGCTTAAGGCCCAGTTTGCATTATATGGGGATTTACACACTGAGTCTCAGTGACTCACCCCTCTGCTAAATTTTGCAGGTAATCACTAGATCGCGGATTCGGAGCCGAGGCAGACTCGAGGTGGCTATGCATAAAGCCCTAAGTAATTTCTTTTCAATATTTTAAATTTTACTATTAAGTTTGGATTTTGGTGTTGTAATAAGGCCACTTTAACGTTAATTTGGGTTTCATTATGAAATTGATATAGCATGTCCAATAAACTATCAAATTGGGAGTTTATTTAAGATTAAAACTTTGAACAAACGATTTTAAAATGGCTAATGAAATATGGGTGTCAAATATCAAATTGATTAAAGTTTTCACTTAAAAACCGCAACATCATTTTTTTTTCAACTGACAGCTTAAGCGAAACTTTCTTAAATTCGATTTCAACAAATGAACTCGGCTTTGTAAAGTGGTCTAAGCTAAACAAATACTTTGAATTTTCTCTAAAGGTACAATAATAATGCGTAAAGTTTGTTTTCAACTCGTGTTTTTAATTAGTTTCCAAATCTTCTTTCCTGTAGCATACCAAATTCGGTCGTAGCGTTTTGACCGGGTTTGGGGTGTTACAGATTGACCCCGGTTCAGCTTATTCCTATGTGTGTGAAACATTAGTATTCAGTAAGACTTTACCTGTTGAGTCTACCGAGTTTGTGATTCGGGTTTCAAACCCCCTGGGCCGGTGTGTGCTAGTTGATAAGATGTGCAAGAATTGCCCATTCATGATCCGGGATTCATGCTTTCCAGCTGATTTGATGTTACTACCATTTGATGAGTTCGATATCAACCTCGGTATGGATTGGTTAACCGTGCACGATGCAATAGTGAATTGTAGACGAAAGACTATTGATTTGCGGTGCCAGAATAATGAAATAATTCGAATTGAGTCTACTGATTTAAATGGGTTACCAGCAGTGATATCCTCGATGTTGGCTCAGAAACATATGAGAAAGGGTTGCGAAGCTTACTTTGCTTATGTGATGGATAATAAGGTGGCCGAAAAGAAGATTGAATCTGTACCTATTGTATGTGAGTATCCAGATGTGTTTCCAAAAGAATTGCCGAGTTTGCCACCTGTTCGGGAGGTAGAGTTTGGTATTGAGTTAGTGCCAGGGACGACTCCGATTTCGATAGCTCCGTATAGAATGGCACCGACTGAATTAAAAGAATTAAAAGCGTAGTTGCAAGAGTTAACAGATAGAGGTTTTGCTCGACCAAGTTTCTTTCCCTGGGGTGCGCCAGAGTTATTCGTGAAGAAGAAAGATGGAACTTTGAGAATGTGCATCGATTACCGACAGCTCAATAAAGTGACCATAAAGAATAAATACCCGTTGCCGCGCATTGATGATCTATTTGATCAGTTAAAGGGAGCCTCAGTATTCTCGAAGATTTATTTAAGATCGTGTTATTATCAATTGTGAGTTAGAGACTCTGATGTCCCTATGACTACTTTCTGAATGAGATACGACCATTACGAGTTTTTGGTGATGCCATTCCGACTCACTAATGCCCCTACTGTTTTCATGGACTTGATGAATCGGGTATTTAGACAGTATTTGGATCGATTTGTAGTTGTGTTTATAGATGATATTCTGATTTACTTGCGCGATGAAACCGAGCATGCCGAACACTTGAGACTTGTGTTACAGATTTTTTGTGATAAGCAGTTGTACGTGAAATTCAGTAAATGTGAGTTTTGGTTACATGAAGTTAGCTTCTTGGGGCATGTTGTTTCAGCATTAGGTATTCGTGTTGATCCGAGTAAGATTTCGGCTATACTTGATTGGAGACCCCCGCGAAATATTACCGAAGTTCGGAGTTTTCTGGGACTTGTCGGTTATTATAGACGATTTGTGAAAGGTTTCTCGATGACAAAGCTACTTCAAAAAGATGTTAAATTCGAGTGGACGGAGAAGTGCCAGAAGAGTTTCAATCAGTTGAAAACTTTATTGACTGAAGCTCCAGTTCTTGTTCAGCCAGAGTCGGGTAAAGAGTTCGTTATCTTCAATGATGCATCCTTGAATGGTTTGGGCTGTGTTTTGATGCAGGAGGGTAAGGTTGTAGCATATGCTTCGAGACATTTAAAGCCGTACGAAAAGAACTGTCTAGGTGATCATGCGTTTAGAAATTACTTTAACTTTTTGAAAACCTAATTTCCTATGGCCAGCAAGTATAAATCCATAAAGTAAAATAAATAAATAAATAAAAACCCAAATTTAAAACCAATGTCCATGAGGGTCCTTAAATTACAACCCCAATAATCAATAATAATCAAATCGTAAATCGTAAATTGAAAACCATGAAGTCCAAAAATTACTGTGGTCACCGATGAGTCATCCGTCGCACCGATCCGTCTAAGTCTGGGAATTACATGTGCACTTTAAACAAAAAGGGTGAGTTTACGTAAACTCAGTGTGTAATCCCGCAGAAGCAAACAAACAATCAGTATTCACAGTGCACAGTTGAACAGTCTTGGGCCTAAGCCCTTTTTAGTATCAGTGACAGTTTGGGCCTTTGCCCATTTTAGTACGGTGTCAAAATGCAGTAGGGCCTTAGCCCATCATAGTATCAGTAGAAGTGACAATTATGCAGTAGCAAAATCCTACCCAACCAGCTTCTACACACCATCTCCGTCCAACCTTACACTCCATGTGGGGATATAATCAACCCACCCATCCCTACACTCCAAGTAGTACCGAATGCGGTACAAAACAGTAGTTTGCAGCTGAGCTTCCAGTAAATTAGGCTTAAAGCCTTTCAGTACACTTCCTCTGAATAACAACCCTCAACCCAATGCAATGCAACATACAATGGATGACATGCTATTATGCAATTTCAGTACATATATTCAGTTCATATATTAACATGCCCGGTACAGATATCATTAAGTCAATTTCACACATTTAGGGGTCTAAGTAGCGCTTACCGACCCTACAGTAGGTTCACAGTCGACTTGGGTGACCCGTGCAACCTTAAAAACATTTCGGTAAAAATGGGCCACACGCCCATGTGATCTGCCCGTGTTGGCCCAAACACCTGTGTGGCCCAGTCTGCCCAAATTGGCCTTGGCCGTGTGATCAATTTTAAAGTAACCCATGTTAGCTCAATACTCTTATATGTTTTCACTATTTACTTATATGTTCATTCAAAGCTGTCTACTTGAGTTATTATCACTAAATTATTTATATCCTGAGCTATAGAATTTCAAATTAAAATCCTCTTGATGTTTTTGAAACTAGACTCAAATACTTTCTACCATAAAATTTTTAGAATTTATAGTTTATCAAATAAGTACAGTAAAATCTTTAAATTAATCCCTATTCTGCTATTTGGCAGCTTCATCCTTTCTTTACTAAAAATTATTTATCTCTTAGTATGAAATTTATATGATGTTTTCGTTTGTTTCTCTTGAAAATAGACTCCTTAAGGATTTAAACATATAAATTTAAGCTTGATCGTTGTTTTTTTGAGTTTTGAAATTTATAAAGAGAATGATAGAACCTGGAAACTAACTCTGACAACGATTTAAGGCAAGTGCACCTATCAAACAGTAGTATAGCTTAGGCAAGACCAGATTGTCGAACCCAAAGGAACTAAAAGTATTAATACTAACTTTCTTTTTATTATCTAGCCTAAAATAAGTGAAGTTGTTGTTTAATTTAAATTTAACTAACTACTAAGCTAAAGACACAAAGACAAAAAGAATGAATTGAGGAAATACTGTTGGGAAAACTCAGTTGATTAAGACGATACCCTTAGGAAGAATCCACCTAGACTTCACTTGTTACCTAACACTGAACCAGACTTGATCCGCAAGATTCCCTAATTTATATTAAACCCTCTCTCGAGGCGAATAACGTCTAACCCTAGGTTGATTAATTGAAATCTCTATCTAATTAAAACCACTAGAATCGCATTAACTCGATCTATGGACCCCCATATTAGGTTTCACCCTAATCCGGCAAAATCTCGTCACCCTATCTCTAGGCGTGTGATCAACTCTGCTTAATTATGCTAGATCTACTCTTAAGCAGGGACTTTTGCTCCACCACCTTAGCACATCCAACTTGAATCAATATCCCGAAAATATTAACACAAGAATTAAGCACACATAATTAAGAATAAATCTAGTATTTATCATATAGTTCAGAAAGCAATAACAAGATTCATCTTAGGTTTCATCCCCTTCAGGTATCTAAAGGGTTTAGTTCATAACAATAAAAGAAAACATCTCAGAAGAAAAGATCAAACAAAACATAAGAAATCCCTAAAACCCCATGACGGAATTGAAGGAGAAATCCACCGTCTTGAGTAGAATTCCGGCTTCTTGAGATGGATCAACTGGCTATCCTCGAGTGATTTCCCATAAATCTGACCTTTTCGGCTCGGCTCCTTGGCCTAGCTCACCGCCCCCTTTCAGGTTGCACTTAGGGGGTTTATATAGGCTTTCGAGATGGGTTTCTTTGCCCCTAAGTATCCTTTTCCGAGTGAAATTGTTCTTTGCCACGACAGGGACACGGGCGTGTGCCACGCCCATGTGAACGGTTTTTAAGCCGTGTTCGGATTTCTTTAATGAGGCACGGCCATGTGAATCTGGATCAGGCCGTGTTCTAGTTGCTCAATGAGGCACGACAGTGTGGGCTTAAGTCCAGGCCGTGTCGATTTCCATTTTGGCCCAATTTTGCTCGTTTTAGGCCCGTTTCTCGTTCTTTCCATCCTCGGGTGCTTTCCTGGGTATAAGACATGAAAAGAAAGGATTAAGAGCACCTTTTTTACATGAATCAAGGGATAAATCATCCGAAAGTATGCTAAATGTGGGATTAAAATATGTTACTTTTACGGTTTATCAAAGCCCCTAATTATTTTTTTTTACAATTTTTAATGATTTTCCAAAGTCAGAACAGGGGAACCGGAAATCATTCTGACATTGTCTCACAAAATTTTTTATAACTCATGATTTACAATTCATTGCTTACTTTCTTTCTTCCATGAAAGACTAGACTCAATAAACCTTAACTTCATATTTTATTCAACCTCTAAATCAATTTACACTATTTTTGATGATTTTTCAAAGTTAGACTACTATTGCTGTCCAAAACTGTTTTAGTGCAAAATGTTGATTTCCTAGTTTTTAACACCCTTATTTCCTTTCTTTACAATTTTTTCGCATAATTTTCTCTTATTTCTCTTATTTCTAGACATCAAGCAATTTTGACTTTTTGTCGAACCCTGTTTTCTACGTTTTGGGTACACACTTGGTATCATTTTGATGCCTAATCACTCTCGAGCACTTCAAGTCCTAAAATCAAGATACTCAACATCAATTTAACAGATTTACAAGCGAATTGATGACCAAGAATAAACAGAAACCCAACTTACCGCCAACGATAACCCTCTGTTTAACTATTTTTAAGACGAGAACATTGAATTCACCAGTCCGAGCCTCCCCCTATGCCCAAATCGCAGAGGAAAAATATTACCACTTCAGCCACTAAGAGATTCATGATAGAAACGAAGAGATACACTTACCGAAACTAAGTGAGCACTAACCGCGTGCGAAAACAAAGGAAATTAAATGGATTAGGGAAAAATCAAGAAGAAAAAAAAGAAGAGAAAGATGGGAAAACTAAGATAATTTTGGCAAGAGGAGAGGAAAAAGAGAAGACGGCAAATTATTTTTTTTTTTGGAAAAGGGAGCCGAAATTCGGTTATGGGAAAAAATAAAATAAAATCCCGATAACCCCCAAAATCCCTTAATCTTCTCCCCTAATTCCCACTTCACATCCACTACTCATAATCCCCCTATTATACAAGTCTATCCCGAAATCTGAGCAAAAAAAAATACCTTTGCCTGCACAGGGATTCGAACACAAGACCTCCACCATAATAACACACCGCTTAACCACCAGACCAGCAAGCCCATTCTGATATAATTTACCCAACATTTAAACTTAAGGCCTTTGCACAAGGTTAAGGCTTTATTTATAAAAATAACAAAATTTACACAAGTAAGACTTGAAGTTGGGACCTCACACACACACCCAGAACACATAACCACTGAAGCAGATAGACATTGTGTGTCACACATACATGAAATCAAAAATTAAAATTTTGGGGCATTACAGTTTGAAATTGTTATTAATTGACACAATACTTAATCAATGCATGTTTAATCATCTAAGGTAGCTAAGGGTTAAATTAGCGATGGTATTAAACAATACATTAGTCTTGCATAACTTGCAAGATTATTATGATTAAACTGTTTCAATATAGGAATATATTGTTATCTCACTTAATCTTTTATGTACTTATAAAAATTGATTAATTGTTTGAATTGGCCTTGAAAAATGTTTAAAAGATTAGTTAATTTAATACATACGTATGAGCAATAGTTAGCAAATTACCAAGTTGCCATGAATTTATTCGTAACAACATGAACATGAGTTTAGTAATTTTAAGTTAAGAAATGTAATTAATCTAACACAATTATGCCATATTGATTAAAACCTTCTTTTTTAAATCGTACATTGAAACTTTTATTTTTATTTCATTTTATTTTACTTAGTTAAATTTTAGTTTTTAATCACTTCCTCAAAATCAAAATATTTTTCTTCACCAAAGTGTTTTTAATTGCATTCATAAATAATTCTTTTCACAATCCTTTTGGGTACGATAACTAGACATTTACTTGTCACTTCATTACTTGTTGCAATTGTGTACACTTGCACATTTCCGTCGTTCCAAGTACCAATAAAAAATCACAACAACGATATTAGTCTACACGAATTATAACATCCAGTCTTGACTTGTTGACATAATTCAATATCATCGAAGTGATGAGAACTAATGTGTGATACTAAGCTTGATTTTTCACTGTCTATACTATTACCACTATTTATCCCTTCTTGAAAGCTAGAAGTTGGATACAAAATGAAATTATTTCAATAATTAATATCAAAGCATTGAACCATACTGGAGACAAAACCATCAGATGAATTAGAAGTATTACTTTGCTTCTTTCTACGAAAATCTTCCCTTAAATGAACTATAGTGCTCTAATAAGATAGACGCTACAACCATATAGCTAAAACAATACGTCAAATACCTATAATGCATTCCGAAACAAATGAGAGAAACCCAATGTAGTTCCAACAACAACAAATGTAGCAACACGATCACTAAAAAGCTGAGACCTGTATCAACATGCTCTCATGACCCAACCAAGAATTATAACCGTAACAATTGTAATAATCCCAAGCCAATGTATATCCTTTGCAGATGGACCATACATGACAGAGTAGACAATAAGAACAATAAGAAAACCAAGATAAGGAAGTCCCAGATGTAAAGTTCTTACTAAACTCCCAAGAATATAACCCATTTCTATACTATCAGAGTATGCAAATTTATGAGCTTTCCTAACATACTCGTTCACAACCAAACGATTACTATTGAAGACTATGCAACATAATAAGAACATATTGATTGTTAAGGGAATTAATGACACCCCAAAGAGAAATCAAGAAGAAGAATATCACTTAAACGTACTGAAACCAATTGTGACATAAACAACACAAATTTCATATATACAAAGCAGAACAACAACCAGTAGAAGCAGAAAAGTAATAACACTTGGATTTTGCCATAGAGTCCTCTACCAAAACATATTTGAATAAAAGTGTCGATCATTATTCAACCATACTAGCAATATCTCTGCCTATCATTATAATTATCCAGTATCCCTCCATGATAAGAATCACATTCGAAGATGAAAATATCCATATGCCATTAAAGATGAAAGAATGTATAGAATACCCAAATCTATTCACATTTCAAACACTACCCCACTGACTACTAAAGTTATGGTGATCTCACATTATTTTGTTTTACTAAAGTAATCAATCTAGGAGAAATTCTGGTTATCCCGTTCTTTAGTTACTATAATAGTTAAAGTCGATTACCAGAGAATAACTTATTCTTTAATAATGACATTGCACATCCTGAATAATCTTCAGAAAAATCTAATATCTCATCCAGAACTCTCTTTATTTGCTAACCAACTCTTGGCTCTAACTACATTATTACTCATTCAACCGCTGAACTCTTCGGCTTCACACTTGTGAACTTTCCACAACAAAAATACTATAAACATTTTGTGATATAGAATTTTGAGAATAAGGGGATGGAGATCGTAAAGCCACAAAATTTGATTTTCATATATATATATATATATACACACACATCAACATATCATTCATTATTAATAAAAACACCATAAACCTTTACTCTAACCTTTATAGTTTCCTGTTCATCATTGAAAGCTTTTTAATCAGAGACTTGAATATCACTTTCAGCATCATTGGAATTAGCTCGATTAGAAGGCATCTTTATCTAAATGATAACATAATTCATTTGAGTCAGGAGATATCACACTATCACAGGTTATATAATGGCATGTATTTCTAGACTCCACACATGCTACGTTCAATCCGAGAACTGACTAAACTGTTGTAACATCCCAAATTTAGCCCTAATCGAAATGGTGGTTTTGGGACCACGAATCCGAATCAGAATAATAATTTTATTTTAAATGCTTATTATATGTGAATTAGTGTGTGTGAAATTTTCGTATTAAAATTTTATCGTTTTAGTGCTTAATTGTAAAAAAGGGGTTTAATTGCATAAAATGAAAATTTGGTGGTAGAATGTGCAAGTACTAAATTGGAGGTGGCATCTTAAATTGAGGTATTAAAATTGTAAATTGGCCAAAAGATTAAGCCTAGTGGCCGGCCATCATGTGCATGTAATAGTAACATAATTGTTTATTATTATATTACATGCCATAAGGTAATAAAATAGGTGATAAAATGAATAATTAATAAAAGAAAAGAAAGTGTGTTCATCTTTCACTCTCTTGACCGAAACTAAGAAGAAAAGAAAAGAGAAACAACTTCAAGAGGATTCGGCACTTGCATGTTCAAATAAGGTGAGTGTTTGAACTTAGTTTTTGATAATTTTAACATTTTTTGAGGTTATAGTTATGTAATTTAGTTAACCCATACCTGAATTTTTGATTTGGTTGTATACTGAGTGTTGCCATGGATGAAAATTTGGTGTTTGTGTGGTTAATGATAGAATATTATATAAGCATGTTAGATTAACAAGATTTTCTTTAGAATTTTTGATGGAGTCTAGTGTAAGGATGAATTCATAAAAAGAAAATTCTTTCAAAAAGAAATGAGTTGATATAGGGACTAGGAGTATTCGGCCCTCAATAGGTGTGGTTAAATTCTTGATATTTTGTGTTTTGAGCTATAAGGACTAAATTGTAAACATTGTAAATGTTGGGGGTAAAATGGTAAATTGTATAATTATATGATTTTGAATTAAATTGGATGAATATGTATTTGAATGAGTTCAATTTGGAATAATTTAGATCAAGAGCAAAAGGAAACGGGTGTGGATCGAGGAAAAACAAAATTGAACGAATAGTCGGGAAGCTTAATTCATCAACTTCCGAGGTAAGTTTTAAGCAATTGGGTTAAATTGAATTTAGTTCATATCGAGGTGCATTTGTTAAGTATAAGTAAGTATGTTAAATTGCTAAAAGCCGAATATAAGCTTGGTATTTTTTTTATATAAGCTTCGAATAAGTTGAGATGAATGATTAAGTATGGTTGAGCTATGGTTAATTATAGATTTGTAATGTATGATTATGGTATTGAATAGATGAGTGTACATGTTCACCTTCTATGGCCGAATATGATAGTACTACATAGGGAGGATAACTGTGTTCGGACATGTATATTCATGAATGTCTTATATTTTTTTTTAAATGTGATTGATTATGTTTATGTGAATGAGGTGATAATTTGGATTGAAGAGCACTATGTGTGCGAGCTTAAACACCGAGCACTGTGTGTGCGAAATCGGTGGAATGGCACTATATGTGCGAGAAACGAGTAATGGCACTAAGTGTGCGATACATTATTGAAAGATGGCACTATGTGTGCGAGAAATGGGTAATGGCACTAAGTGTGCGATATATTACCGGAAGATGGCACTATGTGTGCTAATTATCAAGTAATGGCACTAAGTGTGCGATACGTTACATGAGTTGCACTGTGTGTGCGTATATTTTTGGACCTCTCAAGGACATGAATAAATGAATAGAAATACTCATAAGAGACATCTAAGTATGTTATGAATGAGAATTTAATAACTTGATGCTAATGAGGTAAGTAGTTTTTATATCCTAAATTATAGATATGTGATGTATTCATTAATTTATTGAGCTTGTTCGAAAAGGATATGGAGTATTTGAGCATTCAGTTTTTTGGAGGTCTAATGAATATGATATTGCTATATGGTATTATGCTATATGAAATGCTATTACGTACTTGTGAGTGATTAAGTTAAATTAATTAAATTTGTATAATGATTCATTTTATTTATGTTCCCTTTTGCTTTTAACTTACTAAGCTATGATAGCTTATTGTGTGTGATCATTTGACTATTTTGTAGATTTTGAAGTTTACGTTCGAGCTCGGGGATCATCGTCAAAGTCAATCACACTATCAACTATCTTTGGTACCCTTTTTACAAGTTGAACTTTTGAAACTATGGCATGTATAGGCTATATTACTCTTTTGAGTTTATTTTGAATATGATGTATATATTTATATAAGCCATGCGAAAATGGCTTATCCATCTTGTTAATATTGGAAATTTATATTTTGGCTTGATGATTATATTTGATTGTGCTTTTGGTTGATTTATTTTTAGTATATATGTAAGTATGGTTAATGTATAGAGTTTTAATGAAATGGAGTAAGGATGTTATAAACTAGTTAACCATATTTTGCAATGAAATAGTTTTTGGTTAACAGCAGTGACGTGATTTTGAAAATTCACCAAAAATAGGAGAAATGGAATTAGAAAGTGAATAAGATATAGAATTAACTCTTATTGTGTCTATTTTTATATGAAAGAAACATGGTAGGAAAAGAAATTTTATATTATGAGATATTTAAATTTTATTGAGACTGGTTCTGAATGACTTCATGATCCCCTGTTCTGTCTTGGAAAAATTATTAAAAATTGTATAAAAATAATCATGGAACATAGTTTATATGTTTAGAATCCTTAATGAGTCTATTTTTAATTGGAATAAACGAAAACATTATTTGAATTCTATACAATAAGATAACTGAGTTTTTGTAAAGATAGATCAGAACCATTGAACAGTGAAACAGGGTAAACTTTAATGAATAAACTGTACTAATTGGCCACATGAAAATTTCTGGAAAAATTATAGTAAGAATATATATGAGTCTAGTTTCAAGAAAAATTTACGGATCTAAATTTCGAGTTTTGTAACTCAAGTTATAGTCAATTTAGTCAACATGACGCAGATGGACAATTTAAATTTTTATGCCCCGAACTAGTAGTTAAGTCTAGTAATGCCTCATGCTCGACTCCGGCAATAGTCTCCAGTAAGGGGTGTTATATTTGATTGGTATCAGAGCTACGGTTTAGTCAGTTCTCGGACTAATGTAGCGCGTGTGAGTCTAGCTATACATGCCATATTTTATAATGTGATAGTGTGATGACTTCTGACAGTGAAATGTGTTTATTTCTTTCATATAGTAAATGGATCCTGATCCCGAGCGAGCTCTAGCTGATGATGTCGAGAGCGTGCCGCCTGCTCCCGCGCCAGGGACCGCACCGGAGGAATCTCGACCAGTTGCGAGTAATCCTGAAGAGGGGGCTAAACAAGTCTTCTATAGTATTATGAATGACTGGTTCAGTCAGTATGTACGAACCAATCTGGCTGTTCAACAACCTCTGAATCTGAACACACCCCCTGTAGTACCAGTGGTACCCCCAATTGTAAATCATGAGAGAATAAGCAAGCCTTCGGTTGATCACATTAGAAAACACGAAGCTCAAGGGTTTAGAGCCGAGGATGATGATGATGCGGAGCGAGCTGAATTTTGGCTCGATTGTAACATCCCCAAACCCGGCCCATTCACTACGACCGAATCTGGTTATGTCACTGGAAAAAGACGGTTGAAAATCTTCATCACTTTTGAATAAACCTTGAAGAAATTAACTTTTGAAAACCTTGTTTATTTATTACCTTATGAAAAACTTTGAAGTTATAAATTAGCTGAATTAGAAAAACTTTATTAAACATATTCTTCATAAATAGGTTGCTAGGATTAAAATCATTTTCACATAGCAATTTAATTTAAATAAACCATAGTTAAAGTAATACCAAAATAATAAAATGGCCTTTTATTACAACCCAATACTTAAAATGAAATACTAGTATCAAAATCAAGCATAAAATATGAAATCATCATCTTCGGCATGGGCCACCTTGTCCTCTCCGATCCCGGTCCAGCTTTATGCACTACCTGAAAAGGTTAAAGGAAAAAGGTGAGTCACCAAGACTCAGTGTGCTACCCTTTTTCCCGGATTAGTAAAATATCATATGTAAACATAAACATGATCATCATGCATCCAATTAATATGCACCCAACCTAACCATCCATAACACCATTCTCTACCCCGTGTGGTACCAAACCACTGGTGGTGCCAAACCACTGGTGTCCCAAAGACACAATAACCGTCAATGTGGTGCCAAACCACTGGTGTCCCAAAGACACGAATATGATACCAAATCACTGGTGACCGAAGTCACGAATCGTTTGATGGGGCCAACCCATTGTGTGATACCAAATCACTGGCGTCAATCCCTCAATACCGCCTTGTGGGGCCAACCCACTGTGTGATACCAAATCACTGGCGTCAATCCCTCAATACCGCCTTGTGGGGCCAACCCACTGTGGTGCGAAACCACGGGGACGAGACGCTGAGGTGCCAAACCTCTAGAGGTGCCAAACCTCCGGTGACCCAAAGTCACAAAGTTGTGTTACCAAAACACTGGTGCTCGTCAGCACAAAATATCACTGCCCCCTCCACTCGTACAGCCCACAACAACCACTTATATGCATTTAACCGAAATATACATCATGCTTTATTTAGCAACATACATATTGTTTATCCACAATCAAGTATTAAAGCACACATATTGGATATACTATGCTTACCAAAAGTATCAACATGACAACTCATAGCTGATACATCATGCTTACCAAAAGCATCACAACAGGGACTTACCTGACCCTTTGCCTCATACCTTAATGGTACTTAATCCACCTTTTCATGGATCCAAACAACACACAATATAATAAGCATATTTATTAATAGAAAAGTGTGTGCATGAACACACCTGCAAGCCTTAACCGAAGAACCAACTAAGACCCTTGATAACCTCGATAACCTTGCTCCTAAAATCGGCAAACAAGAGATTAGCACCCTAGGCCATTCGGCCAAAAACATTTAAACCAAAGGGTTTAACTTTGATCCCTTACCTTGCAGATGGTTTGGTTTCCTACCAAACCCGAACCAAACAATGGTTCCTCTGACAATCGGCACACCCTAAAAAGGAGAACGGTTAATCCTTTGAAACCTTAGACTTAATCGAATAACCCATGAACAAAAATCTCACCATCACTTATCGATCAATCAAGTCCAGATAAAAGCTTTGTTGACTGCTTCGAATCCTATATATCTTCTCCAAGGCTTGAACTCACAACCCAAAAGCAATCCACTCCACCATTAGATTCGGCCAAAGAACAACACTAAAAGGAAAGGGAAGATTCGGCCAACACCTTAATCAAAAGGAAGAGAATTCGGCTTTAGGTGTTTAACACTACTTATGGTTCGGCTTGAAGGAAAAACGGATGCAAAGGGATAGGGGTTACGACAATAGAAAAGAAAATGAAGGTTTGAGGGGATAAAATGGAGTGGTTGCGGCTCAAATGAGATGGGGAGAAGAAGATAGCTAAATGACCTTGAAGTTTCGGCCAAAGGAAATAGTGAAGAAATTTTCGGCAAGGAGAGAAAACACAAGAGGAAAAGGGTGGCCAAAAAAAATGAACAAGTGAAGAGTACACCCCCATTTATAGGACAAGGTTCGGCACACACCTACTCACATCCAACAAAATCGAAAAAGCCACCCCCAAGACTCCCAAATTCGGCCAAAGCTTCAACCCCTCACCAAATCCCTTATTTCTCTCCCCTTTTTCCTCCCTAACACTCATTCAAAAAGATTTGAATGAGTCAAACCTTCCTCCTTACCTACCTAGCCGAATTTAAAATGGAAGACCAAGTCTTCCTCCAACATTTAAGCATTCAAAAACCATCCAATCACCTTACCAACTTGACGCAAAAACAAGGCCTTCCTGCTGCCCTTGCAGCTCGAACACTGGCCCCTTCCCTTGCACCTGAGGCGTCACTTCCCCATGCCTTATGTGGCGCCTCCCTGCCACTCTGCCAAGCCAATCTTTGTGCCTTATTTCCACCAAAAATTCTCTTAAGGCCCCCTCTATCCAAGCTCCCCTTTTACCCACTGAAAACCAAAAATTTCTTAAAGTCTTCCCTACCTTCCAGGGTTCTCCAAACCCCCTAAAAACTTGCCTAAACACATGAGAAGCCTACCAACACCTGAGATATGCACTAGATGCATAACCCCTAAAACCAGGGTGTTACATCGATAATACTGTTCGTGTTTTCGATAAGCTGTCCTGCACACCTGATGAGTGTCTGAAGTGTGCCATATCATTGTACAGGATTCTGCCTACTACTGGTGGAATACTCTTGTATCAGTTGTTCCGAATGAGAATGTAACATCCTAAATTAGGGGTCGTGCGTTTGGAGCATAACCCTAGTGTTAGTAGGCTTTAAGTGGGGTTTGGATGTGTTTTAGGAGTTCTTAAAGCTTGAGGACTAAAATGGAAGCTTTGGAAAATTTTTGGAATTTTAGGTTAAAAAGAGGAAAATAGGAAAAGAGGCCTTAAAAGAAATTATGTGGGATGTATTGCATAAGGAATAATTTGGCAAGGTGGCTTAGGGCGCTAGGGTACTTGAGGAGGGTAAGAGTTCGAGCTGCATGTATCGCAATTGGGAGTTTTGTTTTTGGCGCTGAAGGGGAGCAAGGTAAGGAGGCTTTATAAAAAATCGGGGCGGAATTATGTCACAAGAAAGCGCATGGGTGGAGTGGCTAAGGACGTTGCTTGAGGGCTGCGGCTAGGAGGACTCGTGTTCGAGTCCTGGGGGTTGCGCTTGAGGCGTTTTATTTTTGCTTTTAGCGCTAAAGCATAAGGAGCCAGCGAAGGATAGTTTAAAAGAATGTCGCGATGAGTTATGGCATGAAAGGCGAGTTAGAAGAGTGGCTAGAAGCTTGGGGAATTCTCTCCAGGTATCGGGTTCGAGACCTGGGGGCAGCAACATTGGTTTCTTTTTTATACCGGCGTGAGGGTGGCTGCATGGCACATGCACGCATGAAGTATTGGGTTGTCTTTCTTTTTATTATTTTTTCTTTTCTTGTTTTAAATTGCTGCTAGAGTATGGGAGCTTTTATTTTAATTATGGTTGGAGTATGGGTTATATTTTGTTAGTTTATTTTATGCATGGGTTAGTGATGGGATTGTTATTATTTTATTTTATTATTTTATTATAGGATGATGGGTAGTTGATATATTATTATTATTATTATTTTATGTATGGTGATGGGGTAGTAATGGGAGCTTGGAATAAACAATGTTTAATTTTCAAATGGATGGGTTCTTTGCTTGGGGAGCATGGCCGAATGGAGGGTTCCCTAGGGACCATAATGGTCAGCTTTGAGGATGGCATAGGAAGCATGGCCGAAATTCATGCTTGGTTTTTTCCTTCTTTCCTTAATGTCTTGGCCGAGATTGATGTTGGGTTTTTCTCTTCTATCTCTTGTGTTTTGGCCGAAAGAAGAATGAGAGAGAGAGCAAGGTTGGGTCCGATTTTGAAGAAGCTAGGGAGTATTTCGGCTAGCAAATATTGCTTGCTTTGTTTTCTTTCATTTTTGTTAGCCGCATGTTTCATTACCATCTGAACCATAGCCGAACCACATAGCCTCATTCTTCACTCTTTTTCTCTCCATTATATTAGTGTCGAAACACCATAGCCGAATCTTTATTGAAGGTACTGTCGACTACGTGTTTGTGACCTCTTCAAGCGATAGTGGTAAGTATAACATTCGGCCAAGGGCCATTGTTCATAGATTTGTGTATTAGCCGATTCTAACAATGTTTTAGTAGGAATTTCGATAACTTCGGGAGCTAATCGACAGGAACAAGTGGTGTTTCGGGATCGAAATAAGCTAGGTAAATGATTCATGGTATTCGGCCTAAGGCCATATTATTGGTATTAAGTGTGACCGATTTTGGTTATGTGTATTTAGGGGCAAATCGATAGAAGTAGCAGAAGCTTTCGGGATTTTTTATCCATTCTCGTCAATGAGGAAAAGGGGAAGTCCCTATTCTAAAGTTTAAGAAACGATCTGTCTCGGCGGTGCGGGATTGGCCGCTGGGGTGTGGGCCAGCGTCCAAACAACAACGTAGGCAGATAACCGTAGTGTCGCTTAACGATAGTATCGGGATTGAGGGCATAACGCTGCTTGTAATCAGGTGCGTAGTTATCGCACTGTTCTCTTGCTTGTTTATATGTGTTATATGTAAATGCATATGTTGTGCATGTTAGCCAAAATAAGGGCTAAGATTGTGACTACCCGTGGTGGGTGATTGAATACTCAGGTCAGTGATTTTCGATAATAAATGATTATTGATGAATGTATAAAAATGTGATGGCATGTGATGTATATTTGTTTCGAGTAATATGTTGCCATGGTACATATATATGCATGGGACTTGGGATGTGACTATTGGAGGAAAGGGTGTACGCTATGTGCGTGGTCTAATGCTAGCCTCGTGCTACATTAGCGCTTGACGTTAGCTATGTGCTTCATCAAGGGAGGTGTTGGCTAAGTGCCCATCTCGGCGGTTGATAGCTGTGTGCATCACCGTGGACTGATTGATATGTGGGATCCCTATGGGATCGGTGGCTTGGCCACGGCCTTGAGCAGTAAGTCTGCCAAGGTAAGATATGTGGATCACTATGTGATCGGTGGATTAGCCACGACCTTGAGCAGGGAGTCTGCTAAGGTAGGAGTAACGGATGGATTTAGGATGGTTTGGGCTTCATAATTGCATATTCATGTGTATGGACTGTGTGGATATGGGCCAAGCCCATATGTGGGGACATGTGTACTAACTATGCACTGAGTCTTGGTGACTCACCCAATTTTTCTTAAACCTTTCAGGTGGCGCTTGATGCTCGGATCGGGTTGGAGAGGATACGAGGTGGCCCATGCAGAAGAAGCGGATTTTCATGCAAAAAGGATATTTTGTTTAATTAATTAAGTATTTATATTTTCAGTATTTTGATTAAGTGTTTAATGTAAAAAGGCCCATTAAAGTATTTAAGTATGTTTATTAAGTATCTTTATTATTATGTTCTATTACGATTGATAATTTAAATGTTGATCGCAAATGATTTTATTTTCCTAAGTAGGTATAATAAAGTTTTGAATCCGGTGTTTTCATAATAATTTAGTTTTTACTTAAAATATTTCAAGTCACGAAAATGTTTTATTAAAGGAAACAAATTTTTAACGGTTTTACTCTTAAGTAAGGATATTTTTCGAACGTGTTCCGCAGTGGCATTCCAAATTCGGTCAGAGTGAAAGGGCCGGGTTTGGGGTGTTACAGAGAAAGCTACCTGGGACTTCTTTCAGACGGAATTCCGTAAGAAATACATAAGTCAGTGCTTCATAGATTCTAAATGTAAAGAGTTTCTCGAGCTTAAGCAGGGTCGTATGATTGTATCTGAATACGAATGCAAGTTTGTGAGACTTAGTCGTTACGCTCGTGAATGTGTTTCCTCTGAGGCTGCTATGTGCCGGAGATTTGAAGAAGGCTTAAATGAAGATATAAAACTTCTGGTTGGCATCCTTGAAATAAACGAGTTTGTAGTACTAGTTGAACGAGCTTGTAAAGCTGAAGAGATAGGAAAAGAGAAGCGGAAAGCTGAGTTTGAAGCTAGAGACTTTCGGAAGAGATCTGCGGGTAAATTTCCTCAAGTATCAACGAAGAAATTCAAGAATGATGGTAACCGGTCCAAACCTAACACAGGGATCTCTATACGAGAACGACCACCAGTGAGTTCTCGGGCTACATCAGTTGCTAGTGTTGGCAATACCCGACCGAGTAGGCCTGAGTGTCAATAGTGCGGTAGACGGCATATTGGCGAGTGTAACATCCTAAAATTGGGGCTATTTGTGATTGAATTATATTTGTTATGTGGTTGAGCTGCTGTGTTATTAATTATGGTGTAGTAAGGCTTAATTATGGATTTGTAGTAGGCTCGAGTAGTGGGAAAAATATTATTTTTAAGCTTTAAAGGTGAGGAACCTTAGCAAGTAGAGGTTACAAGAATAAATAGAGGATTTATTGACATAAAATGAGCCTAGGAAAAGTGGCAAAAGGAGGACCACTTGGGAGCTACATGTGACGCCACTGTGAGCAAGGAAGAGCCTTGGATCGAGTCACGAAAATCCCCTTTTTGCACTTTGATATGGACGGCAATAAGAGAGAGAGTTTTCCTCTCTTTAATCTCTTTTAATTATCATTTAGATAATAGGATAATAGGAGATAATCAAGGATTTTATTTGATTAAAAAGGGATATTATTTGGATATTAAGGATATTAGTGGATTAAATGGATTATTTGATTATTAATTGGGATTAATTCAAATTATTTGAATTAAATCAAGTTAGTGGCCATGAGAAAAACAAGGAGTTGGCTAAAGCTTGAACTCCTTGGACGGCAAGCATTAGGGGGGAGGGGGTGCCGAATGCCTATAAAAGCACCAAGTGACCACCTTGCTTTTCTTTTTCCATTTTGCCTAGCCGAAATTTCTAACCCCTTTCCTTCTCATTCTTCTTTCATTTTTCCATCTTTTCAAACCCCTTTAGCCGAAACTCTTAGCACCTTTCTTCCCCATTATTTTCTTCCTACCCTTGGCCGAATACACTCCCTTGGAAGTGCCAATTTCCTTTCCTCCTATTAACTCACTTTGGCCGAATAGTACAGTGGCATAGACACTTCGGGAGTTCGCTGTTATTCAATCAATTGTGAAGGTAAGTATGGTTGGCCGAATGCCTATGTTCCCTTTCCCTATCTTTGTCGACTTTTTAAGGATTAAGGGCCAATGTTGGCATTTATTTGCAAGGTGCTAAGTATCTGTTTTGAAAACCGAATCTGTCTAGGTGTTCCGGGATTTTGGAGATCGACAAAGCAAGCCGTCATTCGGGATCAATCGGGTGGTAAGTGGTGGTAAGGATCGATTTTCATAAGATTTAACTTTCAAGGATTTAAGCCGAAGGCTATTAGCTTTATTTACTAACCGATGGAAGTTGGTGAAGCAGACTCAGGAATCAAGTGCTGTGGTTAATAGCTAAAAGGGTAAAGGTAAGGATTCGGGTTCAAAGATGACCCCTTTAAATTATTTTGGGATGGTCGAATAGGCCATAATACTAATCCTAAGGTTGGCCGAATATAGGTGCAGAGAGATCTAGGGAGGCCGACTTCTCTTTTCTGGATCTGGTGCAGCAGAATACTGGCTGGAATCTACGGAAAGGATCATGGACGATCTGGACCTGTCCAATGAGGAGAAGCTGAAGGGAGCCGTGTCGCTTCTGAAGGATGAAGCATATCAGTGGTGGCTCACTGTCCGAGATGGGGCCACGGCAGATGATCTTACGTGGGATTACTTTAAGGCTGCGTTTCAGAAAAAGTATGTGGGTACTAGCTACACCGACGCGCAGAGAAAGGCTTTTCTGGGATTAGTGCAAGGAACTAAGTCAGTATCGGAATATGAGGCGGAGTTCCTAAGGCTGAGTAGATATGCTAGAGGCATCGTGGCTACCGAACATGAGCGCTGTGTCCGCTTGGAGGATGGACTTAGAGATGAGTTGAGGCTGCTGATTGCTCCGCAGCAAGTTCGTGAGTTTTCATCTCTAGTGGAAAAGGCTAAGGTAGCCGAAGGTATCAAAGAATCTGTGAGGCAAAACTACGATAGGATCAAGCAGAAGAGAGGTTTTGGGTCATCTGGGTCAGGTGGTAATGTCCAGAAAAAGGCTAGACAAAGTGGGCCAAATCAGGCAGCAAGGCCCACTACTGCTAATCAGAGACCGGCTCAGTGCAATCGCTGTGGAAAGTCCCATTGGGGAGGTTGTTGGACCGGTGAGAAGGGCTGCTTTGAATATGGGTCTTTAGATCACCGTGTGAGGAATTTTCCCCGGAAGCGAGCTCAGAATCAGTCAGAGGGGCAGAACCGTACTCAGGATAGAAGTGTGGGACCACAAAGAGGTCGTGGTAATGGTAGAGGGAGCAATGGTGCTAAACGTGGTCGTGGAACTCAGGGCAGAGGCGCAGGCAGTACAAAGGCAAGGCAGCCTGGCTTAGTCTATGCGGCAAGGCGTCGCGAGGAGGGTGACGCACCGGATGTCATAACCGGTACGTTTCTAATTTTCGGTCTTCCTTATGTTGCATTAATTGATGTGGGTTCGACGCATTCATACGTAGCTAGTATTGTGGTAGAGACTTTGAACCTAGACTCTGAGACTGTTGCTAGGGAGATGACTGTAATTAGCCCTTTAGGCCATTCTGTAGTTGTGAACAAGCTTTATAAGGATGTACCCCTAGAACTCCAAGGGGTCGTGTTTGTAGCTGATCTGATGGAACTACCGTTTGGGGAGTTCGATTTGATCCTCGGGATGGACTGGTTGGTTAAGTACCAGGCGCGGTTGGATTGCGCTGCTAAGCGCATGGTTCTTAAAATGGCCGAAGGGGATGAAATGGTCATGATCGGTAATCGAAGAAATTACCTGTCTAATGTGGTGTCAGCTTTGAAGGCCGTAAAGATGGTCAGAAAAGGGTGTGAGGCGTTTATAGTTCGAATTTGTGCCTTGGAGGCTAAGGAGTCAGCGGTTGGAAAGGTCCAAATAGTAGGGGAATTCGCAGATGTATTCCCAGAAAAACTTCTGGGTATGCCTCCGGATCGGGAAGTCGAATTCGGTATAGATTTGCTACCTGGAACGGCACCTGTATCTATAGCACCGTATCGAATGGCACCAAAGGAATTGGTGGAGCTGAAGGCCCAAATTCAGGAACTCTTGGATAGAGGGTTTATCCGACCTAGTATCTCTCCATGGGGAGCACCGGTGTTGTTTGTTAGGAAGAAGGACGGTTTTATGCGGATGTGCATCGACTACCGTCAGTTAAACAAGTTAACGATCAAAAACAAGTATCCGTTGCCTCGGATCGATGACTTGTTTGACCAATTGAGGGGTGCGTCGGTATTCTCAATGATTGACCTTAGGTCGGGTTATCATCAATTAAAGGTGAAGGAGGTTGATGTTCACAAGACGGCATTCCGAACTCGGTATGGGCATTACGAGTTCCTAGATAATAGGATAATAGGAGAAAATCAAGGATTTTATTTGATTAAAAAGGGATATTATTTGGATATTAAGGATATTAGTGGATTAAATGGATTATTTGATTATTAATTGGGATTAATTCAAATTATTTGAATTAAATCAAATTAGTGGCCATGAGAAAAACAAGGAGTTGGCTAAAGCTTGAACTCCTTGGACGGCAAGCATTATGGGGGAGGGGGTGCCGAATGCCTATAAAAGCACCAAGTGACCACCTTGCTTTTCTTTTTCCATTTTGCCTAGCCGAAATTTCTAACCCCTTTCTTTCTCATTCTTCTTTCATTTTTCCATCTTCTCAAACCCCTTTAGCCGAAACTCTTAGCACCTTTCTTCCCCATTATTTTCTTCCTACCCTTGGCCGAATACACTCCCTTGGAAGTGCCGATTTCCTTTCCTCCTATTAACTCACTTTGGCCGAATAGTACAGTGGCATAGACACTTTAGGAGTTCGCTGTTATTCAATCAATTGTGAAGGTAAGTATGGTTGGCCGAATGCCTATGTTCCCTTTCCCTATCTTTGTCGACTTTTTAAGGATTAAGGGCCGATGTCGGCATTTATTTGCAAGGTGCTAAGTATCTGTTTTGAAAACCGAATCTGTCTAGGTGTTCCGGGATTTTGGAGATCGACAAAGCAAGCTGTCATTCGGGATCAATCGGGTGGTAAGTGGTGGTAAGGATAGATTTTCATAAGATTTAACTTTCAAGGATTTAAGCCGAAGGCTATTAGCTTTATTTACTAACCGATGGAAGTTGATGTTCACAAGACGGCATTCCGAACTCGGTATGGGCATTACGAGTTCCTAGTGATGCCATTCGGGTTGACCAATGCACCGGCGGCATTCATGGACTTAATGAATAGGGTGTTTCAGCAGTACTTGGATCAATTCGTCGTGGTGTTCATCGATGACATATTGGTTTACTCAAAGACGGAGGAGGAGCATGACAAGCATTTACGGATAGTTCTGCAAGTACTGAGGGAAAAGCAGTTATATGCCAAATTCAGTAAGTGCGAATTTTGGCTAAGGGAGGTGGCTTTCTTAGGTCACGTAGTGTCAGCGGAAGGTATTAGAGTGGATCCCCGTAAGATTGAAGCGGTGTTGGATTGGAAACCACCTAGGTCAGTGGCCGAAATTCGAAGCTTTCTGGGTCTAGTAGGGTACTATCGAAGGTTTGTGGAAGGATTCTCGTTAATCGCAGCACCATTAACTAAGTTATTGAGGAAGGGAGTACCATTCGTCTGGTCGGAAAAGCAGCAAGAAAGTTTTGATAAGCTGAGAAAGATTCTGACGGAAGCTCCGGTTTTGGTACAGCCTGAGGCAGGAAGGATGTTCATCGTTTATTGTGATGCATCCCATACCGGGTTGGGATGTGTGTTGATGCAGGAAGGGAAGGTAGTGGCTTATGCATCCCGTCAGTTACGACCGCACGAGGTAAACTATCCAACGCACGACTTGGAGTTAGCGGCAGTGGGCTTCGCTTTGAAGATATGGAGACATTACCTTTATGGAGAGAAGTCAATAGTGTACACGGATCACAAAAGTCTGAGGTATCTCTTGACTCAGAAGGATTTGAACTTAAGGCAGCGCCGATGGATTGAACTGTTGAAGGACTACGACTGTTCAATCGAGTATCATCCGGGTAAGGCTAACGTAGTGGCTGACGCGTTGAGCCGGAAGGTTGTGGCAGACTTAAGAGCAATGTTTGCTCGTTTGAGTCTATATGACGATGGAAGTCTTTTGGCAGAGTTGCAAGTCACGCCAGCGTGGATCGAGGAGATTAAGGATAAGCAGTTGGTAGACGAGGGATTGAATGCAAAGAGGGTGCAAGTGCAAGATGGTGGTTTGGAAGGGTATAGTTTGACTGATCATGGGGTATTATGTTTTCAAGGACGGCCCTGTATGCCGAAAGATGTAGAACTGAGACAAAGAATTCTCCAAGATGCACATAGCAGCCCATACGCTATGCATCCTGGAGGTAGCAAAATGTACGGAGATTTGCGGAGACAGTTCTGGTGGGCAGGGTTGAAGCGTGAAGTGACTGAGTTCGTGGGGAAGTGTCTGACATGTCAGCAGGTCAAGGCTGAACATCAGTTGCCATCGGGACTACTTCAACCAGTAAAGATTCCTCAATGGAAGTGGGAGGGGATCACTATGAATTTCGTCAGCGGGCTACCCCTTACGCCCAGCAAGAAAGATGCAGTTTGGGTAATAGTGGACCGTTTGACTAAGTCAGCTCATTTCGTACCAGTGAGAATGGATTACTCACTCCAGAAGCTAGCAAAGTTGTATGTGGCTGATATAGTCAGATTGCATGGTGTGCCAGTATCAATTATCTCAGATAGGGATCCAAGGTTCACGTCGAGGTTTTGGAAAGCGTTGCATCAAGCTTTGGGTACGCGATTGGATTTCAGTACAGCTTTCCATCTGCAGTCAGACGGGCAGTCAGAAAGGGTCATACAGATTTTAGAGGATATGCTGAGGAGTTGTATCTTGGAATTCCGAGGAAGTTGGGAAGAATTTCTACCCTTAGCGGAATTTGCCTACAACAACAGTTATCAAGCGAGTATCCAGATGGCACCATACGAAGCATTGTATGGACGGAAATGCCGTACTCCTACATGTTGGACGGAGTTAGGTGAAAGACAAGTCTTGGGTCCAGAGTTGGTTACAGAAACGGAGGACAAAGTTAAGGTGATTCGGGCTCGTCTTAAGGAAGCGTCAGATAGACAAAAGTCTTATGCTGATCTGAAGCGCAAAGAAATAGAGTATGATGTAGGAGACAAGGTCTTCCTGAAGGTGTCACCTTGGAAAAAGGTGTTGAGATTTGGGCGAAAAGGAAAGCTAAGCCCAAGGTTCATTGGCCCATATACAGTGTTAAAGCGAGTAGGACCGGCAGCTTATCAGCTCGAGCTGCCGGCAGAGTTGAATCAGATTCACGACGTCTTCCATGTGTCGATGCTTAGGCGATATCGATCAGATCCTTCGCACGTTGTGCCTGTGATAGAGATTGAGGTCAACTCGGACTTATCTTTCGAGGAAGAACCGGTTCAGATCTTGGATAGAGATGTGAAGATTCTACGAAGGAAGTCAGTGCCCTTAGTGAAAGTGCTATGGCGGAACCATGGTGCAGAGGAAGCTACGTGGGAACCCGAGGATGTGATGCGACAGCAATACCCCCACCTCTTCTGATCAGGTAATTTCGAGGACGAAATTCTTTTAAGGGGGTAGAACTGTAACATCCTAAAATTGGGGCGATTTGTGATTGAATTATTTTTGTTATGTGGTTGAGCTGCTGTGTTATTAATTATGGTGTAGTAAGGCTTAATTATGGATTTGTAGTAGGCTCGAGTAGTGGGAAAAATATTATTTTTAAGCTTTAAAGGTGAGGAACCTTAGCAAGTAGGGGTTACAAGAATAAATAGAGGATTTATTGACATAAAATGAGCCTAGGAAAAGTGGCAAAATGAGGACCACTTGGGAGCTACCTGTGACGCCACTGTGAGCAAGGGAGAGCCTTGGATCGAGTCACGAAAATCCCCTTTTTGCACCTTGATATGGACAGCAATAAGAGAGAGAGTTTTCCTCTCTTTAATCTCTTTTAATTATCATTTAGATAATAGGATAATA
Source organism: Gossypium australe (assembly GCA_005393395.2). Taxonomy (NCBI): domain Eukaryota; kingdom Viridiplantae; phylum Streptophyta; class Magnoliopsida; order Malvales; family Malvaceae; genus Gossypium; species Gossypium australe. Next base: position 126,331,380 of record CM016625.1, read on the forward strand.
GGAGATAATCAAGGATTTTATTTGATTAAAAAGGGATATTATTTGGATATTAAGGATATTAGTGGATTAAATGGATTATTTGATTATTAATTGGGATTAATTCAAATTATTTGAATTAAATCAAATTAGTGGCCATGAGAAAAACAAGGAGTTGGCTAAAGCTTGAACTCCTTGGACGGCAAGCATTAGGGGGGAGGGGGCGCCGAATGCCTATAAAAGCACCAAGTGACCACCTTGCTTTTCTTTTTCCATTTTGCCTAGCCGAAATTTCTAACCCCTTTCCTTCTCATTCTTCTTTCATTTTTCCATCTTCTCAAACCCCTTTAGCCGAAACTCTTAGCACCTTTCTTCCCCATTATTTTCTTCCTACCCTTGGCCGAATACACTCCCTTGGAAGTGCCGATTTCCTTTCCTCCTATTAACTCACTTTGGCCGAATAGTATAGTGGCATAGACACTTCGGGAGTTCGCTGTTATTCAATCAATTGTGAAGGTAAATATGGTTGGCCGAATGCCTATGTTCCCTTTCCCTATCTTTGTCGACTTTTTAAGGATTAAGGGCCGATGTCGGCATTTATTTGCAAGGTGCTAAGTATCTATTTTGAAAACCGAATCTGTCTAGGTGTTCTGGGATTTTGGAGATCGACAAAGCAAGTCGTCATTCGGGATCAATCGGGTGGTAAGTGGTGGTAAGGATCGATTTTCATAAGATTTAACTTTCAAGGATTTAAGCTGAAGGCTATTAGCTTTATTTACTAACCGATGGAAGTTGGTGAAGCAGACTCAGGAATCAAGTGCTGTGGTTAATAGCTAAAAGGGTAAAGGTAAGGATTCGGGTTCAAAGATGACCCCTTTAAATTATTTTGGGATGGTCGAATAGGCCATAATACTAATCCTAAGGTTAGCCGAATATAGGTGCAGAGAGATCTAGGGAGGCCGACTTCTCTTTTCGGGATTTAGGACTTTCATCGACATCAGGTGTGTACATACACATGTTATGACTTATTAACTGTATTAAATGTTGTGAATGCTAACTCTGATGGATGTAGCATTGGATTTAATACCCTATTGGTATAAGTGACGATTCAGGTAAGTACCTGTTAATGTGAATTACTATTAATGCTTTTGGGAAGCATGGCATGATTTTTTTTAGTTGTAAATTAAATATCTGATGGCATGAGATTTGTTATATAATGATGTGATATGGGTTGATGAGTGGAGGGGGCAGAGATATTGTGTCGACGGACACCAGTGTTTTGGTAACACACTGTGACTACGGTCACCAGAGGTTTGGTACCTCCAGAGGTTTGGCACCTCATAGCGTCTTGTCCCAGTGGCTTAGCACCACAGTGGGTTGGCCCCACCGAGGATAATAAGGGATCGACGCCAGTGATTTGGCATCACACGATGGGTTGGCCCCATCAATCGGTTTGTGTCTTCGGACACCAGAGGTTTGGCACCTCCAGTGATTTGGCATCACATCTGTGACTTTAAGTCACCAGTGGTTTGGCACCACCAGTGGTTTGGTACCACACGGGGTAGAGAAAGGTGATATGGATGGTTAGGTTGGGTATATGATTTGATGCATGTTAATTGTTATACATTGTGTATGAAATTGCTTAAACCGGGGGAAGGGTTACATACTGAGTCTTGGTGACTCACCTTCTCCTTTATATTTTTCAGGTGACATGTAGATCGCGGATGTGGACCGGATGGACTCGAGGTGGCCATGCAGTGGGATTTAAATTTAATAGACTTGAATTTTGGTTTATTTATTCTTTTCGGTTGTTGGTTTAAATTTTAATTGGGTTGTAATAAGGCCTCCAATAACTTCTTTTATTATTTTGTTACCTGCTCTGGAATATTTGTTTAACTTATTCAACTATGTTAACAATGATTTCACATGTTTTCCAAATCAAACGAAAAATGTTTTTAAAGTACCATCGGGTACATCTAAAATATGTTTAATAACTTGACTTAATAAATATTTTTGAAATCAATCAAAGTATGGGTTATACACCTCAACTGTTTTTTTTTTGATGCTATCTTTTATCGAAAACTTACATCGGTTTTTAAAAAAGGTTTCAAAATGTTTTCTCCGTAACAAACCAAATTCGGTCGTAGTGTTTGGGCCGGGTTTGGGTTGTTACAGCGAGTGTTGGGGTAAAACTATTAATCGCACTTGTTATAAGTGTGGTTCACAGGATCATTTCGTTCAGGATTGCCAGGAGACAACTGAAAAATACGTTGTTCAGAGCGCAAGACCGAGCAGCACTTTAGTTAGAGGTAGACCATCTCGTAATATGGGAGGTAGGAGTGGCGCTCAAAGGGGAACGTCAGATGTGGCTATTCGATCTGAGGCTCGTACACCAGCTAGAGCTTATACCATTCAAGCCAGAGAGGAGGCTTTATCACCAGACATCATTATCGGTATACTCACTCTCTTTGATACTAGTGTAACTGCTTTGATAGATCCCGGCTCAACTCATTCATATGTGTGTGAAACGTTAGTATCCAGTAAGACTCTACCTGTTGAGTCTATTGAGTTTTTGATTCGGGTTTCGAACCCCCTGGGTCAGTGTGTGTTAGTTGATAGAGTGTGCAAGAATTGCCCTTTAATGATTCGAGACTCATGTTTTCCGGCTGATTTGATGTTGCTACCATTTGACGAGTTTGATATTATCCTCGGTATGGATTGGTTAACTGTACACGACGCAGTAGTGAGTTGCAGATGAAAGACTATTGATTTGAGGTGCCAGAATAACGAGATAATTCAAATTGAATCTGCGGATTTGAATGGGTTACCAACAGTGATATCTCTAATGTTGGCTCGACAGTATTTGAGAAAGGGTTGTGAAGCTTATCTTGCGTATGTGATTGATAGCAAGGTAACTGAAAGGAAGATTGATTCTGTACCGATTGTTGGTGAGTATCCAGATGTGTTTCTGGAGGAATTACCAGGATTGCCACCCATTCGTGAGGTAGAGTTTGGTATTGAGTTAGTGCCAGGGACCACTTCGATTTCAATAGCTCTGTATAGAATGGAACCGACTGAATTAAAAGAATTAAAGGCTTAGTTGCAAGAATTGACATATAGAGGTTTCGCCCGACCGAGTGTCTCTCCCTAGGGTGTGCCCGTTCTGTTTGTGAAAAAGAAGGACGGAACTTTGAGAATGTGCATCGATTATCGACAACTCAATAACGTGGCCGTAAAGAACAAATATCTGTTGCCGCGTATCGACGATTTATTTGATCAGCTTAAGGGAGCCTCAATGTTCTCGAAAATTGATCTGAGATCAGGATATTATCAACTACGAGTTAGGGAATCAGACATACCCAAGACTACTTTTCGGACGAGATACAACCATTACGAGTTCTTGGTGATGCCGTTTGGACTCACTAATGCCCTTGCTGTATTTATGGATTTGATGAATCGGGTATTTAGACCGTATCTAGATCGGTTTGTGGTTGTATTCATAGATGACATGCTGATCTATTCACGAGACAAAACCGAGCATGCTAAGCATTTGAGGCTGGTGTTACAGATTTTACGTGAGAAGTAGTTGTACGCGAAATTTAGTAAATGTGAGTTTTGGTTGAAGGAAGTCAGTTCCTGGGGCATGTTATTTCAGCATCGGGTATTCGGGTTGACCCGAGTAAAATCTCGGCTATACTGGATTGGAGACCACCACGGAATGTTTCTGAGGTACATAGCTTTTTGGGACTTACCGAATATTATAGACGCTTCGTGAAAGGGTTTTCTATGATAGCATCACCGATAACAAAGCTATTACAGAAAGACGTTAAATTCGAGTGGTCAGAAAGGTGCCAGAAGTGTTTTGATCAGCTAGAAACTTTGCTAACAGAAGCTCCAGTGTTGGTTCAGCCAGAGTCGGGTAAGGAGTTCATTATTTACAGCGATGCGTCCTTAAATGGGCTGGGTTGTGTTTTGATGCAAGAGGGTAAAGTTGTAGCCTACGCTTCTAGACAGTTGAAACCACATGAGAGGAATTATTTGACGCACGACCTTGAGTTGGCCACTATAGTTTTTGCTTTGAAAATTTGGCGTAACTATTTATTTGGTGAAAAATGCCACATCTATTCGGATCACAAGAGCCTAAAGTACTTAATGACTCAGAAGGATCTGAATTTAAGACAGCGACGATGGTTGGAACTATTGAAAGACTAGAGCTTGTGATTGATTATCACCCGGGAAAGGCTAATGTGGTTGCTGATGCACTTAGCCGAAAGTCACTATTTGCTTTACGCGCAATGAATACGGATATAGCTATGATTGATGGTGGTGTGATTATTACGGAATTGAAAGCGAGACCACTGTTTGTACAACAAATCTGCGAAGCTCAAGAGGTGGATAATGATTTAATAGCAAAAAGGAGTCAATGTGGTACGAGTAATGATTCGGATTTTTAGATAGATGCTGAGGGATGTCTACGGTTTAAGAATCGGATATGTGTGCCTAAGAACCCTGAATTAATTCGAATAATTTGTGACGAAGCTCATAATAGTAGATTATCGATTCATCCGGGTAGTACGAAAATGTATAATGACCTGAGACAACATTATTGGTGGCATGGTATGAAACGAGACATTTCAGACTATGTGTCAAAGTGTTTAATATGTCAACAAGTGAAAGCCGAGCATCAGGTGCCATCGGGACTACTTCAACCAATTATGGTACCTGAGTGGAAGTGGGATTGAATCACAATGGATTTCGTATCGGGTTTACCGTTGACGCCAAGTAAGAAAGATTCAATCTGGGTTATTGTTGATAGATTGACGAAATAGGCCCATTTTATTCCGATACATACGGATTTCTCACTTGATAAGTTAGCTGAGCTGTACATATCGCAGACCGTGCGATTGCACGGAGTACCTATTTTTATTGTTTCGGATAGAGATCCTAGGTTCACATCGCGGTTTTGGAAGAACCTGTAGGATAAGGTACCAAGTTACATTTTAGTACAGCTTTTCACCCTCAGTCGGATGGTCAATCCGAACGTGTTATTCAAATACTCGAGGATATGTTGAGATGTTGCGTTCTTGAGTTTGAGGGGACATGGGAACGATACTTACCTTTGATTGAATTTGCATATAATAACAGCTATCAATCGAGTATCAAAATGGCACCATACAAAGCTTTGTACAGTCGTAAATGTTGTACACCTCTATACTGGACTGAGCTAAGTGAAGGCATGATACACGGGGTTGATTTAATTAGAGAGACGGAGCATAAAGTTAAAGTAATTCGAGAAAGTTTGAAAGCCGCATCAGATCGTTAGAAGTCGTACGTGGATTTGAAGCGAAAGGATATAGAGTTTCAAACGGGTGATCGAGTGTTCTTGAAAGTATCGCCGTGGAAAAAGATACTTAGATTTGGTCGTAAGAGAAAGCTGAGTCCGCGCTTCATAGGGCCGTATGAAGTTATTGAGCGTATTGGGCCGGTTGCATATAGACTTATATTGCCATCTGAGCTAAACAAGATTCATAATTTTTTTCATGTATCGATGCTTCGACGATACCGATCCGATTCTTCTCATGTGATCAGTCCAACAGAGATTGAAATTCAACCCGACTTGACTTATGAGGAAGAACCGATTCGCATCTTAGCTCGTGAAGTAAAGGAATTGCAAAATAAGAAAATCCCATTGGTTAAAGTTATGTGGCTCAAGCACGGGATTGAGGAAGCAACGTGGGAACTTGAGGATTCTATGAAAGAACGCTACCCACAATTATTCAACGGTAAGATTTTTGGGGACGAAAATCCCTTAAAGGGGGAGAGTTGTAACAACCCAAATTTAGCCCTAATCAAAATGGTGGTTTTGGGACCACGAATCCGAATCAGAATAATAATTTTATTTTAAATGCTTATTATATGTGAATTAGTGTGTGTGAAATTTTCGTATTAAAATTTGATCGTTTTAGTGCTTAATTGTAAAAAAGGGGTTTAATTGCATAAAATAAAAATTTGGTGGTAGAATGTGTAAGTACTAAATCGGAGGTGGCATCTTAAATTTAGGTATTAAAAGTGTAAATTGGCCAAAAGATTAAGCCTAGTGGCCGGTCATCATGTGCACGTAATAGTAACATAATTGTTTATTATTATATTACATGCCATAAGGTAATAAAATAGGTGATAAAATGAATAATTAATAAAAGAAAAGAAAGTGTGTTCATCTTTCACTCTCTTGACCGAAACTAAGAAGAAAAGAAAAGAGAAACAGCTTCAAGAGGGTTCGGCACTTGCATGTTCAAATAAAGTGAGCGTTTGAACTTAGTTTTTGATAATTTTAACATTTTTGAGGTTATAGTCATGTAATTTAGTTAACCCATACCTGAATTTTTGATTTGGTTGTATATTGAGTGTTGCCATGGATGAAAATTTGGTGTTTGTGTGGTTAATGATAGAATATTATATAAGCATGTTAGTTTAACAAGATTTTCTTTAGAATTTTTGATGGAGTCTAGTATAAGGATGAATTCATAAAAAGAAAATTCTTGAAAGGACTAAATAGCAAGAAAAAAATAAAAGAAATGAGTTGATATAGGGACTAGGAGTATTCGGCCCTCAATAGGTGTGGTTAAATTCTTGATATTTTGTGTTTTGAGCTATAAGGACTAAATTGTAAACATTGTAAATGTTGGGGGTAAAATGGTAAATTGTATAATTATATGATTTTGAATTAAATTGAATGAATATGTATTTGAATGAGTTCAATTTGGAATAATTTAGATCAAGAGCAAAAGGAAACGGGTGTGGATCGGGGAAAAACAAAATTGAACGAATAGTCGGAAAGCTTAATTCATCAACTTCCGAGGTAAGTTTTAAGCAATTGGGTTAAATTGAATTTAGTTCATATCGAGGTGCATTTGTTAAGTATAAGTAAGTATGTTAAATTGCTAAAAGCTGAATAAGAGCTTGGTATTTTTTTTATATAAGCTTCGAATAAGTTGAGATGAATGATTAAGTATGGTTGAGCTATGGTTAATTATAGATTTGTAATGTATGATTATGGTATTGAATAGATAAGTGTACATGTTCACCTTCTATGGCCGAATATGATAGTCTACGTAGGGAGGATAACTGTGTTCGGACATGTATATTCATGAGTGTATTTTTTTTTAAATGTGATTGATTATGTTTATGTGAATGAGGTGATAATTTGGATTGAAGAGCACTATGTGTGCGAGCTTAAACACCGAGCACTGTGTGTGCGAAATCGGTGGAATGGCACTATGTGTGCGAGAAACGAGTAATGGCACTAAGTGTGCGATACATTACTGAAAGATAGCACTATGTGTGTGAGAAATGGATAATGGCACTAAGTGTGCGATACATTACCGGAAGATGGCACTATGTGTGCTAATTATCAAGTAACGGTACTAAGTGTGTGATACGTTACATGAGTTGCACTGTGTGTGCGTATATTTTTGGACCTCTCAAGGACATGAATCAATGAATAGAAATACTCATAAGAGACATCTAAGTATGTTATGAATGAGAATTTAATAACTTGATGCTAATGAGGTAAGTAGTTTTTATATCCTAAATTATAGATATGTGATGTATTCATTAATTTATTGAGCTTGTTTGAAAAGGATATGGAGTATTTGAGCATTTGGTTTTTTGGAGATCTAATGAATATGATATTGCTATATGGTATTATGCTATATGAAATGCTATTACGAACTTGTGAGTGATTAAGTTATTGTAACACCCCAAACCCGGTCAATACGCCATGACCAAATCTGGCATGCCACAGAGGAAAACGTTTTGAAGAAAATTGAGTTACCGATTAAATTTTTTAAAAAAAAAATTTTAGGTGCATGATAGTTTACTTTTAAAATCCCGTAAGTAAATCTTTTAAAACTAAGTTGACAATCCATAGATTAGAAAACATTTATGTCATCTTAAGAAAAACCCGAATTATTATTTTGAAAACCGTTTGCATTTAAATGTAGAAACTTCAAGTTATAAATCATTTAAGTTGTCGAAAACACTTAAGTTGTAATTTTACTATCAAACGATTTATATTACCCGATGGTAAGATTTTGAAAACTGTTGCGTTTTTAGTTTAGAAAACTTTGAGCTCAAATTAATATATAAACCATGTAATTTATAAGCCATATTTAAAACAATTTCAAAGCATATAAATAATCCAAAACATAATAATAAAGGCCTTATTACAAATCCAAATAAAGATGAAAACCACATTAAGACAAAATAAAGTACCCAAATCGAAGTTCATATAAAACTGAGTTTTTTTATTGCATGGCCTCCTCGAGTTCATCCGGCTCCTCATCCGCGATTTATGAATCACCTGAAAAGATAAGAGAGAAGGTGAGTCACCAAGACTCAGTGCATAAATCCTTCCCCCGATTGATACAACATACTTACACAATTTATAACCAAGCAATATATATATAATGCACCCAACCTAGCCATCCATAACTTCTTTTCTACCCCGTGTGGTACCAAACCACTGGTGGTGCCAAACCACTGGTGGTGCCAAACCACTGGTGACCCAAAGTCACGATATCCAATAATGTGGTGCCAAACCACTGGTGACCCAAAGTCACGGATAATCAAGTTGTAGGGCCAACCTATGTGTGATACCAAATCACTGGCGACGATCCCGTAAGATCAAATGTGGGGCCAACCCACTGTGGTACGAAGCTCTGGTGCCAAACCTCTGGTGTCCCAAAGACACAAAATATCAACGATCCAAGTGTGGGGCCAACCCACGTGTGATACCAAATCACTGGCGACGATCCCTATATATCAACTGTGGGGCCAACCCACTGTGGTGCTAAGCCACTTGGACAAGTCGCTATGAGGTGCCAAACCTCTGGTGTCCCAAAGACACGAAATAATTGTGGTACCAAACCACTGAAGGTGCCAAACCTCTGGTGTCCCAAAGACACGGATATCAAATCCTTCCCCCTCCACTCATATTCCCAAACCAATGTATTAAGAGTATAAATCATGCCATCATACTTTGATATGAACATATAACATATATAAATCATAGATCATGATATCAATCAACATATAACAACATCATATCGAAACGGACTTACCCGAATCCTTGCTCATACCCATCAAGGTATCATATCAAGATCTCATAGTTTTCCACTTTAATAACATGATTAGTTTATTAATAGATATATATACATATTACCAAGTTATAAAGTGTGTAAGGTACACACCTGTCACTAACGCAAACACTAAATCCCGAAGACCCGATCTACCGCACTAGATCACCTTGTCCTATTGTCTTACCCCAAAACGGATGTCAAAGAATTGAGGCTTAGAACGATTGCTTCCAAAGTCCCGAAGAGCCTAAAAGAATAATCGGTTCCTAATAATAGTTAGAACCTTGCAAACAAATGCCCAAAAGTTCGGCCTTTGCCCTCAAGAAAATGACATAGAAAAGAGAAAAGAAATAAAGGAAATACGGCCAAGACACTTACCTATATTCAAAACCGATTATAGATGAACCCAAAGAAAATCTACCCTTGATGATTTTTGGCCAAGATAACACCAAAAGAGAGAAAGAAGATTCGGCTATGGTGGAGAAAAAGAAAGAAAAATAAAAGTGAAAATGAAATAGGAGAAGGAGGATTCGAAAATAAAAGAAAGAAGAAAATGGAAGGAGAAAATAGAATGAGGATGGATGTTTTTAACTTTGAGCAAAAGTGAAAGAAATGGGATTTGGGAAGGAGGAAGATTCGGCCAAGAGAAAGTAAAAAGGAAATGTGGTTTTGAGCAAATATCAAAAGAAAGAAAAGAGAGAGATGGGAGAAAGAGGTTCGGCCAAACACCTTGTTTGCCGAAAAAGAAAAGTGCACAAAGTGCTAAGTGTGGTTTCGGTTTCAAAAGGAAAAATGAAAGAAAGAAAATAGATTTTGGTTCAAACAAAAAATGAGAGCTAACCCAAAAGCAAAATTGCACCTAATGCCTAAGGTACATTCGGCTAAGGAAGAAAATTTTGGAGAGGAAAAGAAGAAATGCCAAATGGTGCACAAAATGCTAAAATTGGCCAACCAATTCCCCCCCAACTTCCTATCAACATTCGGCCGCCCCCCTAGCCACACATGCCGTCCACATTCATGGACTAATGGCCTTAGAATAGTTTCCAAAACACTCTCCATCATCCAAGCCCTTTGTCCCCCCATCCTTCCATAAATCATAAGATTCTTATCCCAAAATACAAGCTTTCCTAAACTAATATTCAACTTGCCATAAAATCTAAAGTCCAACTTACCATATGTATAGTTTGACCCACACTTAATGTAAGGTGCATAAAAATAAAGTCTTCAAAATGTATTCCATGCTACTCGAACCACTTCCCTCAAGCAACCTTTCATGCGCCATGACCACCTTGCCACTAACTCCTCATGTGCTAGAATTAGACACTTAAATTAACTTAAGTGTCAGGATCACCTAATCCACTTCACTGAATTTTTAATACTAATAATTATTCTAGCTTAGCTAATATTTCCAAGCCTTCACAAAACTATACTAAGCACATAATAAAAATCATACTCGAGCTAACACAAGTAACAAGATGATACTCAAATTTTTTTTTCCTAAAGCCCAAGGTCCAATTGGCCCAATCCTACTAGGCCCAATTTCGGGATGTTACAGTTAAATTAATTAAATTTGTATAATGATTCATTTTATTTATGTTCCCTTTTGCTTATAACTTAATAAGCTATGATAGCTTATTGTGTGTGATCGTTTGACTATTTTATAGATTTTAAAGTTTACGTTCGAGCTCGGGGATCATCGTCAAAGTCAATCACACTATCAACTATCTTTGGTACCCTTTTTACAAGTTGAACTTTTGGAACTATGGCATGTATAGGCTATATTACTCTTTTGAGTTTATTTTGAATATGATGTATATATTTATATAAGCCAAGCAAAAATGGCTTGTCCATCTTGTTAATATTGGAAATTTATATTTTGGCTTGATGATTATGTTTGGTTGTGGTTTTGGTTGATTTATTTTTAGTATATATGTAAGTATGGTTAAGGTATAGAGTTTGAATGAAATGGAGTAAGGATGTTATAAACTAGTAACCATATTTTGCAATGAAACTGTTTTTGGTTAACAGCAGTGATGTGATTTTGAAAATTCACCAAAAATAGGAGAAATGGAATTAGAAAGTGAATAAGATATATAATTAAAGCTTATTGTGTCTATTTTTATATAAAAGAAACATGGTAGGAAAAGAAATTTTATATTATGAGATATTTAAATTTTAGTGAGACTGGTTCTGAATGACTTCGTGATCACCTATTTTGTCTTGGACAAATTATTAAAAATTGTATAAAAATAATCATGGAACATAATTTATATGTTTATAATCCTTAATGAGTCTATTTTTAATTTGAATAAACGAGAACATTATTTGAATTCTGTACAATAAGATAACTGTGTTTTTGTAAAGATAGGTTAGAACCATCAAACAGTGAAACAGGGTAAACTTTAATGAATAAACTGTACTAATTGGCCACATGAAAAATTCTAAAAATATTATAGTAAGAATATATATGAGTCTAGTTTCAAGAAAAATTTACGGATCTAAATTTTGAGTTTCGTTACTCGAGTTATAGTCAATTTAGTCAACATGACGCAAATGGATAGTTTAAATTTTTATGCCCCGAACTAGTAGTTAAGTCTAGTAATGCCTCATGCTCGACTCCGGCAATAGTCTCGAGTAAGGGGTGTTACAACTTTACTCTGATACCACTAAATGTAACATCCCTAACCTATATCCACGCTAGAATAGGTGTAACATCCTGAATTTTTGGGCCTATGCGTTTAATGGGTGAACATGTGTAATGAGTTAATTTGGGTGTTAGGGGTCCAAATTGGGTTCAGGTTTGGGCTGAAGTGTAACACCCCAAACCCGGCCTAAACGTTACGACCGAATCTGGCATGTCACATAAAAGGGTTGTTTAAAAACTGTGCGTTTGTTAAAAAGTTCGTATTCTTTTTGAAACTCCGCGTTTTGTGGTTTGTTTATAAAAGCCAATTCATTCAATGCCCACTTTACAAAGTTGTTATTAATTTGAATAAAATTGTACTTGTTGTGAAAATTGATTTTAAGTAATTTTGAATAAAAATGGTTTATTATCATTTTAGGAAAATCCCATATTGAACATTTAATAATAAACAGTAACCAAATCGAAAGCTCAAACCAAATAAAATACCAAAGGCCTTATTACATAACAAAATCCCAAAATTAAAAGTAGGTTTAAATAAAAGAACCGAGTTTAAGAGAAAACATTGCAGGGGCACCACAAGTCTGCCTCGGCTCCCAAATCCGCGATCTACTGATTACCTGAAACATTTAAAAAGAGGGGGTGAGTTTACGAAAACTCAGTGTGCAATTCCCCTCACGAGTGATAACTGGGCCTAATCCCACAAAAACAGATTGGGCCTTAGCCCTCACAATAACATGCTTGGCCGAAGCCCACATAAATTGAATCAGGTCGTAGCCCTAACATCACAATATAGCAGATAATCAGATAATCAATGCGATATGATGCATATACAGATGATAATGCAGAACCCAACCCCAGCCTAAATTTCCATCCTCTACACATCACCCGTACCTGCCAATCACACCGTGGGGATTACTAAATCGACCCTCCATCCGCTACACACCATCGAAGGCAGTCGCTGCAGTCAACTGCTCATCGCCCTTATAATCGTGGCATAGCCACCAGATAATGTGACAGAGTCACCAGATAACAATATGTGACATTAGTCACCAGATAATGTGACAGAGTCACCAGATAACAATATGTGACATTAGTCACCAGATAATGTGACAGAGTCACCAGATAACAATATGTGACATGAGTCACCAGATAATGTGGTAAAAACCACCAGAACACTTCCCCTTTATCAATATCACCCATATGCCCATGCAACATACATATTATTCAGATATTATGCAATGTGTCATGTATGCAAAACATATATCAAATATAAGAATAACATGAGTTACCATCATAATCAGATAGACATAAAACAATAAAATCAAGCTAATCAACCTCTAAGGGTATAATTATAATTTTACCTACCAAGGGTATTTTCGTAATTTACCCACCAAGGGTATTTTCGTAAATTTTCACCTGCAATGGCCTTTCCGAAGGCCTAATGTCGCCCCGAGCGACTCAACTACCATTTCTGGTCCTTACCGGACTATTGGGCCTAACACCCGATTTCAGCCCATTCGGGCCCACACGCTCGTGTGGCCCACCTAGCACAAATCTAGCCACGTATATAAGTTCCACCTAGTCTAGTTCACTAATCGCATATTTTATCCATAAGGGCCCATGGGCCTATTGGGCCCACTTCGGCCCATCGCGGCCCAAGCAGCCCCAACCCACAAGAATACTACTGTTGGCCTCAACTATCGCGTCGAAGCCCCACACATGCGCTCGCACGCTCGTGTGGCTACTATTTCTGTGACCGGCACTTCGGCATTTGCCGCTCTACAACTAGAGTAGAGAAGTACACACCTGATAGGACTCTGGTGCTAAACCGTGCTGCGACCACTCCTGTGCCCACACGCCCTCCAAGATGTGTTTACTCTCCTCCTAGGATGCTCTTTATATAGCTAGCTCTTCACCTTCATTCTTTGTGTCTTTCCGATGTGGGATCCCTTCGCCAGTAGAGTTTAAATTCAACTGAAACTCTTGCCGTCCAATCCGCAAAATAAATACTCCCTTGCTTCTCATGAGATTCGAACCCAGGCTCCCTTGCAACATAATCCACGCCGCTAACCACTTGGCCACAAGCTCCTCTTGTGTCTTAAACCATGCGCAACTAAATATAAACTATGGCGCAAATTCTAAGATCCAAGTAAAAAGAAACCAAAATGCAAAAGCCAAGACTTGAACCTTGGACCTCCTTCCTTCCTTGTGGCGTCACCTCCTTGTCCCTTAAGTGGCGTCACTTTTCCACTACACCACACACTCCACTTATGATATTTTTCTCCATATTTTATTCTTAAGGCCTACCTGCCAACTTCCAGGGTTTTTTTCACCTAAAACCAAAATTTCCCCAAAGCCAATATTTGATCCCGGGACTTCATAAAAGCCCTCTAACCTTTCAAAATCACTTATCTAATAAGTCTAACTTGCATTAATACCGTTCTCTAAAATTTTAAACGCTACTACGCCTAAGGCCCATTGGGCTCAATTCTCCTAAACCCAATTTCAGGATGTTACATAAAGCCTTAGTTAAATTTTTCTGTTTGGGCACTTTAGTGGAGAGCCTGTTAGAAGGAAGTTTAAAAGATATTATTTGTAAATAAAGACACAAATGGGGTTGTGGCCCAGTGGTCAGTGGCGCCACTTAAAGAGCAAGGAGGTGGCGTCAACTAAGGAGGCCCAAATTTAAGTTTCATGGAGCCCAATTCTTTTTATTTAAGCTAGCTAATTTTAAGCATTAGGGTTAGGTGGAGTGGACGGCAACAAGGCTATTATTTAGGGGATTTTTAATGTTTAAAATATGTGGATATTATGCTGATAAAGGAGGGAGGAGTTGGAGCTAATTAAGTCTCTTTTAGATGAGTTAGTAGATTAAGATAAAGGAGAAAAGATAATATTTATCTGCAAGGTTAGGTAAGTGCCGAAATTTCTATAAATAGGGGGGATAGCTAATCAATTCTAGCATTTGAACCCTACTCTTTCTTCTTTTCCTGTGCCGAAAATTTGAAGGCCATCTCACTTGTTTTCTTTTCTCATATTTTCTCTTCCAAAAGCCGAAAATCACCATTGTTTTCTCACCTTTTCTTTCTTTTTCTTTGAAATTTCCTTTCAGCTGGATCTTATGATCTCCATTGTTATCCTTCTTCCACTCACTAAAAGCCGAAAAACACATCAGCCTTCTCTTGTTCATACTTTTCTGGGATTTTCTTAAAAGCCAAAATTCCTAGATCTCTTCTCTTGTGTTTGCCGAATTTTTCTGCAAGAGGTAGCTGAAATCTTCTGAGGAGGTAAGGGTCGAATATGTTAATCTTTCGGCTTTTAGAGATTCTAGCCAAATGGCTATATGGCTAACTAATCGAGTATTTTCTCTCATTTGCGGCATTCCAGGATTTGAAGGGGATTCAATCGCTTAGATCTCTAAGCCAGAGTTCAGTAGCATTCAGATCGTATTACTTTCGGGATTTCAAGGTAAGGAGATCTGTTAATTTAAACGTATAATTTGGGTAAAACACTAACCCTTGGACGAATATAGGAGAGGCCTTATCTTCGCGATTTTCCGGCTTTTGAGTAAAGTTGTAGACAAAAGGGCATTAGATCTGATTAGTGAAGATATCGACATAGAGAGTAGTACTACGCATTAATCAGGTGTGTAACACTTCCACATCATTTAGATTGCCTGTTAAAAAATATGTTATAAATCTGTTATATTCTAATAAATGCGGAAATTCTGGCATAATGGTTGAAACCCTAGGAGGGTAAAAGCGAATCACCAGGTTAGTGATCTCTGTCATTCCTAAGTGAATGTTCCTGTTAAGATGACATATGTGATAAGAATGTTGTTTTCTGTGATTGCATGGGATTGGGTTTATTGAAAGGGGAAGTGTTCTGTTGTAGCGGCTTTTGTCGTGACCTGTTGTAGCGGCTTCTGCCGTGACCTGTTGTAGTGGCTTTTTCCATGACCTGTTGTAGTGGCTACGGCCATGATCTGACGATGATCAGCATGACTGCCATCAATGGTGTGTAGCGGTGTGGGTTGATTGTAGACATCCCCAATGGTGTGACTGGCAGGTAAGGGTGGCGTGTAGGGGATGGAAACCTAGGATTTGGGTTGGGCTTTGCATATTTTCTGATATAATATATCCTGTTATATGTTCTGTGGGGTTAAGGCCCAAATCTAACGGTGCATGAGGGTTGCACACTGAGTCTCGTGACTCACCCTATTATTTAACATCTTTCAGGTAGCACCTAGTGCATCGGACTGGGCTGGAGAGGAGTGCAAGGTGGCCATGCAAGAGATTATTTTGATTCAGCAGAAGACTTTACTTAGTTATTTATTTTTAACATTTTTAATTAATGGGTTTTAAATTTCGTTGTAATAAGGCCATGGGCCATTAGTTTTATATTTCCGGTTTTTGGGCCTTACCTTCAGACACCTGAATTATTTGATAAAAATTAAAACTAAGGCATGTACTAAATTTCAGTTTTTAATTCATAAAGGCATCTTATAAAATATATATCTTAATGACTTCCAAAAATGCGACATGTTTTACTAAAACTTCTTAGTGACATGCCAGATCCAGTTGTAGTGTTTGGGCCGGGTCTGGGGTGTTAAAATAGGGTTACGGAGCATTACCATAAATCGTAACTTAAAATCCATCATTTCAAAACATTTCATAAATCATAGCCCATTCAAACACATGTATTTAAGCCCTTATTCGAGCCCTCAAGGCCTTAGAATCACTTTGGGAATAATTTAGGACTAAATCAGAAACATTTGAATTAATAGGAAAAAAGTTGAAAAAAATTAAAATGCAAGAGTCACACGGCCGTGTGACTCTCGAAATAGCCTCACACGCCCATGTGCCAGGCCGTGTAACTCTCGAAAAGTAACCTTTAAAACCTACAGGGGACACACGGCTGAGACATACTGTAATGACACAAAATTTACAGCATCGAAAAAGTGCAATATCGAGATTAAATATTAGAAAACTGAATTAGTAAATAATTATTAGGAATATTTATGAGTCTAGTGGTGTGTTTAATTAGGTTTTAATTAGGTGAATTTAGCCTAATTTAAAGAAAATTAGGAAAAAAAATACTAAATTGAATAAAGGGTAGAAGCTGAATTGTAGATTAAAAGAAAATAAATAGGGCCAAAATGGCAAATAGGCCATGTAACAGCCCGATTTTGGGGCTAGTCAGAACAGTGGTTTCGAAACCACTAATTTGAGGTCGAAGAAAATCATTTTAATATTATTTTATGCGTTATAGCATGATTATATGGGTGCATGAAAATTTTGGTGCATTAATTTTAGTGATTTCAAGATTAATTTTGAAAAAGGACTAAATCGCATAAAGTGTGAAAGCTTTGTTCTACAAGCTAAAGGTGTTAAATAGCTATAAAATATTAAATTGGAGGTCTTTAATGTGCAATTAGGCCTTTAGGAATGTGTTGGCAGGCCATAGGGGCAAAGAAATGAAAATTTGGTCAAGGTGGGTGGGATTAGGTGACTTAATGGATGAAGTAAAATAAAATAAAGAGAAAAGATATCATCTTTTCATCTTCTTCGTACTACAATCAAAACTTTCAACAAACAGGGGCTTTGGAAAGCTTGAAAATTTCCAGCAACTTAAACCTTTGCATGTAAGTGTTTTTTATGGTAAATTTTTTAAATTTTTTTTGTTTTGGAACCCTTGTAGCTTAAGCTAACTAATGAGAGGACTATTTTGCAAAATGGTTGAGAGTCTAGGGTTTTTCCATGAGAACATTAGTGTTGTTTTCTGAATTTTTATGGAAGAAAATGAAACTTGGTTGTTAAATAAATAACTTTTATGAAAGGAGTTTCCATGAAAACACCTAAAATGGACATTTTGTAAAGGTTGTAAAATAGGTAGTAAATGTGTGAAATAATTGGAATTTTGAGTTGCTATAAGCTTAAAACAGATTCGGCTAGGCTTGGTTAATGAGGAAATTTCATGAAAATCATTTTTCGAGCCTAGGGGCAAAATCATAATTTTGTAAAAGTTTAAGGGCAAAATAGTAATTTTACCAAAGTAGGAACTTTGGAATATCTCGATTTATGTGATGATTAAATGAGTGAATTTTATCATTTTACATCAAGAAAAACAAGATCCAAACTTGGACCGGGGGAAAACCAAAATAGTGGACTAAATCGAACTAGCTGCTCATATTTTGTATACCGAGGTAAGTTGTAAGTAAATATTACAACTCTATTGTTATTATGCATTAAATAATTGATATTGCATAAAATGTTTAGATATTGTTAAGAATATACATGACTAAATTCGATGTGGTATACTCCCGGTTGAACCTTAGGAATAGATTGGATATCCAAGCCATAACAATTGGTTGATATGTGTACTAGTGTAAGACCATGTTTGGGACATGGCGTCGGCCACAATACGAGAGCCAGTGTAAGAGCATGTCTGGGACATGGCATCGGCATTGAGACAAGAGCTAGTGTAAGACCATGTCTGGAAATGGCATCGACCTCGACATGTGAGCCAGTGTAATACCATGTTTGGGACATCAGCATTGAGATGAGAGCTAGTGTAAGACCATGTCTGGAAATGGCATCGACCTCGACATGTGAGCTAGTGTAAGACCATATCTGGGACATGGCGTCGGCATTGAGACAAGAGCTAGTGTAAGACCATGTCTGGGACATGGCATCGGCCTCGACATGTAAGCCAGTGTAAGACCATGCCTGGGACATGGCATCGGCATTTTACCCTCTTGTGTGAGGCTTATCGGATATCCTTTGGTATTTCAATGGGTTCAACGGGTAAATTAAAGCTTGTGTCAAAAGTGAGAAAAGTTATGATTATTTTGTAAGTGATACAGGTACCTACATGAGATTCATGAGAAATGAATTCGAATTATGATGTATGATTAGCAAGGGTGAAAATGAGTAAGTTGTGCCTTTATTCATTCGAGAATCATGTGCAAGTTTATAGAATGCTATGAGTATGATAATGCATGTAATTGTTGTTAATTATTTATCTATTACTTACTAAGCTTTGTGTTTACTCCCTCTCCTTTCCATTTTCTTATAGAGCCGCCAAGCTAGCTTGGGAATCAAAGGATGTCGGAGGCTCGATCACACTATCAATTTGAACATTTGGTATAATTAGATTTATCATTTTGAGTATGGCATGTATAGGGACATAGTCTTTTGTCAAGTGTCATATTGTTTTGGCCAAATGTGTTAACTTGTTTTGAAGATGAATTTTTTTTTGTAAAAAGGCCATAGTTGATGGCTATTTATTATTATTGTATATGAAAATGATAATGTTTATCATGAATGTGCAAATTGCATGGTTGAGTAATTGGTATATTTATGCATGAATGAGTAGGTTACTTGATGTGGCTTATGTTGGTGCAAGTAGGGGTGGCAGAAAGGGCTTGGTAAATAGCCTTATTTTTGTCCACAAGGGTAGACACACGGTCTGCCCCATGGGCGTGTGGTTTGGCCGTGTATCCCCCTGCATCCTAAATTGGCAAAACAGAATGCCCAGTAGTAACCACACGGGCTGAGGCAAGGCCGTGTGTCTCAACCGTATGTCTCGACCGTGTGGAAGACATGGGCATGTGCCCAGACCGTGCGAAGTCTGCACTTGAATTTAGGAATTTAATTCACCATAAGGTCTAAGGACATGGACGTGTGCCTTGGCCGTGTGACCTTATTGGGTTGATGACGTCAAAAATAGAATGTCAAGGTTTTTGCACACGAGCCAAGACACGGGCGTGTCATGGCTGTGTGAGGGGCACGGGCCATGGACACGGGCATGTGTCAGGCCATGTGAAAACTCCTGTAGGTTCGAATTGAGAAATAAGTCCACATAGGCATGGGACACGGGTGTGTCCCTATATGCTTAGGCCGTGTGAATTACACGACCTTTCAACATGGCCATGTTATCAAGTCACATGGATGTGTACCCCTATTTTTAGTGACATTTTCCAAAGTTTTCCAAAAAACTCGATTTGATCCCGAAACATTTTTAAGATGTGTTTTGGGCATCGTAAGTCCATATTAAGGATGTTAAGAGGAAGTTTTAAAAGTTTTAAATTTGAATGCACTTTTATGACCCAGAAATACGTGTTAGTATGCATTTTGAGTTAGGTAACACCTCGTACTCTGTTTCAGTGCTAAACACGTGTAAGGGGTGTTACATTTAGTGGTATCAGAGCTATAGTTTAGTCGAGTCTCGGACTAACCTAGCATGAGTACGAGTCTAGCTATACATGCCATATATGAATTATGATAGTGTGACGACTCCTGACATTTTAAAATGTGTTTTTACATAGTAAATGGATCCCGATGGAGCAGTGGCAGATGATGTCGAAAGTAATACGCCGGCTCCCGCAGAAGGGACCGCGCTAGTCGAAAGTGGGACCATGACACTGAGTCAGGGCGGAAGGGCTAGGGAAGCTTTCCTCCATATGATGAATGTTTGGTATTCGGAGTTTGTTCGTGCAAACTCGAATGCTCCACCTCCTTTACTCCCTCCAATTCCCCAACCTACCCCGACAACTCCTCAAGCAGTAGAAACGATTAGAAGAGAAAAACCTCTGGTAGATAGAATTTGGAAGCAAGGGGCTAAGAAATTTAGAGCAAATATAGATGATGACCCAGAGAGAGCAGAATTCTGGCTATAAATGTAACACCCCTAATCCATATCCGTCGCCGAATTAGGGTTACAAGGCATTACTGACCAAAGCACATCTCTGAACAGTCATAATTCACATGCTAAAAAAAAAACTCCACCATACGAATCATATATGTAAACTTTTCATGGCATTAGAGTAATCAAAGTAGAAGATAACTTATTATTTTACAAATTATATGCACGTACTTTCAAACATGCAAACATATGTCGTTTCATTTCATATAGCTAATATGTACCATTTTTTTTATCTGCACATGAGTATATTAAAATCAATCAATCATTTCAGACCAACTAATATTTAAACTCATATGCAACTTTAGTGTACTCAATTACCAAAAACAAATTACATAAATCTAATCTTTCATCTCACTATTTATTCAACTAGCTAATTTAAGTATCATTATGACATTTATATACCTACCCTCAACATAACATGTCATGGATATATACATAAATAATTTACTTAGCATATGCCGAATATATCATCAACTTAACATTTTTAGCTACCCAAATAAATTGACCAAAACATTCAAATTGTATATTCATTATTTTCCTTAACCTTTCGTACCTAATTAGTCAACCACAACCCAATCAAATGAATACATATTCGGTCATTCATGACAACATTCAATACATAATATAATTATATAATTATGCTATATAACATATCACATACTTATCCTTATGAATCCAAAGCCTTAGCCGAATATGCATATACACATTATTTATCATTTTTAAACCCAATTATCCATACAAGCATGCCATTTCAAACCGACACAAAAACCACATTCCTTAATCAAATTTTCATAGCCTAACTTAGTCCACAAGTCCTATACCACAACTTTAACATTAACATATACTAAACACTTAATGACATGATTTAAACACCATTGCCGAATCATAAATAGCTTATAACCATCACCTATATTTCATTACATGATCGATTACATAACTTACATTATAAACAATTTTCAAATCAATTCATGTTTCAAATTATGCATCTCAATAGTAAGTGATTAATAATCTATAACCCAAACACACTCAACAACCACATGTATCAAGCTCTCCAAATGAACTAATCATAAGCCATATATAATTATTTCATTCCAAAACATATATTTACCAAGCATGAACTTATATCACAACTGAAATTGCATAAACATAAGCATAATTTCAAGCCATTTTCGCATGGCTTAATATTTACAAATTCAAAACGAACCCAAAACACAAGCTAGTCTATACATGCCATAGTTTCAAAAACTCAACTAAAAAAAAAAGATACCAAAATTAGTTGATAGTGTGATAGACTTTAGCGATGATCCCCAAGCTCGTAATTAGACTTCAAAATCTATAAAACCATACAAATAAACACACACAGCAAGCTATCATAGCTTTGTAAGTTTTAAGCAATTTCTCAACAACAATGCATTATAACATTATACTAACAAAATTAAAAATTAATATAATCACAACTAAGATTTATAACCATAATTTTAGTTTATAACACTTTTTGAAACTTTCGTCTTTCATAGACCAAAGGTCGAACATCCAAGCCTTCGCTAATAGGTTTCACATGCGTATGTTACTTACCGAATTAATATATGCATTTCGAACTCATATAAACTACATATTTAAGATCAAAACTATTCAAGTAAACTTCTTATACCATATAACACCTAGCCGAATTACATTTCATAATTCATAAAGCTTTCAATAAGATTTTACAAGCATTTCCCCATATCATGTAACAACCCAAACCCGGCCCAAACACTACGATCGAATTTGGTTTGTTACGGAAAAACATTTTGAAACCTTTTTAAAACCGATTTAAGTTTTCGATAAGAGATAGCATCATATAAAAAAAACAGTTGAGGTGTATAAACCCATACTTTGATTGATTTCGAAAATATTTATTAAGTCAAGTTATTAAACATATTTTAGATGTACCCGATGGTACTTTAAAAACATTTTTCGTTTGATTTGGAAAAGATGTGAAATCATTGTTAACATAGTTGAATAAGTTAAACAAATATTCCAAAGCAGGTAACAAAATAATAAAAGTAGTTATTGGAGGCCTTATTACAACCCAATTAAAATTTAAACCAACAACCGAAAAGAATAAATAAACCAAAATTCAAGTCTATTAAATTTAAATCCCCCTGCATGGCCACCTCGAGTCCATCCGGTCCACATCCGCGATCTACATGTCACCTGATAAATATAAAGGAGAAGGTGAGTCACCAAGACTCAGTATGTAACCCTTCCCCCGGTTTAAGCAATTTCCTACACAATGTATAACAATTAACATGCATCAAATCATATTCCCGACCTAACCATCCGTTTCACCTTTCTCTACCTCGTGTGGTAGAAAACCACTGGTGGTGCCAAACCACTGGTGACTTAAAGTCACAGATGTGATGCCAAATCACTGGAGGTGCCAAACCTCTGGTGTCCGAAGACACAAACCGATTGATGGGGCCAACCTATCGTGTGATGCCAAATCACTGGCGTCGATCCCGTATTATCATCTGTGGGGCCAACCCACTGTGGTGCTAAGCCACTGGGACAAGACGCTGTGAGGTGCCAAACCTCTGGAGGTACCAAACCTCTGGTGACCGTAGTCACAATGTGTTACCAAAACACTGGTGTCCGTCGACACAATATCTCTGCCCCCTCCACTCATCAACCCATATCAAATCATATTATAGCAAAGTTTATATTAACATACATTTATCACACGTGTCACATAAGCCATGCTTCCCAAAAGCAGTATTATCAATCTCATATTGACAGAGACTTACCAAGATCCTCGCTTGTACCATTAAGGTACTAAATCCGTATCTACATAGAGCAGATTCACATACAACATGTATTTAATACAGGTTATTAATTGTTATGAGTGTGTATGTACACACCTGATGTCGATGATAGTCCTAGATCCTGACGAAACCAATCGACCACTCGCAAATTCCTTGTTCCCAAATGTTTTGAGTACTAGCCCTCTGCTTCACCACCCAAAGTCGACTGTTAAAGATCAAGGCCTAGATCGCTCGTTCCAAATATCCCGAAGGTCCTTTGCTTAATATTCGGCGAAGGCTACACCAACAGGAGAAGGGAATTTCGGCACTTCAAAGGGGTGTATTCGGCCAATGGTGAATTTAATAGAAAGAGCAGAAGTTTCGACTATGAGGAGTGGATGTTCGGCCAGCAAAGAAATAAATAAAAGAAAACGAAGAATTAAGGAGATGGGGATTCGGCAAGGGTCAGAGAAGAAGAGAAAGGTTTTTGGTTTATTTGAGAGAATAGGAGTGGAGAGAAAAATAATAGCAGAGAAGGGAGTGAAGAAGAGATTCGACTGTTTGCAAAAATGGCTAAAAGAAAATCAAGATGGTAGATAGGTGCTTATAAAGAAATTCGGCACCCCTTCCCCCCCCTAATGCTTGCCGTCCAAGGAGTTCAACTCAAGCCAACTCCTTGTTTTTCTCATGGCCACTAATTTGAATTAACTCAAATTAATTTGAATTAATCCCAAATAACCAATTAATAATCCAACCAATATCTTCTTTATCTTTTATTATCCTTAGAATTAATAATAAAAATCCAATTTAAAAACTAATTATTATCCTCATATTATCCTTATTATTTCAAGGATTAAAATTGAATAATTCTTTCTCTCTCTTGCCGTCCAAAAATAAGGAACAAAAAGGGAACTTCATGACTCGAACCAAGGCTCTCCCTTGTCCCCTGTGGCGTCACATGTAGCTCCCAAGTGGCCCTCTTTTTGCCACTTTTTCTAGGCTCATTTTGTGTCAATAACTCCCTTATTTATTCTTGTAACCCCTACTTACTGAGGCTCCCTATCTCAAAGCTTAAAAATAACATTTTTCCCCTACTGGAGCCTACTAAAAATTAATTAAGCCTTATTATACCATAATTAATAACACATCAACTCGAACACAAGAAAAATCATTTAAACACAAATAGCCCCAATTTTAGGATGTTACAGTTCTACCCCCCTTAAAAAGAATTTCGTCCTCGAAATTACCTGATCAGAAAAGGTGGGGGTATTGCCGCCGTATCACATCCTCGGGTTCCCACGTAGCTTCCTCTGCACCATGGTTCCGCCATAGTACTTTCACTAAAGGCACTGACTTCCTTCGTAGAACCTTTACATCACTATCTAAGATCTGAACCGGTTCTTCTTTAAAGGACAAATCCGAGTTGACCTCAATTTCTGCTACAGGCACTACGTGCGAGGGATCTGATCGATATCGCCTAAGCATTGACACGTGAAAAACGTCGTGAATCTGACTTAACTCCGTCGGCAGTTCGAGCTGATAAGCTACCGGTCCTACCGCTTCAACACTGTATATGGGCCAATGAACCTTGGGCTTAGCTTTCCTTTTCGCCCAAATCTCAACACCTTTTTCCAAGGTGATACCTTCAGGAAAACCTTGTCTCCTACATCATATTCCATTTCTTTGCGCTTCAGATCGGCATAAGACTTCTGTCTATCTGACGCTTCCTTAAGACGAGCCCTAATCACCTTAACTTTGTTCTCTGTTTTTGTAACTAACTCTGGACCCAACACTTGTCTTTCACCCAACTCCGTCCAACATGTCGGAGTACGGCATTTCCGTCCATATAATGCTTCGTATGGTGCCATCTGGATACTCGCTTGATAACTGTTGTTGTAAGCAAATTCTGCTAATGGTAGAAATTGTTCCCAACTTCCTCGGAATTCCAAGACACAACCCCTCAGCATATCCTCTAAAATCTGTATGACCCTTTTTGACTGCCCGTCTGACTGCGGATGGAAAGCTGTACTGAAATCCAATCGCGTACCCAAAGCTTGATGCAACGCTTTCCAAAACCTCGACGTGAACCTTGGATCCCTATCTGAGATAATCGATGTTGGCACACTATGCAACTTCACTATCTCAGCCACATACAACTTCGCTAGCTTCTGGAGTGAGTAATCCATTCTCACCGGTATGAAGTGAGCTGATTTAGTCAGGCGGTCCACAATTACCCAAACTGCATCTTTCTTGCTGGGCGTGAGGGGTAGCCCGCTGACGAAATCCATAGTGATCCTCTCCCACTTCCATTGAGGAATCTTTACTGGTTGAAGTAGTCCCGCTGGCAACTGATGTTCAGCTTTGACCTGCTGACATGTCAGACACTTTCCCACGAAGTCACTTCACGCTTCAACCCAAGCCACCAGAACTGTCTCTGCAAATCTCCGTACATTTTGCTACCTCCAGGATGCATAGCGTATGGGCTGCTATGTGCATCTTGGAGAATTCTTTGCCTCAGTTCTACATCTTTCGGCATACAGGGCCGTCCTTAAAAACATAATACCCCATGATCAGTCAAACTATACCCTTTCAAACCACCATTTTGCACTTGCACTCTCTTTGCATTTAATCCCTCATCGCCAATCTGCTTTCCCTTAATCTCTTCGATCCAAGTTGGCCTAATTTGAAGCTCTGCCAAAAGACTTCCATCGTCATATAGGCTCAAACGAGCAAACATTGCTCTTAAGTCTGTCACGATCTTCCGGCTCAACGCGTCAGCCACCACGTTAGCCTTACTCGGATGATACTCGATTGAACAATCGTAGTCCTTCAGCAGTTCAATCCATCGGCGCTGCCTTAAGTTTAAATCCTTCTGAGTCAAGAGATACCTCAAACTTTTGTGATCCGTATACACTATCGACTTCTCCCTATAAAGGTAATGTCTCCATATCTTCAAAGCGAAGACCACTGCCGCTAACTCTAAGTCGTGCGTTGGATAATTTACCTCGTGCGGTCGTAACTGACGGGATGCATAAGCCACTACCTTCCCTTCCTGCATCAACACACATCCCAACCCAGTATGGGATGCATCACAATAAATCGTGAACATCTTTCCCGCCTCAGGCTGTACCAAAACCGGAGCTTCTGTCAGAATCTTTCTCAGCTTATCAAAACTTTCTTGCTGCTTTTCTGACCAGACGAATGGTACTCCCTTCCTCAATAACTTAGTTAATGGCGCTGCGATTAACGAGAATCCTTCCATAAACCTTCGATAGTACCCTGCTAGACCCAGAAAGCTTCAAATTTCGGCCACTGACCTAGGCGGTTTCCAATCCAACACCGATTCAATCTTGCGGGGATCCACTCTAATCCCTTCCGCCGACACTACGTGACCTAAGAAAGCCACTTCCCTCAGCCAAAATTCGCACTTACTGAATTTGGCATACAACTGCTTCTTCCTTAGTACTTGCAGAACTATCCGTAAATGCTTGTCATGCTCCTCCTCCGTCTTTGAGTAAACCAATATGTCGTCGATGAACACCAGGACGAATTGATCCAAGTACTGCTGAAACACCCTATTCATTAAGTCTATGAATGCCGCCGGTGCATTGGTCAACCCGAATGGCATCACTAGGAACTCGTAAGGCCCATACCGAGTTCGGAATGCCGTCTTGTGAACATCAGCCTCCTTCACCTTTAATTGATGATAACCCGACCTAAGGTCAATCTTTGAGAATACTAACGCACCCTTCAGTTGGTCAAACAAGTCATCGATCCGAGGCAACGGATACTTGTTTTTGATCGTTAACTTGTTTAACTGACGGTAGTCGATGCACATCCGCATAGAACCGTCCTTCTTCTTGACAAACAACACCGGTGCTCCCCATGGAGAGATACTAGGTCGGATAAACCCTCTATCCAAGAGCTCCTGAATTTGGGCCTTCAGCTCCACCAATTCCTTTGGTGCCATTCGATACGGTGCTATTGATACAGGTGCCGTTCCAGGTAGCAAATCTATACCGAATTCGACTTCCCGATCCGGAGGCAAACCCGGAAGTTCCTCTGGGAATACATCAGCGAATTCCCCTACTGTTCGGACCTTTCCAACCGCTGACTCCTTAGCCTCCAAGGCACAAATTCGAACTATAAACGCTTCACACCCTTTTCTGACCATCTTGACGGCCTTCAAAGCTGACACCACATTAGACAGGTAATTTCTTCGATTGCCGATCATGACCACTACATCCCCTTCGGCGGTTTTAAGAACCATGCGCTTAGCAGCGCAATCCAACTGTGCCTGGTACTTAACTAACCAGTCCATCCCGAGGATCAAATCGAACTCCCCAAACGGTAGTTCCATCAGATCAGCTACAAACACGACCCCTTGGAGTTCTAGGGGTACATCCTTATAAAGCTTGTCCACAACTACAGAATGGCCTAAAGGGCTAATTACAGTCATCTCCCTAGCAGCAGTCTCAGAATCTAGGTTCAAAGTCTCTACCACACTACTAGCTACGTATGAATGCATCGAACCCACATCAATTAATGCAACATAAGGAAGACCAAAAATTAGAAACGTACCGGTTATGACATCCGGTGCGTCACCCTCCTCGCGACGCCTTGCCGCATAGACTAAGCCAGGCTGCCTTGCCTCTGTACTGCCTCCGCCTCTGCCCTGAGTTCCGCGACCACTGTAACATCCCCAAACCCGGCCCATTCACTACGACCGAATCTGGTTATATTAGTGCGGAAAAGACGGTGGAAAAAAAATCTATTTAACTTAGAAAAATTTAGTAAAACTTGCTACCTTTTTGTAAAATCCATGTTTATTCAAACTTATGAGTAAAACTTTGTTATCATATCAATATTATAAAATGCCCAAAAATAAAACTTCAATGAATATATAAGACTAATTCTAAATAAATAAGTTGTCAAAAATAAATTCGTTTCCACTTAGTAATTTAATATAATCCAAACATAAAATAATTAAATAATTCCCAAAGTAAATAAAAATCAAAGGGTCTTATTACATCAATGTTTAAAAGATCTAGTACTTAATATAAATAAACTTAAAATATTTAAACTCTTCTTTCTGCATGGGCCACCACGTGTCCTCTCCGATCCCGGTCCACTCTACGCGTCACCTGAAATGGTTAATTAAAAGAGTGAGTCCACTGACTCAGTGCATAATCACAACACATATTTCCATCCGTATGGGCTCGACCCATACCCACACAGCCATCGAAACAAATCACGCAAGAATGCATCTCAGCCCAACCCATTGTCCAACCGAACACCAACCTTAGCAGACTCCCCGCCTAAGGCCGTGGCTAATCCACCGATCACATTGTGATCCATAACATCTTACCTTGGCAAGCTCGCTGCTCAAGGCCGTGGCTGAGCCACCGATCAACCCAAGTGATCCAATATCGTAATCTGTCTACGGTGATGCACATAGCAATCAACCGCCGAGATGGGCACCGAGCCAACACCTCCCTTGAGGTAGCACACAGCAAATCCCCAAGCGCTAATGTAGCCGAAGCTATCATTAGACCACGTACACCTTGTGTACACTTCCTTCTTCATCGAATCAAGCCCAAACCCCATGCAACTACTATATATATGCAACATGTTAAGCCATCATATCACATAAGTATATAAATATTTATACATACATAAATACATCACAAATAAACTTACCATCACCAGTTCTCATCACTTATGCCATTATAAACGGCTTCCACACATAATACACATGTAACAAGTTAGCAACCAAAACCACAGAAATAGTGCGATGATTACGCACCTTAATAGCTCAACAATCCAAACCCGAAACGCTACTCTATGCCTCAGCAAATGCTGCCTATACCAATCCCGAAAAGGTCTCCTGCGCTAGTCTCCTCTCCCCCCTACAAACGGCCTTATCATCATAACCTTAGGTTAAACGAATACTAAATACATAGCTTATTAAAACAAAGCCTTACCAAATCGATTGCTATGGAACCCGAAGAAGTCTATGCCAACATTCGGCCAATAACACTACCAAACTGAGGGAAGGAAAATTCGGCAAAAGGTGGTGGTGTAGATTCGGCTATCTATAAAATCAAGAAGTAGGGAATAGTGGTTTCGGCCAAAGAGAAGAGAAAGAAAGATGTGGGGTGTACTTTCGGTTTTGAAGTGAAAAGGAAAGGAAATAGGGAGAGCAAAGGATTTGGCAACTAAGCTTTGGAGAAAAGGGTTTCGGCAACCAAAGAAAATGTGAAGCACAATTTGACAAGGGAGAGAAAACAAATGATGAATGAATAATGAGCACCTCCCCCCCCTATTTATACTAAAAAGCCAAGCTCCAACCCCCCAAAAATAATCCCTAAAAATCTCCTAAAATACCTCCCCACCATCCATTCAAAATAGTTTGAATGGGTCAAACCTTTAGCCAAAATTTAAAAAAAGAAGACCAAGTCTTCATCTATTTTTAAGCCTCCAAAACCGTCCAACCTCCTTACCAAAAAACAATGCCCATCTGCTGCTCCCGCGAATCGAACATGAGACCCTTCCCCTTGCAAATGGCGTCATACACACAAGGCCTTAGTGGCGCCCATCCTGCCACTCCACCAACTCCTTTCTTGTGACATAAACTCCCAAATAATTCTCTTAAGTCCCCTCTTTGCCAAGCTCCCCCCTTTCAACACTAAAAACCAAAAATTTTCTAAGGCATTGCCCCACCTTCTAGGGTTCTCAGGACCCCTAAAACTCACCCAACCACACACTGAAGTGTGCCAACACCCGAACTAAGCACCAAAAATCTAACCCCTAAAACCAGGGTGTTACAATTCTACCCTCCTTAAAATAATTTCGTCCTCGAAATTACTTGTCTAGACTAACCATCCAATTTCTCCCACTACACTATAGCTGCGCACTCTGATCTTTAAAGAGCTAACATACTATTAGGCATGGATTTTAACATACTCAAGGTTCCAACTACTTTACGAGCAACAGATCAAACAATCACCAAAACGAACAAAACCACAAAGAGCATTCCGGACTTAAGGAACTTACCAGTTGACCCATCAGGCACATCATTATCCCCTCTCCGACGAACTGCAAAAACCAGTCCTGGCTGCCTTGCCTCAGTGGCACCATTACCGCGGTCTACTACTCCACGACCTTGGCCGGAACCATTTCCTCCACGGTTCGAACCACGACCTCTCGTCGCTTGCTGACCTTCTCTGCCTGGTTGCACATAACCTTGACTCACTGTCTGAGTCCTATTCGGGTTCTGGGGACAATCCTTAATCAGATGAGTCTTGGACTTACATCTGAAGCACTCCCGAACCCGGTTCCAGCACCCGCCAATATGATACCTTCCGCACTGCGCACACGGATGATCTGGATTTCCGGCGACCGGCTTAGCAATATGAACAGGAGTCTCAACCCTTGGTCTTTTCTGGACCCTCTCAACCACTTCTGGCGATCCAACACTTCTCTTATCACGGTTCCTTTCCCGATTGAGCCTCTCAGCCTTCTTGACCTCCTCAGCTATTCGAGCTTTCTCCACTAAAACGGCGAAGTCTCTTTCCCTCTGCGGAGCAATCAAAACTCGCAACTCATCCCGCAGACCATCTTCAAATCTAACGCATCTCTCATAATCCGTTGCCACGATGCCCCGAGCATACCGGCTCAAACGCAGAAACTCAGCTTCGTACTCCGCTATCGACTTGTTTCCTTGCACCAAGTTAAGGAACGCCTTCCTCTGAGCATCAACATAGCTTGCTCCAACATACTTTCCTTCAAACTTGATCTTAAAATAACCCCAGTCCACTCGATCCGCAGGGGTACTTTCCTTAACCGTGAGCCACCACTGGTAGGCCTCATCCCGTAGCAATGAAACAACTCCCTTAAGCTTCTCCTCAGCAGTCAAGTCTAAGTCGTCCATAATCCTTTCAACAGCCTCAAGCCAGTATTCTGCCACGTTCGGAGCTACCCCAGATACTCCTCTGAAAACCTCGGCTCCATTCGCCCTAAGCCTTTCGGGCACTGACTTCCGATTCCTATTGCCCATATTGGCTCCTGCCACTCGTTCGAGCATTCGCAGCACAGCTTGTGACACTGCGTCGTCTCCTCCAGTCTGATCTTGCTGTTCAACCTCAACAGCTGGTGGCGGAGCATCGCTTTCTGACCCATGGCGTGACCCAACCGGTTCTGATACTGACATCCTGCCTCTACCACGTCCACGAGTATTGCGACCACGCCCCCTAGAACTCATATCTAGCGCCTCGATTTAGTCTGTTTAGAAAGTTTTATGGATTAGAAATTCTTGTTTCACTGTTTATCCACGAGCAATTTTATGCAATAAAGTTTCCGAGAGTAGTTCTTTCGAGCAATCAAGTTTCCTTCCTACCCAGGGATAATTTCGTCATTTTTCCTAGAGAGGGGTATTTCGGTAATAACTCAGGGTCAATTTTGAAAATAGTTTTCTAACTTAAAGATATCTCAAAATTTACAAAGTCACAGGGGTTATCTTGAAAAATTTTGTTTCAAATCGGATGTGTTGCAAAATTTTCAGAGGTCAGGGTTATTTCAGTAATTTTGAAAGTCACGGCATTTTTTTGTAAATTCTCCAAATCGGAATATCACAATATTTCACAAAAATAGAATTTTCTGACATTTGATAAAATAGGATTATTTCAGTAAAAGTCGAGAGAAATTTGAGAATTTAGAAACCAAGGGCATTTCGGTAATTTTGTCAACCAGGGGTATTTTCGTAAATTTCCAAAAATCAGAGTATCCTAATATTTTGAAAACTCGGATTTTAGTATTTTGCAAAGTAAAGAGCATTTTATCAAAATTTGAGGGTAGTACCGTAATTTTGCAATACAGGGGCGTTTTGGTAATTTTGCCACTAAGGGCATTTTGGTAATTTTGTAAATCGAAAGAAAAACGTCCTTCAAAATCAGATTTAAGGTTTCACAAACCAGAGGGGAAAATTTGAAAAATTTTAAAACAGGGAATTTTAGAAAACAGCAAGGCTAATTCCCTTTCGGGTTTTAATAATCGGTTTAGCCTATGAACAAGTCCTCTTAGTTAAGGTGAACCGTAGCTACGCACCAGGTAGGATTCCTGCGAAGAGGAGGTGAGTCACGAGGACTGCTTAAATACCTAGCTCTTCCGGATCCAATCCTAGACATGCGCACCCAGGTTGCCACACCTTAACTCGGCGACTTACTTCACAGGTTTGTTTAAGAGCTTTAAGTCTTATGCATGTGTTTGAGTAGACTAATCCTAGGGTCCAATAGCCCTAAAAACTAATCTACGAGCCCAAATAAACCCATAATAATACACATAAACAAAACACTTCAAAAGTCCGAAGTACTTACCTGGTGGACTCGGGCCGGAGACACAGGTGCCATGCCAGAATAACCTGAAAACCTTTTTATAAAAGCCCACATTCCAAAAACCCATTTTGAAAACTATTTCGGGCCCAAAACCCTCAAAGCCGAGTTTTGAACCGGGCTCTGATACCAAACTGTAACATCCCCAAACCCGGCCCATTCACTACGACCGAATCTGGTTATATTAGTGCGGAAAAGACGGTGGAAAAAAAATCTATTTAACTTAGAAAAATTTAGTAAAACTTGCTACCTTTTTGTAAAATCCATGTTTATTCAAACTTATGAGTAAAACTTTGTTATCATATCAATATTATAAAATGCCCAAAAATAAAACTTCAATGAATATATAAGACTAATTCTAAATAAATAAGTTGTCAAAAATAAATTCGTTTCCACTTAGTAATTTAATATAATCCAAACATAAAATAATTAAATAATTCCCAAAGTAAATAAAAATCAAAGGGTCTTATTACATCAATGTTTAAAAGATCTAGTACTTAATATAAATAAACTTAAAATATTTAAACTCTTCTTTCTGCATGGGCCACCACGTGTCCTCTCCGATCCCGGTCCACTCTACGCGTCACCTGAAATGGTTAATTAAAAGAGTGAGTCCACTGACTCAGTGCATAATCACAACACATATTTCCATCCATATGGGCTCGACCCATACCCACACAGCCATCGAAACAAATCACGCAAGAATGCATCTCAGCCCAACCCATTGTCCAACCGAACACCAACCTTAGCAGACTCCCCGCCTAAGGCCGTGGCTAATCCACCGATCACATTGTGATCCATAACATCTTACCTTGGCAAGCTCGCTGCTCAAGGCCGTGGCTGAGCCACCGATCAACCCAAGTGATCCAATATCGTAATCTGTCTACGGTGATGCACATAGCAATCAACCGCCGAGATGGGCACCGAGCCAACACCTCCCTTGAGGTAGCACACAGCAAATCCCCAAGCGCTAATGTAGCCGAAGCTATCATTAGACCACGTACACCTTGTGTACACTTCCTTCTTCATCGAATCAAGCCCAAACCCCATGCAACTACATATATATATGCAACATGTTAAGCCATCATATCACATAAGTATATAAATATTTATACATACATAAATACATCACAAATAAACTTACCATCACCAGTTCTCATCACTTATGCCATTATAAACGGCTTCCACACATAATACACATGTAACAAGTTAGCAACCAAAACCACAGAAATAGTGCGATGATTACGCACCTTAATAGCTCAACAATCCAAACCCGAAACGCTACTCTATGCCTCAGCAAATGCTGCCTATACCAATCCCGAAAAGGTCTCCTGCGCTAGTCTCCTCTCCCCCCTACAAACGGCCTTATCATCATAACCTTAGGTTAAACGAATACTAAATACATAGCTTATTAAAACAAAGCCTTACCAAATCGATTGCTATGGAACCCGAAGAAGTCTATGCCAACATTCGGCCAATAACACTACCAAACTGAGGGAAGGAAAATTCGGCAAAAGGTGGTGGTGTAGATTCGGCTATCTATAAAATCAAGAAGTAGGGAATAGTGGTTTCGGCCAAAGAGAAGAGAAAGAAAGATGTGGGGTGTACTTTCGGTTTTGAAGTGAAAAGGAAAGGAAATAGGGAGAGCAAAGGATTTGGCAACTAAGCTTTGGAGAAAAGGGTTTCGGCAACCAAAGAAAATGTGAAGCACAATTTGACAAGGGAGAGAAAACAAATGATGAATGAATAATGAGCACCTCCCCCCTATTTATACTAAAAAGCCAAGCTCCAACCCCCCAAAAATAATCCCTAAAAATCTCCTAAAATACCTCCCCACCATCCATTCAAAATAGTTTGAATGGGTCAAACCTTCTAGCCAAAATTTAAAAAAAAGAAGACCAAGTCTTCATCTATTTTTAAGCCTCCAAAACCGTCCAACCTCCTTACCAAAAAACAATGCCCATCTGCTGCTCCCGCGAATCGAACATGAGACCCTTCCCCTTGCAAATGGCGTCATACACACAAGGCCTTAGTGGCGCCCATCCTGCCACTCCACCAACTCCTTTCTTGTGACATAAACTCCCAAATAATTCTCTTAAGTCCCCTCTTTGCCAAGCTCCCCCCTTTCAACACTAAAAACCAAAAATTTTCTAAGGCATTGCCCCACCTTCTAGGGTTCTCAGGACCCCTAAAACTCACCCAACCACACACTGAAGTGTGCCAACACCCGAACTAAGCACCAAAAATCTAACCCCTAAAACCAGGGTGTTACAACCACGATTAGCACCATGGACCACTCTACCATTACCACGACCTCTTTGTGGTCCCACACTTCTATCCTGAGTACGGTTCTGCCTCTCTGACTGATTCTGAGCCCGCTTCCGGGGACAATCCCTCACACGGTGATCTAAAGACCCACATTCAAAGCAGCCCCTCTCACCGGTCCAACAACCTCCCCAATGGGACTTTCCACAGCGATTGCACTGAGCCGGTCTCTGATTAGCAGTCGTGGGCCTTACTGCCTGATTTGGCCCACTTTGTCTAGCCTTTTTCGGAACATTACCACCAGACCCAGATGACCCAAAACCTCTCTTCTGCTTGATCCTATCGTAGTTTTGCCTTACAGATTCTTTGATTCCCTCGGCTACCTTAGCCTTTTCCACTAGAGATGAAAACTCACGAACTTGCTGCGGAGCAATCAGCAGCCTCAACTCATCTCTAAGTCCATCCTCGAAGCGGACACAGCGCTCATGTTCGGTAGCCACGATGCCTCTAGCATATCTACTCAGCCTTAAGAACTCTGCCTCATATTCCGATACTGACTTAGTTCCTTGCACTAATCCCAGAAAAGCCTTTCTCTGCGCGTCAGTGTAGCTGGTACCCACATACATTTTTTGGAACGTAGCCTTAAAGTAATCCCACGTAAGATCATCTGCCGTGGCACCATCTCGGACCGTGAGCCACCACTGATATGCTTCATCCTTTAGAAGCGACACGGCTCCTTTCAGCTTTTCCTCATTAGACAGGTCCAGATCGTCCATGATCCTTTCCGTAGATTCCAGCCAGTATTCTGCTGCACTAGGTGCCACTCACGACATGCCCCGGAACACCTCAGCTCCATTAGACCGAATTCGCTCGGGAACCAATTTCCGAGCTCCCAGATTTCCACCAGCCCCAGCCACCAACTCGAGAACTCGCAACACAGCTTGCGAAACTGCCTCACCTCCGGTCTGATCCTGCTCCTCAGCTCCAAAAGCTGGAGGTGGTGGTGGCGGTGGTACCTCATTTTCCGAACCTTGACCTGACCTGACGGGTTCAGACACGGTCATCCTACCTCTACCGCGTCCACGGTATCCATGTCCTCTAGAACTCATTCTATCTAACGCGCTTTTAATCTGATTAAGAAAAATTTTATGGATTAGTAATTTGTTCCACTTGATTATCCGCGAAGAATTTTATGAAAAGTTTAATAAGGATTCTTTCGATCAAACAATGTTTTAAGTCTTCTACCCTAGTTCACACAAAAGGGCACATCCATTCCCTAATACTTTCCATACTTATTCACTCTTTGGACACTTCTGTCCCGTTTCTATCCTAGGGGTATTTTCGTCTTTTTCCTACAGGGGTATTTTTGTAATTAAAAACCGAGAGATTTCAAACTTTAATAAAGCAGATCACTTTGAAATTCCCAAACTGGAGGTTGTTTCTAAAAAAATTGTAAAATTTGAAGTTATGGCATCATTTTAGAAATTAGGGGCATTTTGGTAATTTTGTCAATCGGGGGTATATTTGTAATTTTAATAAATCCGGGATATTTTAACAGTTGTAAAACTCTGAGAGTTCCTTTTGTGAGTTTCTTTCTTTAAAACGATGGTGTTGCAAAAATTTTGAATTCGAGGTCATTTTGGTAATTTTGCAAGTTGAGGGCATTTTCGTAATTTTCCAAATCCAAAGTATTTTGTTGGTGATTTGCAAAGTAGTGTTTTTGAATATTTATAAAATAAGGAAATTTTTGGGCAAAACCATTGAATTGATATTTTATGAGTCAAGGGCATTTTAGTAATTTCACCCCTAAGGGCATTTCTGTAATTTTCACAAATCAACTTTTTCGGGAAAAACATTGTAAAATGGTTGTTCTCATATTTGAAAGAGTGATTTTAAGAGTTTTGAAAACCAGGTTTTTGTTATTCACATCTTCTTTGAAAACATGGCTAGTTCCCTTTCGGGTTTTAGTCGTTATGTTTAGCCTATGACCGAGCCCTCTTGGTCAGGGTGAACCAAAGCTACGCACCAGGCAGGATTCGAGTGGAGAGGAGGTGAGTCACGCGGACTGCTTAAATACCAAGCTCCCACTGAACCTTTCTAGACATGCGCACAGAGGTTGCCACACCACTGAGCCCTTTGAGTTAGGGTGAACCGAAGCTACGCACCAGGTAGGATTCCTGCGAAGAGGTGGTGAGTCACTAGGACTGCTTAAATACCAGGCTCTCCCGGATCCAATCCTAGACATGCGTACAGGGGCTACCACACCCTAGCTCAGTGACTTGGTCATAGGTTGGTTGAGTTCATTAAGTCTTATGTTCTGTTGGTGTGTTTGAGTAATCTAATCCTAGGGTTCAAATTCCTATGAGTCTATTCTACGTTCCATACTTCCTACCCTTCTATAAAAATAATTCATACAAAAGTTAGAACCACTTACCTGGGCGGATTGGTGCCGGAGACTCGGGCCATGCCGTTCAAAACCCAAAAACATTTCAACTCCTTTAATAAGGCCTAATAATCATAAAACAAAACCTTTTTGGGCCTTGGGCCCCCACAGCCGAGCTTTGAACTGGGCTCTGATACCAATTTTGTAACAACTCAAACCCAGCCCAAACACTACGACCGAATTTGGTTTGTTACGGAAAAACATTTTGAAACCTTTTTAAAACCGATTTAAGTTTTCGATAAGAGATAGCATCATATAAAAAAAACAGTTGAGGTGTATAAACCCATACTTTGATTGATTTCGAAAATATTTATTAAGTCAAGTTATTAAACATATTTTAGATGTACCCGATGGTACTTTAAAAACATTTTTCGTTTCATTTGGAAAACATGTGAAATCATTGTTAACATAGTTGAATAAGTTAAACAAATATTCCAAAGCAGGTAACAAAATAATAAAAGTAGTTATTGGAGGCCTTATTACAACCCAATTAAAATTTAAACCAACAACCGAAAAGAATAAATAAACCAAAATTCAAGTCTATTAAATTTAAATCCCCCTGCATGGCCACCTCGAGTCCATCCGGTCCACATCCGCGATCTACATGTCACCTGAAAAATATAAAGGAGAAGGTGAGTCACCAAGACTCAGTATGTAACCCTTCCCTCGGTTTAAGCAAATTAACATGCATCAAATCATATTCCCGACCTAACCATCCGTTTCACCTTTCACTACCCCGTGTGGTAGAAAACCACTGGTGGTGCCAAACCACTGGTGACTTAAAGTCACAGATGTGATGCCAAATCACTAGAGGTGCCAAACCTCTGGTGTCCGAAGACACAAACCGATTGATGGGGCCAACCCATTGTGTGATGCCAAATCACTGGCGTCGATCCCGTATTATCATCTGTGGGGCCAACCCACTGTGGTGCTAAGCCACTGGGACAAGACGCTGTGAGGTGCCAAACCTCTGGAGGTATCAAACCTCTGGTGACCGTAGTCACAATGTGTTACCAAAACACTGGTGTCCGTCGACACAATATCTCTGCCCCCTCCACTCATCAACCCATATCAAATCATATTATAGCAAAGTTTATATTAACATACATTTATCACACGTGTCACATAAGCCATGCTTCCCAAAAGCAGTATTATCAATCTCATATTGACAGAGACTTACCAAGATCCTCGCTTGTACCATTAAGGTACTAAATCCGTATCTACATAGAGCAGATTCACATACAACATGTATTTAATACAGGTTATTAATAGTTATGAGTGTGTATGTACACACCTGATGTCGATGATAGTCCTAGATCCTGACGAAACCAATCGACCACTCGCAAATTCCTTGTTCCCAAATGTTTTGAGTACTAGCCCTCTGCTTCACCACCCAAAGTCGACTGTTAAAGATCAAGGCCTAGATCGCTCGTTCCAAATATCCCGAAGGTCCTTTGCTTGATATTCGGCGAAGGCTACACCAACAGGAGAAGGGAATTTCGGCACTTCAAAGGGGTGTATTCGGCCAATGGTGAATTTAATAGAAAGAGCAGAAGTTTCGACTATGAGGAGTGGATGTTCGGCCAGCAAAGAAATAAATAAAAGAAAACGAAGAATTGAGGAGATGGGGATTCGGCAAGGGTCAGAGAAGAAGAGAAAGGTTTTTGGTTTATTTGAGAGAATGAGAGTGGAGAGAAAAATAATAGCAGAGAAGGGAGTGAAGAAGAGATTCGACTGTTTGCAAAAATGGCTAAAAGAAAATCAAGATGGTAGATAGGTGCTTATAAAGAAATTCGGCACCCCTTCCCCCCCTAATGCTTGTCGTCCAAGGAGTTCAACTCAAGCCAACTCCTTGTTTTTCTCATGGCCACTAATTTGAATTAGCTTAAATTAATTTGAATTAATCCCAAATAACCAATTAATAATCCAACCAATATCTTCTTTATCTTCTATTATCCTTAGAATTAATAATAAAAATCCAATTTAAAAACTAGTTATTATCCTCATATTATCCTTATTATTTCAAGGATTAAAATTGAGTAATTCTTTCTCTCTCTTGCCGTCCAAAAATAAGGAACAAAAAGGGAACTTCATGACTCGAACCAAGGCTCTCCCTTGTCCCCTGTGGCGTCACATGTAGCTCCCAAGTGGCCCTCTTTTTGCCACTTTTTCTAGGCTCATTTTGTGTCAATAACTCCCTTATTTATTCTTGTAACCCCTACTTACTGAGGCTCCCTATCTCAAAGCTTAAAAATAACATTTTTCCCCCTACTCGAGCCTACTAAAAATCCATAATTAAGCCTTATTATACCATAATTAATAACACATCAACTCGAACACAAGAAAAATCATTTAAACAAAAATAGCCCCACTTTTAGGATGTTACATATCAACATATATCAATCAAATTATACGTTTAATATATATACCTACCATCCAAACCAAATTGTCACACTTACTTGATTTCAATTAATATCAATCTTATAACATCAACTTACCAAATTCAATCTAAGATATAAAAATTTATCGCACACTTTGTGCTCTTTGTCCGATTTTGCACACTTAGCGCTCGGAAATTCTATTCACACACTTAGTGCATAATGACCGATTTCGCACACTTAGTGCTCGGTAATTCGATTCGCACACTTAATGTATAATGACCGATTTCGCACACTTAGTACTCGGTATTTTAAAATTCGCACACTTAGTGCTCATTATCTGATCTCGCACACTTAGTGCTCGGAAGTTAAATTTGCACATTAGTGCATCTCTCCAACTTGCTCTTATTCAAACATATACACATTAACTCAACTTCAACTATATATATAAAATTTCGAATCAACTATTCATCACATAAACCATAACCATATTCGGCATTATCCAATATTTAAATAAGCAACACCATTTAACTCATTTACATTAATATAAGAAAATTCAATTCAACTCAATTGCTTAAAAACTTATCTCGGATATCGACGGACTAGACTTCCCGGCTATTCAATTAACTTCGTTTTTCCCCGATCCACTCCCGATCCTTTTTGTTCTTGATCTAAATAAATTCCAAATTAAGCTCATTCAACATATTTTCATTCAATTTAATCCATAAACATATTAATGGGTAAATTACATTTCTACCCCTAATATTTTACATTTTCACAATTTAGTCCCTATTGTACAAAACACAAAATATGCAAAATCTTACCACAATATAGCTAGGCCAAATCTTCCTTCTAATCATATAAGTCCATACATTTCATTTATTTTGCATTTTGGCCCCTCAATTTATTATTTTTGCAATTTAATCCTAATTACTCAAAATCATCAAAAACTCCAATACAAAACATATTAATCTAAAACATATCTTTAATATTTTATCATCAAACAACACAAAACACATATATTCATCAATAGCATATCATAAAATATTCAT
Source organism: Gossypium australe (assembly GCA_005393395.2). Taxonomy (NCBI): domain Eukaryota; kingdom Viridiplantae; phylum Streptophyta; class Magnoliopsida; order Malvales; family Malvaceae; genus Gossypium; species Gossypium australe. Next base: position 126,372,153 of record CM016625.1, read on the forward strand.
CAATTTCTAAAATTAAGACATGGGCTTTGTAGTACTCGAAGCAACGATCTCAAAAACATAAAAATTATCAAAAATCGAGCTAAACACATACCTTAACCAAGCTTTACCAAGGCCGAATGAAGCTAAGGTTTTTTTTCTTTCTCTTTTCTTTTGGTTTCGGTCAAAAAGATGAACACTTGCATGTTCTTCTTTTTCTTTTATGTTTTATAATTATTTTACTAATAAAAATCATTTTTTTATTCTTATTATAAACTTAACATATAAAATAAACATATAATTGTTTAATATACATGCATGTTGCCGTCCACTATTATTGTAAAAAGAGAAATTTACAACATAAGGCCTCCCCTTGTAAAGACACATAAATTTAATCACTCAATCAAGAAAAGGGCTACTTTTACCACTTATGCGATTTAGTCCTTTTTCTTAAATTAAACACACAAACGAACAAATTAACTCACGAAATTTTAACACTTGCTCAAACATATATCATAGATTCCGAATATAATATTAAAATATTTTACTGACTCGAATTTGTGGTCCCAAAACTACTATTCCGATTAGGGTCTAAATTGGGCTGTTACTACAAATGGTTCGTCAAAGGATTGTCCATAATTGCTACTCCTATGACAAGGTTACTACATAAAGATGTCAAGTTCGAATGGACAGAGAAGTGCCAATAGAGTTTTGAGAAACTACAAGCATTATTAACTGAAGCTCCAATTTTAATGCAACCGGAACCGGGAAAGGAATTTATGGTGTATAGTGATGCATCCTTAAATGGATTAGGGTGTGTGTTTATGCAAGAAGGTAAGGTAATAGCTTATGCCTCGAGACAACTGAAGTCGCATGAGAAAAATTATTCCACTCACGACTTAGAGTTAGTCTCCATAGTGTTTGCACTGAAGATTTGGAGACACCATTTGTATGGCGAAAGATGTCGTGTGTTCACTGACCATAAAAGTCTAAAGTATTTGATGACTCAAAAGGAGTTAAACCTATGGCAGCGGATGTAACAACCCGATTTTGACCCTAACCTGAATAGTAGTTTCGGGACCACAAATCTGAGTCTGAAAAATATTTTGAAATTATTTTCAGTGTTTATTATGTGTGAATTTGTTTGTGTTAAATTTTCATGTTTTAATTTCGTTGTTTGAGTGTCTGATTAAATAAAAGGGCTTAATCGCGTAAAATGAAAAATTTATGGTTAGCTGTGAAAGTACCTAATTGTTGTTGTCTTCTTAATATGGAGGATTTAAGTTGTAATTAGCCCATTTTAATAATTGAATACGGCACTAATGTTATATTATATAGTTTTTTATATTAAATAATAATAATAATATAATATAATGATATAATAAGACAAACATAACTTAAAAAAAGTTATGTCCATCTTTTTATTTCATATAACCGAATGTAAAGAAAAGAAAAAAAAAAGAAAAGAACAAGCTTAGGGTATTTGGCCCTTGTTCAAGCAAATTGAGATCAAGAACCAAAGAAAGCGGATTTGGATCGGGGGAAAATAAAAAAATAAACAAATAGTTATTTATTTCGTCCGTCAATATTCGAGGTCAGTCAATAAGCATTTAAATGTTGTTATAATTATGAATATATATTGCTATGTGATAACTTGAATTATTTGATTAAAATTATGCCTTAGCTGAATGTGAAATTGAGAATTGCCTATGTTCCGAGTTTAATTCGATCGAGATCCGATGTCTGAAAGCCCTGTACGAACCCTAGGAATAGTTAGGATACATATGCCATAACATAGGATATCCGATATGTGTTATTGTGTAAGACCACGTCTGGGACGTTGGCATCGACTTGTGTTTACGTGTAAGACCATATCTGGGACATTGGCATCGTATTTGATTTGTGTAAGACCCTGTCTGGGACAGTGGCATCGATATGTGATTACATATAAGACCACGTCTGGGACATTGGCATTGTACGAGTTTCCTACCATCCGCGTATCCTTTTTAATTTCGAACGGTTCAACGGGCAATGTTAAGTTAAGACTAAATGTGAAAATCGAATTAAAAGGCTCAGGTATGTACTTATACCAAGTTGTGAAAATAAGGTAAGTTTGTAACACCCCAAACCCGGCCTAAACGTTACGACCGGATCTGGTATGTCACATGGAAAAGTTATTTTAAGGTCTTTTGAAAAAGGGAAAATTTCGTGATGTGTTAGCATTTGAAAATCAAATTCGGTCTTAGGGTTTTCTCACAAAAACTTAATATGAGTAATCTTATCAATCAAAAATAGGGTTGAATTGCGAAAGCTAAAATTTAGAAGTTATATAAACGTGACATTTGAAAGCAATGTTTGTTGTTTTAAGAAAATTTCCGAATTACTTAGTTATTCGCATGTCATCTCTTTGGTTGATACCTTTTTAGAAAAATAATTGTTTATGTTTTATTTTAGGAAAACCCCATATTAGATGTATATAAAATGTGAAATAACAGTGTAAGTGTAAAATCCAAATCCAAAGTTAAAGTGGCCTTATTACGTAATAAAATCCCAAAATTTAAAAGTACTACTAAATAAGAACCGAAAGTTTGCGAGAAAGACAATGCATGGCCACCTCGAAGTCCGCCTCGGCTCCAAAACCACAATCTATGAATTACCTGCAAAATTAAGCAGAGGGGTGAGTCACCGAGACTCAGTGTGTAAATCCCCATATAACGCAAACTGGGTCTTAAGCCTACAGATGCACATTGGGCCTTAGCCCACTCAATATGGCATATATCATATGTATGCAATGCAGCCCATCCCAACCTAGTATTTCCATCCTCTAGGTCACCTGAATCATCCAAACACCCGTGGCATTATGCCACTGTGGTTCTTGACCACTGTGGTCCCAGACCACTAGTGACGAAGTCACTAAATTATATATTCGTGGGGCCAACCCACTGTGGTCTCCGACCACCGTGACAATCTCTGATAAGTTTATGTATACGTGGGGCCAACCCACTGTGGTCTTAGACCACCGAGACAAGTCACTGATATAAGCATACGTGGTTTCAACCACTGTGGTTCTTAGACCACCGTGACAAAGTCACTGATATAAGCATACGTGGTTTCAACCACTGTGGTCCTTAGACCACCGTGACAAAGTCACTGATTCACGCTTCCCCTTTCATTCAATCCCAAGCCCATGCGACATGTCATGACATAATAATCCGTGTATGCAATATGTCATGTATGCAAATCATATATCAAATATAACGTATGAAACAAATTACTATCATAATCAGAATAACAAACACAACATAATCAAGCTAACCAACCTTTATGGGTATAACAGTAATTTATCTTCTAAGGGTATTTTGATAATTTACCCACCAAGGGTATTTCAGTAATTTCGTACCTACAATGGCCTTTTCGAAGGCCCAATGTCACCCCAAGCGACTCGGTTACCGCTGCCTGTTGTTACCGGACTATTGGGCCTAAAACCCGATTCTAGCCTGAAACACCCCAAACCCGGCCCACGAGCCCTGACCGGATCTGGTATGTTCCTCGATGTAAACCGGTTCAAAATTCTTTTGTTACTTTGGAAAACTATGTGTTTGAGAGAAAAATTGTTTTGGGTTGGGCTCGAGTTGGAAACAAGTTTATCTTATATTAGAAACCCTTTACTTTTAGTGACAAAACACTTAGAGTTTATTTTAAAATAAATTTACTTAATCTTTTAATTGATAAAAATTTGTAACATAATAAATAAAAGTAAGATGAAGTAATTCAACTATGGCCTTATTACATCAATTAAATCCCAAAATTAAATAATTGACAGTACTTAAATAAAAATAAAATGTCTAAATGTTTAAAAATTCATTGCTGTGCATGGCCACCTTTAAGCTCCTGCCGACCCGGTCCATCACTGCTCGTCACCTGGAAGAAAATATTCCCCAACGGGGTGAGTCAAACAGACTCAATGTGTAACCACAACACTAAGTCATAACAATTCAGACATTTCAGAGCATACATATCCTTATATCATTAAAATGATGCAACCCGAACCCAAACCTAGATAGCCATCCGCTACACGTCACCCGTACCAACCTGCACACCGTGGGGACTACTAAGTCAACCCTCCATCCGCTACACACCATCGAAGGCAGTCGCTGCAGTCGACGTGCTCATCGCCCTTATAAAATTCGTGGTCTTAGGTCACCACATTCATATATCGTGGTCTTAGGTCACCACATTCAGATATCGTGGTCTTAGGTCACCACATTCACTTCCCCTTTCATATAACCCGAATGCCCCATATCACACATATCATGCACATCATGCCTTAATTCACATTCTTATCACTTTTTCATATGTTACATATAACATATATTCATAATCCTAGTAGGAGTAGGAAACGTACCTGAGTACTTTTGTACCATAGCATGGTACCTTAGCCATATTTTCACATTCTTAATAACACATTTAATTTAAAACATAGCCATGAACATATTATAACTTAGGGTAGGGTACACACCTGATTCGCTTAAGGTTTCCAATCCAAATCCCGAAAAGCTTGATCTAATGACTTAGATCTTAAATCTCTACATTTAATCAATCATTTAATACTTAGTAAAGAGCCATTTGGCCATAAATCCAAATCCTAGTAGGATTAGTACACTAAAACTTACCTTGTTGTCGAATTGACTATAGTCAAATCCCGAAACTTTGCAGAGTTCTCCCCTTGCAATCGACTAGGCACTAAAATCACTTACTAATTAGTTTCGGCTTTTAAACGAAATAAGAAATAGATCTTCATACCAAAATAAGCCTTGGCCGAATGCTATAGACACTTACCTTGTGGATTTTAAATCCCGAAACTCACCGAATAACTAGGGAACACGCGGCCTATGGTGTACCTTCGGGAAAAGAACTTCTCCTTCCTTGTAGTCGACACTTAGTAAATCCCGAAAGATCTCTTCAAAGTTTCGGCAACAAGATATTAATGGGGTTAGTCCTAGATTTCGGCAAATCTTAAAAGAAGAAAGATGAAACCGAATGGGATCTTACCCTTACCTTAGAAATCGACAGCCCTTGCTTGAACCCTTTAGCAATATTCGACTATGTAGGCTAGAAGGATCTTGTTTTCGGCTTTCTTGAGTAATCGGCTATGGTCTCAAGAGGCTTACTTTCTTTCGGCTTTTGAGAGGTAAAGAAGAAGGAGAAGATTTACAATGGGGATTCGGCTTCAACAAAATTGAAAAGAGACAGAAGCACAATGATAGAGAGAATTCGGCAGAGAGAGAAAAAAGAAGAAGAAAGAATGTTGAATTGCCTCTCTTTTCCTCCTATTGCCGAATTTACTAGGCCAAGACTCCCTTACTTAGCCACCACTCTTCTATTTTGATAGCTTTATCACTTTAATTATCACCTATTTGATTTAATAAAACTTAATCCAATAATTATCTCTTATCTCTTAATAAAATAATACTAATAATAATCCATCATTATCTATCTAGTTGCCAAATTTTAAAAGGATAAAAACTCCTAAAAATTAGCCTTGGTGCCGTCCACCTCTGTCCATCCTTGCAGCAAAATAAAACTCCCTTATTTGCTCCCCAAGTGACTCGAACCCAGGCCCAATTACACCTGCTTGTGGCGTCACTTACTGGGCTTTAAGTGGCATCTCCAAGCCACTTTTCCATGTCCATTTGTGTGTCAAATTTTTCCTACATTTCCTCTTAAGACCACCTTGCTTCATGCCCCTCTCTTAAACTTTAAACTTAACATTTCTTAAGCATTTCCTTACATTTCTAAGACATTTCCTTACATTTCCAGGTTTCCAAAAATGTTCGTTTTCCTCCTTTAAACTTAACATTTCTAAATCATTTTCTTACATTTCCAAGACAAGACATTTCCTTACATTTCCAGGACATTTCCTTACATTTCCAAGACATTTCCAAGGTTCTAAAAATGCTCACAACACATCCATATCACAACAAACATGCTATTTCATAAAATTAAGCAAAAATGCACAAGCCCAATTTCAGGATATTACAGTTCTACCCCCTTAAAATAATTTCGTCCTTGAAATTACCTGGCTGAAACAAGTGAGGGTATTACTGTCGCATTGCCTCTTCTGGCTCCCACGAAGCTTCCTCCGATCCATGATTTCTCCATAATACTTTGACTAGAGGAACTGTCTTCCTCCGTAAGACTTTCACATCACATTCCAAAATCTGAATCGGCTCTTCCTCGTAGGATAAGTCTGGCCTTAACTCCACCTCTTCAACTGGTACCACATAGGATGGGTCTGATCGATATCGACGTAGCATGGATACATGGAATACGTCGTGCATCTGCTTCAATTCCGAAGGCAACTCCAACTGATATGCCACTGGTCCAATTCGCTTCAAAACCTTATAAGGTCCTATAAACCTTGGACTTAACTTTCCTTTGCGTCCAAATCTCATCACCTTCTTCCAAGGTGAAACCTTAAGGAATATTTGATCTCCCACGTCAAATTCGATTTCTTTCCGTTTAAGATCTACGTACGACTTCTGTCTATCAGATGCTTCCTTCAACCGTGCACGAATTATCTCAACCTTCTCTTCAGATTCTGCCACTAACTCCGGACCCAAAACTCGATGTTCCCCCAATTCAGTCCAACATGTCGGAGTCCGACACCTCCGTCTATACAACGCTTCATACGGTGCCATCCGAATAGTGGCCTGATAGCTGTTGTTGTAGGCGAATTCCGCTAGAGGTAAGTAATCTTCCCAACTTCCACTGAAATCCATCACACAGCCCCTCAACATATCCTCTAAAACTTGGATTACCCGTTCAGACTGCCCGTCAGACTGTGGATGAAAAGCCGTAGAAAAATCCAACTTGGTGCCTAAAGCCTGATGTAATGCTTTCCAAAATCGAGAAGTAAACCTTGGGTCTCTATCTGAGATAATCGACACAGGCACACCATGCAACCTTACAATCTCAGCCACATACAGCTTTGCCAACTTTTGTAGAGAATAGTCAACTCTCACTGGAATGAAATGCGCGGACTTAGTCAACCGATCCACTGTCACCCATACCGAGTCCTTCTTAGTAGGCGTAAGGGGAAGCCCACTAACGAAGTCCATGGTAATCCTCTCCCACTTCCATTGTGGAATCTTGATTGGCTGAAGCAATCCTGACGGAACCTGGTGTTCAGCCTTAACTTGCTGACACGTCAAGCATTTCCCCACAAACTCGGTAACTTCCTTTTTGAGTCCAGGCCACCAAAACTGTTCCCTTAAATCCTTATACAACTTACTCCCTCCAGGATGCATAGCATAAGGGCTACTATGCGATTCCTGAAGAATCCTTTGTCTAAGTTCCTTATCCTTAGGCATACAGACCTTTCCCTTGAAGCACAACACTCCTTCACCATTAATGCCATAATCCTCTAATTCTCCATTCTGTACTTGCTGTAGCTTAACACTTAATTCATCATCAACTAACTATCCCTTTTTCACTTCGTTCAACCACGTCGATTTAACTTGCAACTCTGCCAAAAGGCTTCCATCATCATACAAGCTCAGATGTGCGAACATCGCCCTTAGATCCGACACAACCTTCCGACTTAGGGCATCTACCACTACATTCGCCTTGCCCAGATGATACTCTATTGAACAGTCATAGTCCTTCAGTAATTCAACCCACCTTCGCTGTCTCAAGTTTAACTCCTTCTGAGTCAACAAATACTTAAGACTCTTGTGGTCTGTGTAGATTACCGACTTTTCTCCATAGAGATAGTGCCTCCAAACCTTAAGAGCAAAGACCACTGCCGCCAATTCCAAATCATGAGTTGGGTAGTTAACCTCATGTGGCCTCAATTGCCGAGACGCGTAAGCGACTACTTTCCCATCTTGCATCAATACGCATCCCAATCCTGTATGAGAAGCGTCACAATACACCACAAAATCCTTTCTTGCCTCCAGCTGAATCAATACCGGAGCTTCAGTTAAGACCCTCTTAAGCTTCTCAAAGCTCTCCTGTTGCTTATCCGTCCATACAAAGGGTACTTCCTTCCTCAACAACTTTGTCAAAGGTGCGGCAATCGACGAGAACCCTTCCACAAACCTTCTGTAGTAGCCTGCCAATCCCAGAAAACTACGGACCTCAGCCACCGATTTAGGTGGTTTCCAATCCAACACCGCTTCAATCTTCCTAGGATCCACCCTTATTCCTTCAGCAGACACCACATGCCCTAAAAACGCAACCTCCTTCAGCCAAAATTCAAACTTGCTAAATTTGGCATATAGCTTCTTCTCCCTTAGCACTTGCAACACAATCCGGAGATGTTCATCATGCTCCTCTTCGGACTTGGAATACACCAAGATATCGTCGATGAACACCACGACGAACCTATCCAAGTAAGGTTGAAAAACCCGGTTCATCATATCCATGAACGCGGCTGGGGCGTTCGTCAATCCAAATGGCATCACCACGAACTCAAAATGGTCGTACCTTGTCCTAAAGGCTGTCTTATGGATATCCGCCTCCTTCACCTTCAACTGATGGTATCCTGACCTTAAGTCGATCTTTGAGAACACTGCCGCCCCCTTAAGCTGATCGAACAAGTCGTCAATCCTCGACAAAGGATACTTGTTCTTGATGGTCAGCTTGTTCAACTGACGATAGTCTATGCACATACGCATAGTTCCGTCCTTCTTCTTCACAAACAGGACCGGTGCTCCCCACGGAGACACACTGGGTCGGATGGAACCCACGATCCAGCAATTCTTGGATTTGAGCCTTGAGCTCAACCAACTCCTTTGGTGCCATTCGATATGGGGCAATTGACACAGGAGCTGTTCCCGGCAACAAGTCAATTCCAAACTCCACCTCTCTATCTGGGGGTATTCCGGGCAATTCCTCTGGGAACACATCTTCAAAGTCCCTTACCGTTCTAACTCCACTAACTCTCCCTTCTTTTGCGTCCACAGCACTAACGAAGGCTAGAAATGCCTTGCATCCTTTCCTAACCATCTTATCAGCCTTTAGTGCCGAAACTACATTAGACAAATAGTTCCTTCTTTCTCCTATCATAATGACCACCTCGTCCTCCGGGGCCCTTAACTCCATTTGTTTAGCTGCACAGTCCAACACAGCCCGATGGTTCACTAACCAATCCATTCCAAGTATGAGATCGAACTCTCCGAAGGGAAGTTCCATCAAATCAGCCTGAAAGTTCACTCCCTGAATCTCTAGAGGTACATTCCGAAAGATCTTATCCACCACTACAGTTTGACCTAGTGGGCTTACTACAGTCATCTCCCTATCTAAAAGTTCAGAGGCTATGTCTAGGGTCTCAACTACTCTACATGTAACATACGAATGGGTCGAGCCCACATCAATCAGAGCAAAATAAGGTTTGCCAAATATAAGGAACGTACCGGTTATGACGTCCGGCGCGTCTCCATCTTCCCTACGACGAACTGCATATACCAAGCCCGGTTGCCTTACCTCAGTATTATTAGCACCTTTGCCAGGTGTTCCACGTCCTCTACCAGCGCCATTACCTCGGCCATTCGGACCACAGCCTCGTTGAAGCTGCTGTCCACCTCTACCAGCCTGATTAACATTCTGAACCACTGGTTGATTCCCTTCCGGCCTCTTAGGGCAATCCTTAATCATATGGTCCTTGGACCCATACCTAAAGCAACCTCTAGTCTTTTTCCAACACTCCCCTAAGTGTTTCTTCTCACACTGATCACAAGTATGATACTACCCTCTAGTAGCAGCTTGCTGACCTCGCGGCCCATCAGCTCTAGGCCTCTTATTCCCAAATGATCCAGACGATCCAAAACCTCTCTTCTGCTTATTTCGATCAGAGTGCGCCTTACAGTGTCCTTAATTCCTTCCGCTATCTTAGCTTTCTCCACTAATGCAGAAAATTCTCGTTCCTGATATGAAGTGACTAATAACCTCAGGTCATCCCTTAGACCATCCTCAAACCGGACACAGCGCTCGTACTCCGTAGCCACTAGTCCTCGAGCATACCGGCTCAATCTCAGAAATTCAGCCTCATATTCTGCCACAGACTTGTTCCCTTGAACCAGCCCCAGAAAAGCCTTCCTTTGCTCATCAGTATACCGTGTGCCAACATATTTCCTCTGATATGCTGCCTTAACATATTCCCAGGTCAGATCCTCGGTGTGGCACCATCCCGAACTGTTAACCACCATTGATACGCTTCATCGCGTAGCAGTGCCACCATTCCTTTCAACTTCTCCTCAGGGGTCAGATCAAGCTCATCCATAATGCGCTCGGTTGCCTCCAACCAATATTCAACCGTACTGGGTGCCACACCAGACACCCCTCGAAACATCTCAGCCCCATTGGCTCGGAGTCGCTCAGGTACAGACTTCCGAGCTCCCATATTTCCACCTGCTCCAGCCACCATTTCCAAAACTCGCAGCACAGCCTGCGACACAGCATCATCCCCCGTCTGAGTTTGCTGCTCAACACCAACAGCTGGGGGTGGAGGTGGCGGTGGTATCTCATTGTCAGATCCTTGACCCGATCTAACGGGTTCCGACATAGTCATCCTTCCTCGACCACATCCACGACGACCACGTCCTCTAGAACTCATTCTAACGACTGCGCTTTAATCTGATTAAGAAATTTTATGAATTAGCCATTATTCCACTGATTACCCGCGAAGAAGTTTTATGGAAAGAATTTTAAGAGTGGTTCTTTCGTATTCATACATGCACACAGTCTTTACATTCATACATCCATCAATCAATTATGAACTTTCGTTCATTCAGAGAAATGTTGTAGTTTTCATTGTTGTTGTTTTTCCACTACCCAGGGGTATTTTCGTAATTTGCCCTAAAGGGGTATTTTCGTAATAATTTTTTTTCAAAATAAGGTTCCTTGTGGATTTTATCAATAAGGGTATTTTGGTAATTTTTGAGATCCCGGGAGTATTTTTGGAAATTTTGCAATTACAGGGGTATTTCGGTAATTTTAGAACTCGGGAATATTTTGGTAATAAACCAGGTAAATTTGTAAAGTTTAATAATTCAGGGGTATTCCAAAATTTATAAAACTTGAGGGTTATTTTTGAGAATTTGTTTTTCGAATTGGTGATGTTGCAAAATTTCGAAAACCAGTGTTATTTTGGTAATTTTGTAAGTTAGGGGCAATTTCGTAAATTTTTCCAAATCGGAGTATTTTGGACTTTTGCAAAATAGAGGTTTGGGATACTTTTACAAAATAAAAGAGTTTTACTGAAATCGGGGTAGTATGGTAATTTTCAAATCCCAAGGGCAGTTTTGTAATTTTACCACTAGGGGTATTTTAGTAATTTTCACAAATCAAGAATATTTGAGAGAATTTATAAAATCGTGTTTTCAATTCAAAGGGTAATTTTTTTAAAAGTTTTAAAACTAGGGTTTCCATAAAAATGCGGCTGGTCCCTCTCGGGTTTTAGTTAAAGGTTTAGCCCCTGAATAAGTCCTCTTGGTTAGGGTGAACCGAAGCTACGCACCAGGTAGGATTCCTGCGAAGAGGAGGTGAGTCACTAGGACTGCTTAAATACCAGGCTCTTCCGGATCCAATCCTATGCGCACAATGGTTGCCACACCCTAACTCGGCGACTTAGACACGGGTTTGTTTAATTAGGCATTTAAAGTCTTATGAAATTTGTTGGGGTAACCTAGTCCTAGGGTTCAACTACCTATCATACTATTCTATGTTCCATTCCATTTCTACCCTTCTACAATTCATAATATAATTCACACAATGGTTAAGGGTACTTACCTGGTGGACTGCGGGTCGGAGACTTAGGTGCCATGCCAGAAAAACCTGCTTTTCACAAAAATTTTCATAAAATTTCTTTTGGGCTTTAATTTTCCAAAACATTTTGGGCCTTAAACCCAAGGCCGAGAGTTTAAAACTGGGCTCTGATACCAAGCTGAAACACCCCAAACTTGGCCCACGAGCCCTGACTGGATCTGGTATGTTCCTCGATGTAAACCGGTTCAAAATTCTTTTGTTACTTTGGAAAACTATGTGTTTGAGAGAAAAATTGTTTTGGGTTGGGCTCGAGTTGGAAACAAGTTTATCTTATATTAGAAACCCTTTACTTTTAGTGACAAAACACTTAGAGTTTATTTTAAAATAAATTTACTTAATCTTTTAATTGATAAAAATTTGTAACATAATAAATAAAAGTAAGATGAAGTAATTCAACTATGGCCTTATTACATCAATTAAATCCCAAAATTAAATAATTGACAGTACTTAAATAAAAATAAAATGTCTAAATGTTTAAAAATTCCTTGCTGTGCATGGCCACCTTTAAGCTCCTGTCGACCCGGTCCATCACTGCTCGTCACCTGGAAGAAAATATTCCCCAACGGGGTGAGTCAAACAGACTCAATGTGTAACCACAACACTAAGTCATAACAAATTCAGACATTTCAAAGCATACATATCCTTATATCATTAAAATGATGCAACCCGAACCCAAACCTAGATAGCCATCAGCTACACGTCACCCGTACCAACCTGCACACCGTGGGGACTACTAAGTCAACCCTCCATCCGCTACACACCATCGAAGGCAGTCACTGCAGTCGACGTGCTCATCACCCTTATAAAATTCGTGGTCTTAGGTCACCACATTCAGATATCGTGGTCTTAGGTCACCACATTCAAATATCGTGGTCTTAGGTCACCACATTCACTTCCCCTTTCATATAACCCGAATGCCCTATATCACACATATCATGCACATCATGCCTTAATTCACATTCTTATCACTTTTTCATATGTTACATATAACATATATTCATAATCCTAATAGGAGTAGGAAACGTACCTGAGTACTTTTGTACCATAGCATGGTACCTTAGCCATATTTTCACATTATTAATAACACATTTAATTTAAAACATAGCCATGAACATATTATAACTTAGGGTAGGGTACACACCTGATTCGCTTAAGGTTTCCAATCCAAATCCCGAAAAGCTTGATCTAATGCCTTAGATCTTAAATCTCTACATTTAATCAATCATTTAATACTTAGTAAAGAGCCATTCGGCCATAAACCAAATCTTAGTAGGATTAGTACACTAAAACTTACCTTGTTGTCGAATTGACTATAGTCAAATCCCGAAACTTCGCAGAGTTCTCCCCTTGCAATCAACTAGGCACTAAAGTCACTTACTAATTAGTTTCGGCTTTTAAACGAAATAAGAAATATATCTTCATACCAAAATAAGCCTTGGCCGAATGCTATAGACACTTACCTTGTGGATTTTAAATCCCGAAACTCACCGAATAACTAGGGAACACGCGGCCTATGGTGTACCTTCGAGAAAAGAACTTCTCCTTCCTTGTAGTCGACACTTAGTAAATCCCGAAAGATCTCTTCAAAGTTTCGGCAACAAGATATTAATGGGGTTAGTCCTAGATTTCGGCAAATCTTAAAAGAAGAAGGATGAAACCGAATGGGATCTTACCCTTACCTTAGAAATCGACAGCCCTTGCTTGAACCCTTTAGCAATATTCGACTATGTAGGCTAGAAGGATCTTGTTTTCGGCTTTCTTGAGTAATCGGCTATGGTCTCAAGAGGCTTACTTTCTTTCGGCTTTTGAGAGGTAAAGAAGAAGGAGAAGATTTACAATGGGGATTCAGCTTCAACAAAATTGAAAAGAGACAGAAGCACAGTGACAGAGAGAATTCGGCAGAGAGAGAAAAAAGAAAAAGAAAGAATGTTGAATTGCCTCTCTTTTCCTCCTATTGCCAAATTTACTAGGCCACGACTCCCTTACTTGGCCACCACTCTTCTATTTTGATAGCTTTATCACTTTAATTATCACCTATTCGATTTAATAAAACTTAATCCAATAATTATCTCTTATCTCTTAATAAAATAATACTAATAATAATCCATCATTATCTATCTATTTGCCGAATTTTAAAAGGATAAAAACTCCTAAAAATTAGCCTTGGTGCCGTCCACCTCTGTCCATCCTTGCAGCAAAATAAAACTCCCTTATTTGCTCCCCAAGTGACTCAAACCCAGGCCCAATTACACCTGCTTGTGGCGTCACTTACTGGGCTTTAAGTGGCATCTCCAAGCCACTTTTCCATGTCCATTTGTGTGTCAAATTTTTCCTACATTTCCTCTTAAGACCACCTTGCTTCATGTCCCTCTCTTAAACTTTAAACTTAACATTTCTTAAGCATTTCCTTACATTTCTAAGACATTTCCTTACATTTCCAGGTTTCTAAAAATGTTCGTTTTCCTCCTTTAAACTTAACATTTCTAAATCATTTTCTTATATTTCCAAGACAAGACATTTCCTTACATTTCCAGGACATTTCCTTACATTTCCAAGACATTTCCAAGGTTCTAAAAATGCTCACAACACATCCATATCACAATAAACATGCTATTTCATAAAATTAAGCAAAAATGCACAAGCCCAATTTCAGGATATTACATGGCCCATTCGGGCCCACAAGCTCGTGTGGCCCGTTCAGCCCATTTCCTAACCACAGATATGAGATTCACCTAGTCCAGTCTAATATATACAACACAATCATACAGTCTACTCATATGGGCCCACGGGCCCATTGGGCCCACTTCAGCCCATCGTGCCCAAGCAACCTCAACCCACAAGAATACTACTGATGGCCTCAACTATCACGTTGAAGCCCACAGACGTGTGCTCGCACGCTCGTATGGCTACTATCGCCGTGTGACCGGCATTTCAGCATTTGCCTCTCTACAACTAAGGTAGAGAGAAATACACACCTGATAGGAATCTGGTGCTAATCCAAGCTCCGACCATTCCTGTGCCCAAACGCCCACCATGGTATATTAACTCTCCTCATAGAATGCTATATATATATATATATATATAGCTTCTTACCTTCCTTCTTTGTATCTTTCCGATGTGGGATCCCTCCGTTAGCAGAGTTTAAATCCAACTCAAACTCTTGCCATCCAATCCGCAAAATAAACACTCCCTTGCTTTTCATAAGATTCGAACCCAGGCTCCCCTGTAGCATAATCCACGTCGCTAACCACTTGGCCACAAGCTCCTCTTGTGTCTAAAACCATGCGCAACTAAATATAAATCTATGGCCAAATTCTAAGGTCCATATAAAAAGAAAACCAAAATGCAAGAGCCAAGACTTGAACCTTAGACCTCCTTCCTTCCTTGTGGCATCATTCCCTTGTCTCTTATGTAGTGTCACTTTGCCACTACACCACACACTCCACTTGTGTCATTTTTCTCCACATTTTATTCTTAAAGCCTACCTACTAACTCCCAGGGTTTTTTTCACTTAAAGCCAAAATTTCCCTAAAGCCAAAGTTTGAACCCAGGACTTCATAGAACCCCTCTAACCTTCCAAAATCACTCACCTAATAGGTCCAACTAGCATTAGAGCCGTTCTTTTGTTCTCCAAAAATTTTAAACGCTCCCGCCCAAGGCCCACTGGGCCCAATTCTACTGGGCCCATTGATTGTATAAATGCTAAATTTATAAATGTGAACTATATGTAAGCATATGTGATTGTGTATTCAGTCAAATATGTGAATTTAATAGTGAGATCTATATAAGTTCATGTGTATTGGTACAATTAGCCATATGGTATGTGTATGAGAAATTTAAATGATAACCTTGTATTTGAGAACATGTATATTCGGCTTATTGATATATTTGAGATATTTAAAAGTGATAATTATATATGTTTATGAGTCTTTATGCATTTAGCTATATGATATTAAATGCTAATGTATATTTGATAACATATAAACTTGTGGGTGTGTTATATGTATATTTAATTAAGGTTTGGATTGACTTGGATAACTGATTCAGTGTTAATGTTCACATGATTATTGTTTGCTTATGGCTTACTAAGCTGTGAAAGCTTATTGCCTGTATGTTTACTATTTGTTTTATAGATTTTGGAAGATGAATTGAGCTCGGAGATCGTCGGAGGAGCCTATCACACTATCGACTGTTCTGGTATTTACTAAGATTGAATTTTGAATCTATAGCATGTATAGTCTAGTATTAGTTTGGTTGGATTTGAATTTGTAATTATTAAAGCCATGCGAAAATGGCTAGAAATAGTATTCAAGTTTAGTTAATCATGGTTATGTGTTATATATATATATATATATATATGTATATAGTATGTGTGACATGTTTGGTTATGGTCTTAGTGATTCGGCTATAGGTTAATTATAAGTAAATATATGTAAATTTTGTTTGATATGCTTTGTTAAAGTGTTGTTAAGTGATTAGTATTAAGTGAATTCGATTATGATTTCTAGGTGAAATGCAAGTATATACTTGGTTAAGTGCTCGATATGTTCGGTTTTAGCAAATTGGCCTTGACTTATTATATGCAAAACATGGTTGCTATGTTTATGTTTGTGTGTATGATCTCGGTTAAGGTGAGTTTATGTGTAATTTGTGTAATATTCTTTGTTAATGATAGTTTAATTAAGCTATGCGATTCGGCAATAAGGTAAATGAAACATGTTTGATGTATTTAGAAGAATAAATAATGTTAAGTTTAATGATTTTGGCTATGTGATATTTATATATATATATATATATATAATGTAGTATGCATACGGGAGTTGGAAACTAAAGCTATTTATAATTCGGTTTGAAAGTATGATAAAAGGATACTTATATGTTCGAATGTGTAGAAGATAATTTAATTCGGTTTGTAATGACGATGTGTGTACTTATATTATACCTGAATGGTTGACTATATATGTTTGGTTGTTTTGGTAAGTTATGAATATGTATCAAGAATGTTTAGGTACGTATCTAAATGGCAAGTGAAATAGTATGGTTTGGTTATAATATTTGGTTCATAATGATATGCATATGATATTGATAATATTATGACCGAATCAGTGATTAGTTAATAGGATAAAATGTGTGGTTTAAGTATACTAATATACAAATGCAAATGTGGTGTACATTAAAATGTTATTTTTATGCAAATGTCAAATGTGACTTATGGTATAAAATGGTTTGGTTGGTTTCGTGCAAGTGAAATAGATACTATGATATGTCTTGATGTTCAAAAATGATTAAAGAGGTTTAGTGAATTGAGTATGAACTGGTAACGCATTTTAAATATTTTAGGAATGAAATGGTATATGTTTGATTCTTAAAATGTGCATGTATGGAGGTAATATATGTTAAGTACTGTTATATATTTACTTTTAAATTTTATTATGCAATTGATAGAAAAATAATAATAAAGTTTGAAATTTTGCATAGATTAAGTATATTGTTATGATTAGTTTATGAAGTATGAAAGGAATTGAATGCATGTACTAAGTTGTGTTATGTTCAGTAATGACTCGTAACCGTAATCCGGCGACGGATACGGGTTAAGGGTGTTACAGCGGAGATGGCTAGAGTTGATAATGGATTATGAGTTGATAATTGACTATCACATTAGGAAGGCGAATGTGGTCGCCGATGCTTTGAGTAGGAAGTCATTGTTTGCCTTGAGGGCTATGAATACCCAGTTGTCTGTGATTGATGATGGTTCGGTCATAGCAAAGTTAAGAGCTAGACCGATGTTTTTACAAGAGATTTGTAAAGCTCAGAAAAGTGATAAAGAGTTATAAGCCAAGATAACTCAGTGTGAGACGGGTATTGAATAGGATTTTCAGATTGGTACCGATGGTTATTTGAGGTTTCGAAAGGGGATCTGTGTACCTAAGGATGAAGAGCTTATTCAGAAGATTTTGCAAGAGGCCCATAGTGGTTGTTTGTCTATCCATTTGGGTAGTGTGAAAATGTATAATAACTTGAAAAATGTATTGGTGGTTGGGAATGAAAAGAGACAACTTAGAGTTTGTCTCTAAGTGTTTAATTTTTCAGCAAGTGAAAGCCAAACATCAGGTACATTCGGGTTTAATTCAGCCCGTGATGGTTCCTGAGTGTAAATGGGACCGTATTACCATGGATTTTGTGTCTGGTTTGCCGTTGACGCCAAGGAAAAAAGATGTCGTTTGGGTTGTGGTTGATAGGTGATAAACCGTAAAAGCAACATATTTTAATCCCATATTTAGCATACTTTTGGATGATCTAAGCCCTGAATTGTGTAATTTGGTGCTCTTAATCCTTTGTTTTCATGTTTTATACTCAGAAGAGCACCAGAGGATGCGGAGGATGAAAAGAATGAGAAACGGGCCCAAAACAGAGTAAATGGGCCATATCACGAAATCAATACGGCCTGGGCCCAAGACCACACGGTCGTGCCTCATTTAACCATCTCGAACACGGCCTGGCCACGATTCACACGGGTGTGTGCCATGGGCGTGTCCCTGCCGTGACAAAGAGAAATTTCACTCGGATTAGGATACTTAGAGGCGAAGAAACACATTCAGAAGCCTATATAAACACCCTAAGTATAACCTAAAAGGGAGGAACCCAAGGCTTTAGTCAAGGGCCGTCTAGCTAGGCCAAAGAGGGCAGAATTGTGGGGATTTACTCGAAGATAGCCAGTTGATTCATCTCAAGGAGCCGGAATCATACTCAAGATGGAGGATCTCTCCTTCAATTCCTTCAGGGGGTTTTAGGGATTTCTTATGTTTTGTTTTATCTTTTCTTATGAGATGTTTTCTTTTATTATTATGAACTAAACCCTCAGATACTTGAGGGAGATGAAACCTAAGATGAATCTTATTATCGTTTGCTGAACTATATGATAAATATTTGACTTGTTCTTAATTATGTGTTCTTAATTCTTGTGTTGATATTTCCGGGATATTAATTCAAGTGTGATGTGCTTAGGTGGAGGAGCAAAAGTCCCTACCTAAGAGTAGATCTAGCATAGTTAAGCGGAGTTACTCGCGCGCCTAGAGATAGGGTGACAAAAATCTGCCAGATTAGGGTCAAACCTAATATGGGAGTTCATAGATCGAGATAATGCAATTCTAGGGGTTTTAATTAGAAAGAGATTTCAATTAATCAACCTAGGGTTAGACGTTAGTTGCCTTGAGAGAAGGATTAATATACATTAGGGAATCCTACGTATCAAGTCAAGTGAATAAATCGTCTGGTTCAGAGTTAGATAACAAGTGAAGTCTAGGTGGATTCTTCCTTGGGTATCGTCTTAATCAATTGGTTTTTCCTAAAGTTGTTTTCCAAATTTCATTCTTCTTTGTCTTCGCATCTTTAGCTTAGTTGTTAGTTAATTTTAGGTTAGATAAACAATTCCCTTAATTCCTAGGCTAGATAATAAAAAGAGAGTTAGTATTAGTACTTTTGGTTCCTTTGGGTTCGACAATCCGGTCTTGCCTTAACTATACTACTGTTCAATAGGTGCGCTTGCCTTAAATCGTTGTCATAGTTAGTATCTAGGTTCGATCATTCTTTATATAAATTTTAAGATTTTGACATCGCATAAAACAACGATCAAGTTTTTGGCGCCGTTGCCGGGGAACTGAAATATTAAGGAAGCTTAATTTTTATTACTTTAGCCATTTTTATTTTTTGCAATTTACTTTTATTTTAAACTTTGCTAATTTTCTTTCTTTTGTTCCTTTCAGGTACCTCTAGTTTATGACTAGAAGGAACCCGACAGGACCCCTACTTTACGATAGTGATATTAAAGGTACCGTTCGCAAAAATCGCAGAGAGATAAGGCAAAGCTTAAACTACATAGAAGAAGAGCAAGAAGCCGAAATTAATACCACTGAAGAGATGGCTACGAACAATCCGCTACCCCCGGAAGCGGCCGAACATCATGCTCCTCGAACTATGTGTGATTATGCTAAACTAATTCAACAGGAACTGAGTCAAGTATTGTTAGACCTATTATTGCTACAAATAATTTTGAACTGAAACCTAACACAATACAGATGATACAACAGTTTGTTCAGTTTGATGGTTTGCAGGATGAGGATCCTAACACATACTTAGCGAATTTTCTAGAATTTTGTGATACCTTCAAAAGAAATGGCATTTCTGATGATGCCATCCGTCTTCGGTTATTTCCCTTTTCTTTGAGGAATAAAGCCAAATAGTGGTTGCACTCTCTGCTACGAGGATCAATCACTACATGGGATTAAATGACCGAAAAATTTTTATTAAAATATTTTCCGCTGGCCAAAACGGCCAAGTTAAGGAATGATATCTCTTCTTTTGTGCATATGGATTTAGAAACACTTTACGACGCATGGGAGAGATACAAGGATTTGTTGAGAAGATGTCCATACCATGGATTACCCCTGTGGCTACATGTAATACCCTTAACCCGTATCCGTCGTCGGAATAGGGTTACAAGGCATTAACATGCAAAACACAGGTCATATCAATTATTTACTATTTATAAAGCTTATCAATTGCTCCTCAATTAACAAATATATATATTTTTCCATATACAACCGAATAACATCCTCCATGTACTTATAAAATAAATCCTCATAACCGACTGTATACATATAGATAAATTACCACATGGCCGAACTCATATATATAAACAATATCAACTCATTATCATTTTATTCACATATCCAAAATGCTGAATAATCTAATTCATGTAAATAAACTTTAGCTTGTTCAATTTCCATCATGACTCAATCACTTCGTAAGCGTAAGTTCGTATTATAAATCACCGGTATAAAACCTGCTAGGCATAAACCTAAATCACGTACCGGCACTAAGCCTGCTAGACCCGAGGTCTGATAATCATTCACCGGCAATAAGCCTGCTAGGCATAAAGCTCGATAAGTTCACCAGCCCAAGGCTTGCTAGGCTCAAAACCTGAATAGAAACATTTTAAGATTTCTCACACGAATCATCTCATATATCGAACCTTTTACTCATCGTAATCTTATCGTACGAACATTCAAATAACTTCTATCATTCAAATGATTTAACTAAAACACATATTCTACTTAGCCAAATTCGGCTAATTCATATATAGTTATAATGGTTCCAAATTTCAGCATATACTAAGTTACGTAAATAATTTATGACGTATATTTGCTTAGAGACTTACCTCGAATATCGACGGACGACGAAAACCGACTATTCAATTATTTTCGCTTTTCCCCGATCCAAGTCTGTTTTCTTTTGTTCTTGATCTAAACATGTTCAAATTAAGCTCATTCAAACACATTTCTATTCAATTTGATCCTTAAACACATACTTTAGTAAATTTATGAATTTACCCCTAACTTTTATAATATCTACAATTTAGTCCCTAATGCAATACGCATGAATTACTCGAAATTAGGCCAACATCCTTTAGGGCCGAATCTTTCTAAGGGTCTTATACATCAATACAAACTAATTATTTAGCATTATAATCCTTCAACTATTTATTTTCAAAATTTAAGCCATCACACTCCATTTCATATAAATTTTCATACTTTAAACATGTTGATTTCAAGCATATATTTCTATTCTTCCATCAAGCACAACAAATCACCAACATTCATCAAGGGCCGAATCTAAAGCATGCTTTGAACAAAAAAATTTCCACATGGGTTTGTTAATATTCAAGGTAACTAACTCAAAGATATAAAAAAATTACAAAAATCATGTTCAAATTCTAACCTTAAAGGACATGCAATGGCCGAATGATTAGAGCTTGAGTTCCCTCTTTTCTTTGTCAAATTTCAGCAAATGAAGAACAAATGGATGAAAGATGAGCATCCACTCATACTTTTGTGTTTTTCTTTATTTAATCTTATAAAACAATATAATATAATACCACTTACTAATCAATTAAATAAAATATAAGAAACAATCACCATGCCGTCCACTTGCTTAAATTTTGGGTAATTTGATATGCAAGTCCATACATGCAAGAAACAAGTCAATTAAACCCTTCTAGTTTAAATAAAGGCTACTTTTACCTCTTAAACAATTTAATCTTTTTTCTTAAATTAATCACACAAACAAGCAAATTATCTTATGAAACTTTCACACATGCTTAATCATATATAATTAACACATAAAATAATATAAAAATATTTTTCTGACATGGATTCGTGGTCCCGAAACCACCGTTTCGATTAGGGCCAAAATCGGGCTGTTACAACTCTCTCCCCTTAGGGATTTTCGTCCCCGAAAATCTTACCGGTAAATAGGTTCGGATAACATTCTTTCATTGTATTCTCAGTTTCCCAAGTTGCTTCTTCAACTCCGTGCTTTTGCCACAGTACCTTAACTAACAAAATTTTCTTATTTCTCAATTCTTTTATCTCCCGAGCCAAAATACAAATCGTTTCTTCTTCATATGTCATATCGGGCCGAATCTCAACTTCTGTCGGGCAAATCACATTTGAAGGATCAGATCGATATCTACAAAGCATCGAAACAAGGAAGACATTATGAATCTTTTCTAGCTTAGGTGGTAACTGCAATCTATAAGCAACTGGCCCGATACGCTCTGTAATTTCATACAGTCCAATGAATCTCGGACTCAACTTGCCTTTACGACTGAATCTGAGTACTTTCTTCCATGATGAAACTTTCAAAAATACCCGGTCTCCAATTTGAAACTCAATGTCTTTACGTTTTAAATCGGCATATGACTTTTGACAATATGACGCAGCTTTCAAACTATCACGGATCACTGCCACTTTCTGTTCAGTTTCTTTAATCATATCAACTCCGTGTATCTTGTTTTCACTAAGCTAAGTCCTGCATAATGGTGTACGACACTTACGACCGTACAAAGCTTCGTAGGGTGCCATTTTGACACTAGATTGAAAGCTATCCGTGTAAGCAAATTCAATCAAAGGTAAGTATCGTTCCTAAGTACCTTCAAACTCAAGGGCGAAACATCTCAACATATCCTCAAGTATCTGAATGGTTCGTTCAAACTGACCATCTGTCTGCAGATGAAAAGCTGTGCTAAAGTGTAGTTTAGTACCTAAAGTATCTTGCAATTTCTTCCAAAACCGTGACGTGAATCTCGAGTCTCTGTCTGAAACAATAGAAATAGGCACATCATGTAATCTCACAATTTGAGATACGTACAACTCAGCAAGCCTATCGAGCAAATAGTCCTTTGATCACTGCAAATCAGAGCTCTAAATATTTATAAAAGAATGATCAAACCTGGAGACTAACTCTGACAACGATTAAAGGCAAGTGTACCTATCGAACAGTAGTATAGCTTAGGCAAGACCGGATATCGAACCCAAAGGAACTAAAAGTATTAATACTCACTTTCTTTTTATTATTTAGCCTTAAAAATAGAGTGAAGATTGCTTTTAAACTAAATTGACGACAACTAAACTAAGGACACAAAGACAAGAAGACGAACTGGAAAATAACTTTGAAGAAAAATTCAGTTGATTTCAACGATACCTTCGGGAAGAATCCACCTAGACTTCAGTTATTATCTAACCCGAAATTATATGATTTCTTTGCTTAGCTTGATCCGTGAGACTCCCTAACCTATATTAAACCCTCTCTCGAGGCGAATAACGTCTAACCCTAGGTTAATTAGTGGAACTCTTGTTCGCTTATAATAATCCCCTAGGATAGCACTAAATCAATCAATGGACTCCCATATTAGGTTTCACCCTAATCCGGCAAAATCTCGTAACCCTACCTCGAGGCGTTCGATCAACTCCACTTAATTATGTTAGATTTCCTCTTAGGCAGGGTCTATTCCTCCTCCACCTAAGCACATTAGATTTGGATTAAGCAACATAATTAAGAACAAACTAAGTAATTTATCATATAACTTAAAAATCAAATAACAAAATCCATCTAGGTTTCATCCCCTTTAGGTATCTGAGGGGTTTAGTTCATAATGAATAAAGAAAACATCGCAAGAGAAAAGATAAAACACATGAGAAAACCCTAAAACCCCCTGAAGGAATTGAAGGAAAATTCCGCCGTCTTGAGTATAACTCCGGCTTCTTGGGATGGATCAACTGGCTATCCTCGCGTTATTCCCTAACTTTGACCTTCTCGGCTTGGCTCCTTGGCCTAGCTTTCGATCCCTTTTTCAAAGGTGGTACTTGGGGGATATTTATAGGCTCTTGGAGTGCGATTCTTTCTCCATAAGTATCCTTTTCCGACTGAAATTGCTCTTTCCAGCGACAGAGGCACGGCCATGGCACACGCCCGTGTGGATCGAGACCTGACCGTGTTCGAATTTCTAACTTGAGGCACGGCCGTGTGTGAAGGAGTTGAGGCCGTGCTCTAGGTGTTCGTCGAGGCACGGCCACTTGTGCTTTGGGCCAAGCCATATCAATTTTGTGCTAAGGCCCATTTGCTCCGTTTTAGGCCCGTTTTGTGTTCTTTTCATCCTCGGGTGCTTTCCTAGGTATAAGACATGAAAAGAAAGGATTAAAATCACCTTTTTATATAAAACAAGGAATAAATCATCCAAAAGCATATTAAATGTGGGATTAAAATATGTTACTTTTACGATTTATCAAATACCCCCACACTTAAGCTTTTGCTTGTCCTCAAGCAAAATTCTCAACTTACAATTAAAACGAACTTTCCATGATCTATAATTCTTATCAACAATGTCTTATCCTAATTCATAGAGAATTCATACATGGATAATTTGATTCAAAGCGTCCTAAAGATTTAAACGAGATAAGTCATAATTTTGTACTTCGAAAACATAGGTGTCTTCCCTCTTTAAAATAACTACCTTTTCAATTCAAAATCGACAAGGATTGATATCCTCACTTAGGATTCACTCAAATCACTCTAAAGTGTTTAAGGTTCAGAAAAAGATCACTCATAAGTCAAACCTGAAATGTTAATCCCATAGGCTTGCCTGAAAATCAAATCTCCACTACTGTAATATGAGATGACAAACAGATCAAAAGGTCTTTGTTAGGGTTGTAACGGGGCTAGGGTAAAAGGTGTGGTCATAGGATGAAATTAGAGGGTTAGAATCGAGATTAAATTGACAAGTACCTACCTAAAATTTTTCTGAAACTTCATTAACTGAAAAGTAATAATCCTACTAATACGAGGCTTTTCTTTTGAAAACAAAATTTGATTGTGTAAGCTCTCTTTTCACACTACTAATATTGAATACCTTGAGTTTTTTTTTTGGCACATCAGAATCTCTGACTCGCAACTGATAATAGCCCGACCTCAAATCCATCTTTGAAAACACTGAAGCCCCTTTCAACTGATCAAACAAGTCATCAATCCATGGCAACGGGTATTTATTCTTTATAGTCACCTTATTCAACTGTCGGTAATCAATGTACATTCGCATAGTTCCATCTTTCTTTTCCACAAATAAAACTGGTGCACCCCAAGGAGAAAAACTCGGTCGTGCAAAACCCCTATCTGTTAACTCTTGCAACTGTACTTTCAACTCTTTTAATTCTGTAGGTGCCATTCGATACGGAGCTATCGAAATCGGAGTCGTCCCCGGTAATAACTCAATACCAAACTCTACCTCTCGTACAGGTGGCAAACCCGGTAATTCTTCAGGAAACACATCCGGATACTCGCACACAACTGGAACAGATTCAATTCTCTTTTCAGTCACTTTACCATCAAGCACATAAGCAAAATAAGCTTCATAACCCTTTCTCACGTATTTCTGGGCTAACATCGAAGATATTATTGCTGGTAACCCATTCAGATCATTAGATTCAATCCGAATTCTTTCACCGTTCTGCCATCTCAAATCAATGGTCTTTCTTTTGCAATTAACAACAGCATCGTGCAAAGTCAACCAGTCCATTCCCAGAATTATATCGAATTCATCGAAAGGCAACAACATCAGATCGGCTGGGAAACATGAATCCCGAATCATCAACGAGCAACTTTTACACACTTTGTCAACCAGAACGCACCGACCTAAGGGGTTTGATACTCGAATCACAAAATCAGTAGACTCAACAGGCAGAGTCTTACTGAATACTAATGTTGCACTTAAATAAGAATGAATCGAACCAGGATCAATCAACGCAACAACAGTATTATCATAAAGAGTAAAAGTACCAGTAATAGCATCTGGGGAAGAAGCATCCTCCCGAGTGCGTATAACATATGCTCTAATAGGTGCGCGAGCCTCTGGTCGAACCGCAGTATCCTTTGTCCCTCTCTGGCTGCCACCTACATTTCCCGAGTGTCTAGGTGGTCTGCCTCGTGCTGATACATTGCTCGGTCTTGCATTTGTAACAGTGTTTTGCTCTGCTAACACCGGACACTCCCGAATAAATGATCCATCGATCCACATTTAACACAGGACCGATCATGCAATCTACAACTCCTAGAATGCCATTTCCCACAATGCTTGCATTCAACCCGGTTCTGCTGAACATTACCAAGCTGGCCATAGAAGTAGCTCGGGAACCCGCAGAAGGTCGATCTCGATCTAGTCTAGAAAAGTCTGAAGTAGCTTTATGTCGACTGAGTTCATCTTTAAACTTCTTCGATACTGAATGAAAAGTCTTACTCGATGATCTTTTACGGACATCTCTAGCTTCAAATTCGGCTTTTCTTTTCTCTTTTCCAAGCTCTTCAGCTTTACAGGCTCGTTCAACAAGTACTACGAACTCTTTAATCTCAAGTATGCCGACCAGCAACTTAATGCCTTCATTCAAGCCGTCTTCAAATCTTTTACACATAATAGCCTCGGTTGAAACACATTCATGAGCATATCGGCTCAATCTCACAAATTCTCGTTCATACTCAATCACGGTCATACGACCCTGTTTCAATTCTAGAAATTCTTAACGTTTTTGATCGATGAATCTCTGACTGATATATTTCTTACAGAACTCAGTCTGGAAGAATTCCCAGGTCACTTTCTCTTTCGGAACCATCGATACTAGTGTATTCCACCAGTGATATGCGGTGTCCCGTAACAATGATATGGCACATTTTAAGCATTCATCCGGAGTACATGATAGCTCGTCAAACACACGAATAGTATTATCAAGCCACAGCTCGGCTCTTTCCGCATCATCATCATCATTAGCCTTAAACTCTTCGGCCCCATGTTTCCTGATTTTATCAACAGGAGGCCTGCTAAATCTCATCAGATCTATCATTGGAGGTACCATAGGTATCAGAGATGGATTATTCAGGGGTGGAGGTTGTTGCACAGCCGGATTAGTCTGGATATATTGAGTAAACCATTCGTTCATCATCTGGTAGAAGGCTTGTTTAGCCTCCCCCTCATGGCTACCCGAGATAGGTCGAGATTCTACCGGCGCTGTCCCATGTGTGGGATTAGGCGCTACACTCTCGACATCGTCTGCTACGGCTCTATCGGGATCCATTCACTATATAAAAACACAATTCAAATGTCAGAAGTCATCACACTATCGCATTATAATTTAAGGCATGTATAGCTAGACTCACACGCTACGGTAGTCCTAGAATCGACTAAACCGTAAGCTTTGATACCAATCAAATGTAACACCCTTAACCCGTATCCGTCGCTGGAATAGGGTTACAAGGCATTAACATGCAAAACATAGGTCATATCAATTATTTACTATTTATAAAGCTTGTCAATTGCTTCTCAATTAACAAATATATATATATTTGCATATACAACCGAATAACATCCTCCATGTACTTATAAAATAAATCCTCATAACCGACTGTATACATATATATAAATTACCACATGGCCGAACTCATATATGTATAAATACTCTCATGTTTGCAAGTAAACAATATCAACTCATTACCATTTTATTCACATATCCAAAATGCTGAATAATCTAATTCATGTAAATAAACTTTAGCTTGTTCAATTTCCATCATGACTCAATCACTTCGTAAGTGTAAGTTCGTATTATAAATCACCGGTATAAAACCTGCTAGGCATAAGCCTGAATCACGCACCGGCACTAAGCCTGCTAGACTCGAGGTCTGATAATCATTCACCGGCAATAAGCCTGCTAGGCATAAAGCCCGATAAGTTCACCAGCCCAAGGCTTGCTAGGCTCAAAGCCTGAATAGAAACATTTTAAGATTTCTCACACGAATCATCTCATATATTGAACCTTTTACTCATCGTAATCTCATTGTATGAACATTCAAATAACTTCTATCATTTAAATGATTTAACTAAAACACATATTCTACTTAGCCAAATTCGACTAATTCATATATAGTTATACTGGTTCCAAATTTCAGCATATACTAAGTTACGTAAATAATTTACGACATATATTTGCTTAGAGACTTACCTCGAATATCGACGGACGACGAAAACCGGCTATTCAATTATTTTCGCTTTTCCCCGATCCAAGTCCGTTTTCTTTTGTTCTTGATCTAAACATGTTCAAATTAAGCTCATTCAAACACATTTCTATTCAATTTGATCCTTAAACACATACTTTAGTAAATTTATGAATTTACCCCTAACTTTTATAATATCTACAATTTAGTCCCTAATGCAATACGCATGAATTACTCGAAATTAGTCCAACATCCTTTAGGGCCGAATCTTTCTAAGGGTCTTATACATCAATACAAACTAATTTTTTAGCATTATAATCCTTCAACTATTTATTTTCGAAATTTAAGCCATCACACTCCATTTCATATAAATTTTCATACTTTAAACATGTTGATTTCAAGCATATATTTCTATTCTTCCATCAAGCACAACAAATCACCAACATTCATCAAAGGCCGAATCTAAAGCATGCTTTAAACAAAAAAAATTCCACATGGGTTTGTTAATATTCAAGGTAACTAACTCAAAGATATAAAAAAATACAAAAATCATGTTCAAATTCTAACCTTAAAAGACATGCAATGGCCGAAAGATGAGAGCTTGAGTTCCCTCTTTTCTTTGTCAAATTTCGGCAAATGAAGAACAAATGGATGAAAGATGAACATCCACTCATACTTTTGTGTTTTTCTTTATTTAATCTTATAAAAAAATATTAATATAATACCACTTACTAAACAATTAAATAAAATATAAGAAACAATCACCATGCCGTCCACTTGCTTAAATTTTGGGTAATTTGACATGCAAGTCCATACATGCAAGAAACAAGTCAATTAAACCCTTCCAATTTAAATAACGGCTACTTTTACCTCTTAAACAATTTAATCCTTTTTCTTAAATTAATCACACAAACAAGCAAATTATCTTATGAAACTTTCACACATGCTCAATCATATATAATTAACACATAAAATAATATAAAAATATTTTTCTAACGTGGATTCGTGGTCCCGAAACTGCCGTTCCGATTAGGGCCAAAATCGGGCTGTTACACTACAGGTCTAAACTTTTTACAACGGTGTGAACCCTTCAACAAGGCAATTAATCGATTCAGCCGCCGGTGGAACTCTGAATAACAAAACTCCTGAAGTAGCCTACAAGTTTATAGAGGAGATGTCATTGAATAACTATCAGTGGCAAGTTACAAGGACAAGGCCAGCAAAAGCAGTCGGAGTTTTCAACCTCGACACAGTAACCATACTATCAAATCAGGTAGAGATGTTAAATAAAAAGATTGATGGGTTGTGTTCATCGCAGGTACATCCAGTTATGCAGTGTGAGACAAGTGGAGGCGTGGCGAATCCTGAGTACCCACCCTATGGACAGGGCATGGAGAGCGAACAAATAAACTATATGGGTAACAATTTCCGATCTCAAAATAACCCTTATAGTAATACTTATAATCAAGGTTGGAGGAACCACCCCAATTTTTCATGGGGTCGTCAAGGAAATCAAAGACAACAACCACCCCAAAACTTCCAACAATAGCCCTACCCGCAGGTAAAGAAGCTGAACCTTGAAGAGATGCTGACAAAATTCATAGCAGTCTCAGAAACACGTTTCCAAAATATAGAAACAAAACTTGAAAAATAGCAAGCATCAACACAGGAGCTCAAAGATCAAATTGGGTAACTCGCTAAGCTAATCTCTGAACGACCACAAGGCAGCTTGCCAAGCAACACTGAGACTAACCCAAAAGAGCAACTTCAAGCCATAACAGCTCAAAATAGTGAAGGGTTAGTAGAATCTAAAACTGAGCTAAGGCAAGAATCTGTGATAGAGAAAGGTTATGTCGAGGTAAGTCACGAGAAACCAAAACTGGTAATTAAAGAGTACCAACCTCATATACCATACCCTGAAGCGTTGAAGAAAGACAATTCAGATGAACAGTTTCGTAAGTTTCTTAAACTTTTAAAGAAATTACATATTAACTTACCGCTTCTTGAAGCTCTTTCGCAGATGCCAGATTAAAGGAAATTTTTAAAAGATCTCTTAACAATCAAGCAGAAGTTAGACAAGGAATCGCATGTGGAATTAAACGCAGTGTGCTCAGCAATGTTGCAAAATAAACTACCACGAAAATTAAAAGATCCAGGGAGTTTTACAATTCCATGTTTAATTGGTAGTTTATCTATTGATAATGCTTTAGCTGATTTAGGGGCAAGCATCAATGTTATGCCTTATAAATTGTTTAAACAACTAGGTCTAGGGAAACCCAAACAAACTAGGATGAGCATTCAATTAGCTGATAAAATTATTAGAATTCCTAGGGGTATAATTGAAGATGTGCTAGTGAAAATTGATAAATTCGTATTCCCAGTAGACTTTGTCGTTTTAGACATGGATGAGGACAATAGTATCCCCTTAATTCTAGGAAGGCCCTTTTTAACAACTGTTAGGACTAAAATTGATGTCAGTGCAAGTGAACTCATACTTTGTGTAGGTAACAAATCAATCAGTCTCCAAGCTCTCGACTCGGCTAGGTCGAGTAATCAAGGTGAGAACATAAATTCTATTAATAACCATTCGGTTAAACCTTCTTTTCAGGAAGCACCGCGAAACTACACAACTGAGCCAGATCCTATACCTTATGCCAACAAGGAATACATCTCAGAAGAAAAGATAAAACAAAACATAAGAAAACCCTAAAACCCCCTGAAGGAATTGAAGGTGAGATCCTCCATCTTGAGTATGACTCTGGCTTCTTGAGATGAATTAGCTGGCTTTCTTCGAGTAAAATTCCACAATTCTGGCCTCTCTGGTTCGGCTCCTTGGCCTAGCTGGACGCCCCTTGAAGGTTGGCCTCTAGGGTGTTTATATAGGCTTTTGGAATAGCTTTCTTTGCCTCCAAGTACCCTAATCTGAATGAAACTCTTCTTTCTCACGTCAGGGACACGCCCATGGCACATGCCCATGTGAATCATGGCCAGGCCGTGTTCGGGTCTATTAAGGAGGCACGGCCATGTGGTCTTGGGCCCAGGCCGTGTCGATTTCGTAATATGGCCCATTTACTCTGTTTTAGGCCCATTTCTTGTTCTTTTCATCCTCCGGTGCTCTCCTGAGTATAAAACATGAAAACAAAGGATTAAGAGCACCAAATTACACAATTCAAGGAATAAATCATCCAAAAGTATTTTAAATGTGGGATTAAAATATGTTCATATTATGGTTCATCAGTACTGTGGTTTTATAGCTCTGGTTATAATGGCATGTATAGGTCATTTTGGCTAATAGTAGCTTATATGTCTTGTTGTGTTTTTAGCCATTCGATTTGGCTTTAAAATGATATATGTTTTGTTATGTAAACATGTGTAAATGGCTTTATGATATGTGGGGTATGGTTTCCAAGTGAATGTCTTGTTTGTGAATTGGTATTTTGTGTACCAAATGGTTGAAATTAAGATATGGTATGCATGTTAAATTTTAAGCACAAAGTCTCCTTTATGTGTTTGACCATTTAGATAGATTTTGGAAGTTTAAATTGGCATGTTTAAAGTAGCCAATTAAGGTGCCTATTAGTATCACGGTTTTTTGTGATTTTATAAGATGTTATAAGATTGTTATTGATTGGTTTGGAATGTCTAAATATGCCATGTTTATATGCAAATTGAGATGTTTAGGTTGGTACCAAGTTGGATGAGAAATATGACTTGGAAAATAGCCCATTTTCATCTACACGGGCAGAGACAAGGCTGTGTGTCTCAGCCATGTGTGACACACGGCCTAGCACACGGGTGTGTGTCTTGGCCGTGTAACCCCTGCACCTAATTAATGCAAATTCAATTGTTTACATGGCCTAACACATGGGCGTGTGGCTTGGCCGTGTGACCAAAGTTAGAGAGTTACACCGGTATGGGCACGGGCTGCGACACGGCCGTGTACCTCACATCGAATGCCCGCATGGCCTGAGACACAGGCGTATCACTTGGCCGTATGAGCCACATGGCCTGGCCACACGGGCGTGTGTCCCCTGCACTTAGGAGAAATTTTATGATTTTGCAAAAATTTCTCCGAGCTTCCGGTTTAGTCCCGACTTGATTCTAATCTTTATTTTGGACCTCGAGGACCCATATAAGGGACTTTATGATTGATTATGAATGGTTTTTTATTTGAATGTGAGATGAACATGAAATCTCTGTTTGTTCGATTATAAGTCCGGTAATGCCCTGTAACCTTGTTCTGGCGTCAGATACGGGTTAGGGGTGTTACACTAGGATTTTATAAATGACACACGACCGTGCTACCAGGCCGTGTGACAACCCATGTCCCGGGCATGTGTTCTATATTTTGACCCTAAAAACATGCTCTTTCAAGGCCAAACCATCCTTTATCAACCATACCATTTGAACCCAGATTCAAGTGATTTAAACATCATTCAAACACACTTAAACATGTCATTTCAAATATCCTAATTCATCTAACCAATAAGCCATTGAAAGGCACCAATTTAACCAAAACATAGCAAAATCACACATTTACAACCTATTTCAATCAACTAACCAATGTACTCTGAATTGATACCACATGTAAATAATCAAACAACCCAATCACCAACACAATCAAAATCCCAACTATTTCAAGTATTATATATATGCAACACTTATCATATTTAGAAGCTCAAACACCAAAATATCAAGCATATAATACAAACATCAAAATGACCATTTATAACATCTAATTCCACCACAAAATATCATAGTACTACAAGACTCATTTTTATTACATGTCACTTTTAACCAACTTTAAAGATAAGAACAATATGACCACCAAGGAATAGATAATAGTGTGTGAGCTTCCAAGTTGATCCAATCGATGCTACGATTCCAAGAGTACTACAAAATCAAATTAAACGAATAAGCGCAAAGAAGCTTGGTAAGTTCGATAAGTCAACTCATTTACTACCAATTACCAAGTTTCTAAGGGACGTTAACATATATTACACAGACTTAAAGCTTTCTAGGCACTAAGCCTGATTAACATCGGCATTAAGCCTACTAGGAACTAAGCCTAAATAACACCGACACTGTTCGATAAGTCAACTCATTTACTACCAATTACCAAGTTTCCAAGGGACGTTAACATATATTACACCGGCTTAAAGCTTTCTAGGCACTAAGCCTGATTAACATCGGCATTAAGCCTACTAGGAACTAAGCCTAAATAACATCGGCACTAAGCCTGCTAAGCACTAAGCCTAATTAACACCGATACAAAGCCTGCTAGGCAGTAAGCTTGAATAATACCCCATTTGGATACACAATACGATTCAACATTTAAATAACAATATAAATATGACTAAATGATTAAATCATTAAAAAGGAATTGAATATAATTATACATATACAAAAACGAACTTACAGGACTAGTTTGCAGTAATCGCAAAAGCACAGGAACTACTCCGCAATCTTTTCTTTTCCATGATTGTCAACATGCTCTTGATCTAAAACAATAGCTTAATTCAATTAACAAAATCAATCATTTTATATAATTTAGTCCTTTTAAAATTTTACAAAATTACCCTATACTTTTCACCTTATTCAATTTAATCTCTAAGTCCCAAACACGAAAATTACCTTTTTTTTACACCAGAACCTAGTTGATTCTTCCATGGCCTCAAACCAACCCCTACCTGCATTTATTTCCTTTTAAGTACAAGAAATTTCATCATTTTAGCAATTGTTTAACAGTTTTACAAATTAGTCCTCAGGTTAGCTAGTTTAAGCTAATACGAGCTCATAAATATAAAAATTACTAAAAACGGGCAAGAAAATCACTTATAATATCCAACCTTAGCTTGACCGAGCTCTTAAAACCCTAAATCCTAATATCCAACCCTAGCTTGACTGAGTTTTACCCTTCTAGAAATAGTTTTCTACCCAGCTTGGTCGATTATGGCTTGAAGAAAGTGATGAAATTTTTTTCATCTTTTACTTAAATTTATTTATTTACCTATTTACTCATTTACCTTTATTTTTAACTAAATAAGCTACCAAAATCTTACCCTTTTTTGTCCACCACCATTCTATATGGTTTAATAACCTACTAATCCCTATGCTTAACTTCCTTTATCAATTTAATACTTTCAGCTAATGGAAATGATAAACCGTAAAAGTAACATATTTTAATCCCACATTTAGCATACCTTTGGATGATTTAGCCCTTGATTCATGTAAAAAGATGCTCTTAATTCTTTCTTTTCATGTCTTATACTCAGGAAAGCACCTAAGGATGAAAAGAACGTAAAATGGGCCTAAAACGGACCAAATTGGGCCAACTCACTGAAATCAGAACGGCCTGGGCCCAAGCCCACACTGCCGTGCCTCATTAAACTACTAGAACACGGCCTGATCCCAATCCACATGGCCGTGCCCCACTCGACAGTCTCGAACACGGCCTGGCCATGACTTACACGGGCGTGTGCCATGGGCGTGTCCTGCCACGGCCAAGAGGAGTTTTACTCAGATTTGGATACTTGGAGGCAAAGAAACACATTCCAAGGCCTATTCAAACACCCTAGTAGGAATTCTACTTAAATTAGGATACTTAGGGGGCCAAGTAAAGCATCTCATGTAATACCCCTATACCGATTCAATTATGCAAACCCGGTATAAGACTATTACATTTGGTGCCAAAACAATTATGGCTAGATACTTTTTAATTAAAACATTTGTATATAATATTTTAACTTACCAACCATTTTTACTAACATATTTATTGTTTATTAATTCATTCCATATATATATATAAATACTTCAAGTAACTGAAAATAGATAGAATTTCAAGAATCTACATTTTAGTCCCTATCACATGAGAACACCTTTAAATTGCATATGTACATGCCATTTTAATACAAAATATAGTACCTACTTTTGAAGTCCTTGAGGATGTGATGAGATGAGAGATCTTCTAGTTGGACTTCTCTTCTAGTCTAATTGTACCTACGCGTTAAAATAAACGCATTAAGCCAGTGAAGGCTTAGTAAGCACTGCAGGAATAATTAAATAAGTAATCATAACAGAATGTTTTAAACTCAGTCAATTATTACATATGTACTCACATATAAGTTTCTTCAATTATGCCTTGCTTTAAATAAATTTAACTTATCTTTTGTAAGGTATAAAACTTACCTTAGCACATCAGTGATTCACTTTTGTTCTCAATTCACATTCTTAGCCCAAAGTAGACTTTATAGAACACACCGGATATACGGAACAAATCCAGAGGTGCATTATGATGCACAAGTGAACAGAGAGCACTAAAGTGCTATACGGAGAGCACAGATGTGCTAATAATCAGAGAGCACCAACGTGCTAATAATCAGAGAGCGCGCTAAAGTTCCTTAATGGCATGCCACTAATATCCTAGTAGTTCTAAATTCCGTCTACTTGGGCATTAAAGCTGAATCTCATTCATTTAAATACTTTACATAAATATTTTGAAAAAGATAAATAAAAATAATTTAAAATTCTTGTAGTACTTATAACAAAAAGGTTGAGATGATATATGTTCTTCTTCCTTCACTCATTAACCTTCTCTTTTCCTTTTCCTTCAATTCGATCCTTTCTTTTCTTTTCTTTTTCTTCAATTTCATATAAACATATAACATTTATATGTTAAAAAAAATAACCAAATAAATTTCCTGTACTATTTAATAAAATAGACATGTATAATATAATAAATTCATCTTTTCTTACTTTTGCTCACATTTCAATTTAATCCTTTACTCATAAATTTATTCAAAGCTGTCTATTTGTGTCATAATCACTAAATTATTTATTTCCAGAGCTACAGAACTCCAAATGAAGAACCATTAATGTTTTCTGAAACTAGACTCAAATATATTCATACCATAAAATTTCCATAATTTTTGGCTTAGCCAATTAGTACAGTTTATTCATTAAAGTCACCCCTGTTCTGCTGTCTGGCAGTTCTGACCCTTCTTCACTAAAAATTAATTATCTCTTCATGCAGGATTTAGATGATGTTCCCGTTTATTTCTATTGAAAATAGACTCATTCAGAATTCTAAACATATAAATTTAAGCCACTAATTATTTTTCTATAATATTTTATGATTTTCCAAAGTTAGAACAGGGGATCTAGAAATCACTTTGAAACAGTCTTTCAAAAATCTAAATATCTCAAAATACAGAATTCCTTTGCTTTCCCTGTTTCTTTCATATGAAAATAGACTCAATAAGCTTTAATTTAATATCTCACTCAGCTTCTAATTCCACTTCTATGATTTTTAGTGATTTTTCAAAGTTACTCTACTGCTGTTGTCCCAAAACAGTTTTCTTATAGCTTATTTTACAATTAAATCATTTACCCAATTCTAACTTCAAATTCTTTCAATTAAACCACTAATTCATCTTTTTGTTCATCATATGCTATGTTTAAAAACTTTAAAACTCCAAAAACCTCAACTTAAATTCATCAAAACTTTGTCCTAAACTTATAAAACATCAAAATTAAAAGAAAATGGCTAAATTAACTTACCTATTAAACTTCAAAGCTTCAAACTTTTAATTTCCCCTTTTCTTCTTTCTTTTCTCTTTTTTTGTTCTTTCTTTCCCCTGCTCTCTGTTTCGTTTTACTTCTCTGTTTCTATATCTTTCTATTCTTTTTCCTTTAGTCTGTTTATATATATAATAATAAAATATAATAATATAATAATATACTTTATAATTAATATCTATTATATATATATATATATATATCTATATATACACGTTTTAAACTAAAAAAATCTAGGATTTTTTCATACTTAAACCGCCTCAACATTTAAAAATGGCATAATTGCCTTTTTAGTCCTTTTTATTTTCTTTAATCTTGAATTAAACTTTCACACCTATTTCAATCTAATCTTTTTTCCCAAATACTTCTATTTAAGTCAAATTCACCTAAATAAAACCCAATTAGACACACAACTAACTTCGTAAATATTTTTAATAAATATTTACATTTCAGTTTATGAAAACGGAGACCGAAAATATATTTTTCGGTTATTCGACTATCGGGTCACTACATCTCACAGTCTATATAAACACCCAAGGGGGCAACTGAAGCGGGGAGTTCGGCAGAAGCCTTCTGCCAGGGCTTTTGTCAGGCGTCGAGCTAGGCCAAGGAGCCAAGCCGGAAATGTCAGAGTTGTGAGAATCGGTCGAAGGTAGCCAGTTGATCCATCTCAAGAAGCCGAAATTCTACTCAAGACGGCGGATCTCTCCTTCAATTCCTCTAGGGAGTTTTAGGGATTTCTTATGTTTTGTTTTATCTTTTCTCTTGAGATGTTTTCTTTATTTGTTATGAACTAAACCCTTCAGATACCTGAAGGGGATGAAGCCTAGATGAATTTTGTTATTGTTTTCTGAACTATAAGATAAATACTTGATTTGTTCTTAATTATGTGCTCTTAATTCTTGTGTTAATGTTTTCGGGATATTAATTCAAGTCAGATGTTCTTAGGTGGAGGAGCAAAAGTCCCTGCTTAGGAATAGATCTAGCATAATTAAGCGGAGTCGTTCGTGTGCCTAGAGATAGGGTGACGAGATTTTGCCGGATTAGGGTGAAACCTAATATGGGAGTCCATAGTTCAATTTAGTGCTATTCTAGGGGGTTATTAAGTGAGAAAGAGATCTCCATTAATTAACCTAGGGTTAGACGTTATTCGCCTCGAGAGAGGGTTTAATATACGTTAGGGAGTCTTATGGATCAAGTCAAGTGAATAAATCGTATGGTTCAGTTTAGATAACAAGAGAAGTCTAGGTGGATTCTTCCTGAGGGTATCGTCGTGATCAACTGAGTTTTTCCTCAAGTTATTTCCCAATTCGTTCTTTTTATCTTTGTGTCTTTAGCTTAGTAGTAGTTAATTTAGATTAGATTAAAGCAACTTCACTTTATTTTAGGCTAAATAATAAAAAGAAAGTTAGTATTAGTACTTTTAGTTCCTTTGGGTTCGACAATCCAGTCTTGCCTAAGCTATACTACTGTTCGATAGGTACACTTGCCTCAATCGTTGTCATAGTTAGTTTCCAAGTTCGATCATTCTCTTTATAAATTTTAAAACTCGACTGACAGACACGATCAAGTTTTTGGCGCCGCTGCCGGGGAACTAAAATATTAAGAAAGCTCTATTTTTATTACTTTAGCCATTATTTTTATTTTTTCGCAATTTACTTTTTTTTAGGTTAAATTTTGATTTTACTAAATTTTTTTTCTTTCTTCTCCTAGCAGGTACCTCTAGTTTATGACTAGAAAGAACCCGAAAGGTCCACTAGTATACGACAGTGAAATTGAAGCTACCATTCGTAGGACTTGCAGAGAAATCAGGCAAGCCCTAAATTACACAGAGGAAGACCAAGAAGGCAGATCCAATCCTACTGAAGGGATGGACGAGAATAATCCACAACCACATGATGTGGGAGAAAATAATGCTCCACGCACTATGTTTGATTATGCTAAACCGCATTTAACAGAAGCGGAATCGAGTATTGTTACGCCTGCTATAGCTGCTAACAATTTTGAACTAAAGCCTAACACAATACAAATGATTCAACAATTTGTTCAATTTGATGGTTTGCAGGACGAAGATCCAAACACTCATATATCTAATTTCTTAGAGTTCTGTGATACCTTCAAAATAAAAGGCGTTTCTAATGATGCCATACGTCTTCGGTTATTTCCTTTTTCATTAAGGAATAAAGCCAAACAGTGGTTAAACTCGTTACCACGAGGATCAATCACTACATGGGAACAAATGACCGAAAAATTTTTATTGAAATATTTCCCACTGGCCAAAACGGCCAAATTACGGAATGATATCTCTTCTTTTGTGCAGATGGATTTAGAGACATTATACGACGCATGGGAGAGATATAAGGATCTCTTGAGAAGGTGTCCACACCATGGTCTACCCTTGTGGCTACAAGTCCAAACTTTTTATAACAGTGTAAATCCCTCAACGAGGCAATTAATTGATTCAGCCGCCGGTGGAACCCTAAACAATAGAACTCCTGAAGTAGCCTACGAGTTCATTGAAGAGATGTCACTGAATAACTATCAGCGGCAAGTTAGAAGGACAAAACTGACAAAATCAGCCGGAGTTTACAACCTCGATGCAATAACCATGCTATCAACACAGGTAGAGATGATGAATAAAAAGATTGATAGTTTGTGTTCTTCACAGGCACACCCAGTCTTGCAGTACAACGCAAGTGGAACTGTGGTGAATCCTGAGTACCCACCCCACCAACCGGACGTAGAGAGCGAACAGATGAACTACATAGGTAATAATTTCAGATCCAATAATAATCCTTATAGTAATACTTACAATCCAGGTTGGAGGAACCACCCAAATTTTTCATGGGAGGTCAAGGAAATCAAGGAAATCAAAGACAACAACCTCTTCAAAATTTCCAAAATCAGCCATATTCACAAGAGAAAAAGCCAAACCTCAAAGATATGTTGACAAAATTCATGGCAAGCACAGAAAATCATCTCCAAGATACTGAGAAAACACTTAAAAGTCAACAAACATCGACTGAGGAGACCAAGAACTGAACCGGGGAACTTACTAAGTCAGTAGGGGAAGTCACTAAAGCAGTCGGACAACTTGCAAAGTTAATGTCCGAACGACCGCAAGGACGTCTACCGAGTAACACTCAGATTAACCCAAAGGAGTAAATCCAAGCCATCACAACTCATAATAGCACAGGGGTAGACGAACCTAATCCAATACAAAAGAACGAGGTAGATGAAGGAAAAGTTGAGGCAACACAGGAAAAGCCAAAACCAGTAATCAAAGAGTACCAACCTCGTATACCTTACCCCGAAGCAATTAGAAGAGATGATACAGTAGAATAGTTTGGTATGTTTCTTAAACTTTTAAAGAAATTACATATTAACTTACCTCTTCTTGAAGCTCCTTTTCAGATGCCAGATTCGAGGAAATTTTTAAAACAGCTCTTGACGAATAAACGAAAATTAGATGAAGAGCCACATGTGGAATTAAACGCAGTATGCTCAACAATGCTACAAAATAGACTACCATGGAAGCAAAAAGATCCATGGAGTTTTACTATTCCTTGTTTAATTGGTAGACTAAATGTTCATAACGCGTTAGCTGATTTAGGGGCAAGTATAAATGTCATGCCTTATACACTATTTAAACGACTAGGTCTAGGGAAGCCTAAACAAACTAGGATGAGTATTCAATTAGCTGATAAAACTGTTAGAATTCCTAGGGGCATTATCAAAGATGTTCTTTTCAAAATCAACAAATTTGTTTTCCTAGTAGATTTTGTTGTCTTAGACATGGATGAGGATAATTCAATCCCCTTCACTTTAGGAAGACCCTTCCTAGCAACTGCCAAGACAAAAATTGATGTTGCCACAGGAGAACTCATATTTTGTGTAGGTGATGAATCAATCAATCTTCAAGCTCTTGACTCGGCCGGGACAACAATCAATGAAGGTAAGAAAGTCAATTCAATTGATAATCAAATTGTACAACCTTCATCGCAGGAAACACCATAGGGATACAAACCTGAGCCGAATCACGAACCTAGCACCAACAAAGAAAAATTACATAAGGAATGAAGCCTTAAGGTTGACAAATCAGAAGAGCAGGAAACACAACCCAAAGAGGAACAAGAACCGAACGAAGTAAAACCTAAGGAGCCCCTTGAGGAGCTCATAGGAACATCGAATCACTTCAAAATAGGAGACCAGGTACTGTTAGACAAAGCCGACCCTCGCATCATCACATCAGGCCTGAAAGTAAACCAAGAAATTCCTCTAAAGGTACATAAAATCTTCCCACATGGAACAGTCGAGGTAAGCAATCCAACATTCGACACTTTTAAGGTAAACACTTCTCAACTTAAACTTTATCAAGAAAATAGAACTGTAAGCATGAGGGAAGATATTCAAACCTTTAAACCTCCCTGATTTTTTCAAATACAAGTAAAGTCTAGCTTAAGACTATAAACAAGTGCTTCTCGGGAGGCAACCCGAGCACTAACCCTATTTACTTTCACATTTATTTCCAGCTTCTTTTCTTTCCTTCTTTCTTTTCTGAAAATATAGTTTTAAACTAACACAAAAGTGCATATTTCCAAGCCACACGGTCTTGAACACGACCGTGTAGACCACCAGAATCCCCGTACTGATAGAGCAGAGGCGGTACGAATCAAAACCCACCTAATTTTCGACGTCACGGATCTAACCACTCCCCCACGGGCTCCGCAAAAGTGGCACGACCGTGTCCCACGACCTTGTGAAGCTACTAACTTGCACGCCACGGGCAGAACACGTCCGTGCCTTGAGACCGTGCCAATATACTAACTTGTGCCCTACGGGTGTGGCTGGCTGAAAAACGGGCATGGAGAAACAACACGCCTAGACACACGGCCATGCGAAGTGGCTGTGTGCATCGACATGCCCTCAGACCATGGGCGTGGGAACGCAACAGATTTGAGCCTCTATTTAAACACCAACCCCCTCCCCATTCTTCTACTTTCCAACTCTTCCTCCTTCTTCTCAGATTTCTTCTTCATCACAAGTCTCTCCAACCCTTGAGCCACACCAAAACCATGTCAAAGAAGCATAAGAAGGCAAGCATAGTCTCTACAAGGGAGACCCTACACATAAGTTCATGTCGGTCGCTTCATCCGAACACCAAGCCAAGGGTCTTTGAGACCAATTAGTTTCTATTTTTCTTTTCTCTTTTGCTTCAATTTCCTTCTCCTTGACAATCTTATGCTTAGTTTAGTTTACTTTATTTTAGTTTCTTAGTGTCAGGTTCGCCAGGTTGCTTGGGAATCACGCCACTTCCACCACCGCCAGCACCAAAGCTGCCCTAGGAATAACACCCACCTCGCGAGCCATCCAACAATAAGGACTCTTAGGTCCATTTTTCTTTTCTTTTTCTTTTATTTTCCTTCTTAGTCTCCTTCCCTTTAGCTTGCTTTCCTTTAATTATATAATTAGTTTATTTTAATTATGTCTTAATAACCCATGGCTAATCCTTCACGAGCTCCCCAATTTCTTCATCTAGCACAGGATCGTCATCCAGACCGGCTTCTCCAACTTATCTTTCACCTCCAAACTCCGGGATCTCATCCATAATCCAGGAAGTGTCACTTTATCCCTTCTCTTTTGATTTTATATTAATTGTCATTATCTATATTTGAACATTGAGGGCAATATACATCTTAAGTGTGGGGGGATAAAATTGTCTAACTTTTTGCATTATTCTCAAATCCCTGAGGATAAAAAAGTGCCTAACTTTTTTCATTATTCTCAAATCCCTGAATTTAACCTTGTTTTTAAGTAATTTCCTCATATAACTAATTAGGATGAAATTTCTGATGATTTATGATTTTTACTAACATGTTTTTGAATAAGTCATATTTGATTGTGCATTGATGATTGAATTTTAAGATACTAGAGAATCAAGCATAATAAGAAAATTTTCAGAATAAAAATTTTTGTTAGGTTGTTAACCTAAATTTGAATATTGCTTTGAGATTTGAAATTTATGAGATTGATGTCAAAACACACATAATTTTTGTGAGATTTTGAGCCTTTTAGAGCATATATTCTTTTTCATGCTCACTTCTTAATTATGAGTGTGTCAACTATGAACTGTTATTCTAGAACTTGCCTCGATTATACATGTTGAGACTACACCTATGATTTGATATACAGAGATGATAAAGGCACCTAGGATTTAACCCACTCACTCCACTAAAAAGCCTACCTTCACAATTAACCCTATGAACCCCGTTGATCCTAACAACCCTTTTCATTGACTCACCTACTAATAACCCAAAACCCTTTGTATTTGTTATCACCCTTCCTTTTGACTACACTTTGATCGAGATATGATTTGATAAGTTACCTAATATTATGAGTTGAATTTATCCATTATTATTAATTGTTCTTGAAAAAACGATGAAGTATATTCACTATTAGTTCTGTGATTAGGTAAGCTTATACGTCAAATTCCAATTATTGAAGAAGAAGCTCATATCAGAATATTATTAGTAGTACAAGTTTATTATTAGTTCGTGTTTCTAGTAAGGTAATTTGTCAAGTCAGTCTCGATTCTAACCTTCTAATTTCAGCCTTTATCCACACCTTTAACCCTAGCCCCGTTACAACCCTGACAAACACCTTTTGATCTGTTTATCATCTCATTTTACAGTGGTGGAGATTTGATTTTCAGGCAAGCCTATGGGATTAACTTTTCAGGTTTGACTTATGAGTGCTCTTTTCCTGAACCTTAAAACACTTCCAGTGATTTGAGTGAATCTTTTGTGAGGATGTCAATCCTTGTCAGTTTTGAATTAAAAGGTAATTATTTAGGTAAGGGGAAACACCTAACGTTTTCAGGGCTATAAATGTATGACTTTGATTGTTTGAATCTTTAGGATTCTTTGAGTTGAATTATCCATGTATGAATTATCTCTGAATTGTGATGAAATATTATTGATGAATATTATGAATCGAGGAAGATCGTTTTGTTTGTAAGTTGAGAATTTTGCTTGAGGACAAGCAAAAGCTTAAGTGTGGGGGTATTTGATAAACCGTAAAAGTAACATATTTTAATCCCACATTTAGCATACTTTTGGATGATTTAGCCCTTGATTCATGTAAAAAGGTGCTCTTAATCCTTTCTTTTCATGTCTTATACTCAAGAAAGCACCCAAGGATGAAAAGAACGTAAAACAGGCCTAAAACGAACCAAATTGAGCCAACTTACGAAATCGGCACGGCCTAGGCCCAAGCCCACACGGTCATGCCTCATTAAACTACTAGAACACATCCTGATCCCAATCCACACGGCCGTGCCCCACTCGACAGTCTCGAACACAATCTGGCCACGACTTACATGGGCGTGTGCCATGGGCGTGTCCATGCCGTGGCCAAGAGGAGTTTTACTCAGATTTGGATACTTGGAGGCAAAGAAACACATTCCAAATCCTATTCAAACACCCTAGTAGGAATTCTACTTAAATTAGGATACTTATGGGCCAAGTAAAGCATCTCACAGTCTATATAAACACCCAATGGGGCAACTG
Source organism: Gossypium australe (assembly GCA_005393395.2). Lineage (NCBI taxonomy): Eukaryota > Viridiplantae > Streptophyta > Magnoliopsida > Malvales > Malvaceae > Gossypium > Gossypium australe. The sequence continues at coordinate 126,416,471 of CM016625.1, forward strand.
AAGCGGGGAGTTCGGCAGAAGCCTTCTACAAGGGCTTTTGTCAGGGCGTCGAGCTAGGCCAAGGAGCCAAGCTGGAAAGGTCAGAGTTGTGGGAATCACTCAAAGGTAGCCAGTTGATCCATCTTAAGAAGCTGAAATTCTACTCAAAACGACGGATCTCTCCTTCAATTCCTCTAGGGAGTTTTAGGGATTTCTTATGTTTTGTTTTATCTTTTCTCTTGAGATGTTTTCTTTATTTGTTATGAACTAAACCCTTCAGATACCTGAAGGGGATGAAGCCTAGATGAATCCTGTTATTGTTTTCTGAACTATAAGATAAATACTTGATTTGTTCTTAATTATGTGCGCTTAATTCTTGTGTTAATGTTTCCGAGATATTAATTCAAGTCAGATGTTCTTAGGTGGAGGAGCAAAAGTCCTTGCTTAGGAATAGATCTAGCATAATTAAACGGAGTCGTTCGCGCGCCTAGAGATAGGGTGACGAGATTTTTCCGGATTAGGGTGGAACCTAATATGGGAGTCCATAGTTCGATTTAGTGCTATTTTAGAGGGTTATTAAGTGAGAAAGAGATTTCCGTTAATTAACTTAGGGTTAGACGTTATTCGCCTCGAGAGAGGGTTTAATATACGTTAGGGAGTCTTACGGATCAAGTCAAGTGAATAAATCGTATGGTTCAGTGTTAGATAACAAGAGAAGTCTAGGTGGATTCTTCCTGAGGGTATCGTCGTGACCAACTGAGTTTTTCCTTAAGTTATTTCCCAATTCGTTCTTTTTGTCTTTGTGTCTTTAGCTTAGTAGTAGTTAATTTAGATTAGATTAAAGCAACTTCACTTTATTTTATGCTAGATAATAAAAAGAAAGTTAGTATTAGTACTTTTAGTTCCTTTGGGTTCGACAATCCAGTCTTGCCTAAGTTATACTACTGTTCGATAGGTACACTTGCCTCAATCGTTCTCATAGTTAGTTTCCAGGTTCGATCATTCTCTTTATAAATTTTAAAACTCGACTGACAGACACGATTAGGAAACCAACTTCCCCCGCTCTTAATTAATTATCTAAACGATAAAATTTCTTATCCAAAATTTAATACGATTCTAATGACCTCGTAAATATTAAATGATTAATATTTACGGACCGACAAGTTGGAGTTGTGGTCCCGAAACAACTATTTCTGACACCACAGAAAATGGATTGTTACACCAAGTCGTAGATTTAACTTCGGGATCTATATGTTTAGAAAGAAATTTGGATTTTGACACAACCTGAAATGTAATCGAATCCAAATCAGATAAAACAATTAAAATAAAAAACTAAGATAAATAAAATAGAACAATAAATCAAATATTAGAACAATAAGGAAAAAAATAAATAAGATAGATAGAAAAGATAGAACGTGGCATGTAGAAGTACTAAGAAGCCTGAGAAACAAGAAAAATCCACAACTCCCTTCAAATGGCTCTAATTTTCCTTCCAAGAAAGAAACTTGGCAAGAAAAAGTTTGGAGATGATCCCCATAATCTGAAAAGATTGTTAAAACTCTTCTAAAAGAAAACTCAAGAGGAATTCTTAGAACTAAAAACTCAAAGAGAATTTACTGACTCAAAAGAGAAGTTATTGAATAATAATGAAATGATATTTGTGTAAAATGTAAAGGTATTTATATAGGCTAGCTAAATAAAACTTTGAAATATACTAGAACTGATGCTATCTAGGCCGCATTATGTTTCGATACACCTCGACGACATCAAAATTGGCCCAAGCACAAGGGGCTTAAGTGCAAAATGAAGTTTTTAATTTCAGTTTGCTAATTTGGTTGCTGGAAAATAGGGACTTTGATTCATTTATTTTAGTTACTTTAGTTATTTTAGTTTGTGTCTTTAATTATGTCATAGTTTGAACATCATTAGTATGAATCTTTAATTATGTCATAGTTTGAACATCATTAATATGAGTTCTTCATTTAATAAAGTTATGCATTATGTAACTCTCATGTTAGTTAAAGTTTGCATCATTAAATTAAGTCATGCATTAAGTAACTTATTTGTTCATTTAGTTTACATCTTAAACCATGCATTTAAGCATCTTAGTTGTTAAGTATGATTGAGTTTGTTTATATGAGTATGTTATTTAATTTGGTTGTAACTTTTTACTGCATAAATTAAAGTGTGTTTATTTTCATTTTAAATAAGGTGATTTGAGTTGCATGTTCATTAATAAAATTGTGTATGAGTATTTATAGTGAGTTGATTCTTATGAGTGTCTTTAATGCATAATTATCTACCTTGTAGGTGACTATTCATATGCCTAATTGACTTTTTAAGTTTGGACATTTTTCAAGCCTTCAAAGATCATTATGGGTGACTATTCATATGGCTAATTGGCCCTTCAAGTTTGGACGTTTTTCAAGCCTTCAAATATCATCATGGTGGTTGTTCAAATGGTCCAAGAGTGTCTCTTCAAATCTGTTAAGTTTTAAAGCATTCAAAGCTAGTTAAAGAGCCAATTAAAGAGATGAATGCACAAGTCTTTTAACATTCAGTTTAAGGGAGATGAAAGGACACCAAATAGCACATTAAGGGTTTATTAAGTCATCAATAAAGTGAAGAGACATGCTTTTTCATCTACACCAGAATCAAGTGAAGAGACATAACTATTGGCTTCTCTACATGAGTTTAAAACGAAATTAATGCTTGTAATAACCTTAGTTAATTGCTGAAGATAAAAGGTCTCACATAGGCATTCGAATAGTCATAATAATGCCTATAAATAGTTTGTAAGAAAACATTGTGTCGGTTAGACAACTTTTGCTCAATTTATGAATTATTTGATACTTGTGAGAATTCAAATCTCCTTGTTTCTCTCTAGGACTGATCTGACTTATCAAGCTAAGTCTTGTGGCGTTATTTCCATCCTTGTTTATCAAACTTATCACTTCTAAGTGTGGCGTTCAACGTACCTCTGGTTCCTATCTAGCTAGATAGTGGGTCAAGGTTTCTTTGCTATATTCCCAAGCATTTTCACCTAAGAGCTGTTTAAGACTCCGGTCAACAATTTCCTATATTGTTGGTTCTATCTTAGCCCTTACCTGATCCTCACCCATCTTTCATCTAAACCATCTTTGTTACCTTTTTTTGAACCTATTTTTCAACCTCTTCCAATTTATTTTGAAAATAAATCCAAGCATTACTTAATTTCACGATTGGCCAATCTAATTGTGAACCGGTAGTTACAACACCGAATCGAGCTCGTATCAAGAACTCTAATTAACTTGAATAATAATTAGTTTTAAACTAAACTTTCTTATTGATATAAAACTTCTAACTAACTTAAAATACTTAGTAATTATAAAAAATTCAAAATAATAAATAATAAAATAATAAAATTTGATAAATAAAATATTGGGCTCATATATAATAAAAATTAAGCCTAAAACCTAAACCCAATATGATTTAAACTTGAATTAAAAGCCCGAAACTCGTAACTCTAGTCATAATCTCGTCCAAAAATTTTGCTCGCCCAGTCTTCACTAAAATGATCATAACTTAAGCTCTCAAACTCAAAATTGAATGATTCAAAGTGCGTTTCAAAACTAAGTGATAGATTTTAAAACTCCATAGAGACATCTTAACTAGTAAATGTCCAAAAGTTGTTGTAAGTCTGCTGATTCCCCAAACATAAAAACTAGCAGTTTCAGTGAATGGAATTTAATAAATTTCACCCAGTTCGTACATGTACCATTCCTCGTTTTCTCAAAAAGATTCATCCTCGCATATTGCCTTTGATTGAATCTTGGTTTGATTTGTTGGGCCTTTTATCTTATTTTGGGCCTTGAGTTAGTGTAAGCCCATCACATCCATGGGTCTAAAATTGGGCCTAGAGACTCGCATCAACTACACTTAGAACACTAGATCCAACAAGAATATGATATAACAAACTATCTAAACAACCCGCAATTTGACTTAATCATGAATAATGATTTATATAGGTGGTATTATGAGCAACATAGGAGTAATCAAAGCTCAAGTTGGTCGAATGGAGCTTCGACAAACCAGTGGACTTATGACAAAGAATGTGACATACCATAATATTCAGACATGTTTTCTTGTGTTTCGTATGAGTTCTTCGTGTTAAGAGCAACTATGCAATCCAACTTCGAATAGCTATCATCTATAAAAGATTAGTTGGTGCAAATGATGAAAATGCTCCTACAAATGTCAAAGGCGCTGCCCTCATTGGAAGAGGTTGTACATGATGTTCCCAACTCTGATCAAGAGAACTATTGTATTGCCATCAACCATATTAAATTAGATTATGAAATTCAACAAGAGTTTGAAACTAGAAACCATGAGGGCGAGTTAGATATGGCCAACGGTGTTTCCGATCCAATTGACATAGAGGTAGATGTAGCAGCAAATGTAGAAGTAGAAGTAACAACCAACATAAAGCTTGAATTGCATCTGAATGAAAGTTTAGAAGAGTCGATACACTTTCTGGCTAAAATCGAGGAGGTCAAGAAGTTAATTTCCTTCTCATTCGATGAAGGACGTAAAACTTGAGTAACTAGAGCTTCACGCTACATGGAGATGATGAAGCCCGAGGTAATAATACCTTGAAAACTAATTTGGGGTTGGCTCGGATTTGATACCAAATGGCTTGTAATATGGATGTTACATCAGTCAAAAATAAGGAAACATGATTGGAATCGACCAAAGTTGTTGGTGCAGATACATCAACAGTGGAACATACAAATATTCAAAGTGTCGAGGTCCAATTGGAAGTTCTTTTTTTTTGTGGCGATCGGATCGTCCCAACTCTGAAAAAGGGCTTTTATTTTCATTTTCTTTTTTTATTAGTTCTTTTTTATTTATTTTAAGTCTTTAATTATGTGTTTCATTTATATCATAATGGTTGCCAAGCTCGTGAGGTGGAAGAACTAAAAAATAAGGAAGTTGAAAAATTGCGCATGGAAAATAGCCAAAACAGGAAGTCATATCTCGATGACGGAGCAGTCGACGTTGCAATGAGGTACCCGATGTTATGACATCGCTTAGGAATGTCACGCCAAACCGTGATGCAATGGACTGGAATATGAAATTGAATCATGCCATTGAAACAAGGAGAGAGTCAATGGTAGAGCTCAAAACTAACTATTATTTCGACAAAGGCAAGCGCACCTATCGAACAATAGTATAGTTGTGGTGAGTCCGGAATATCGTATCCTCAAGGACCAAGAGGACTAGTCTTAACTATCTTATTATTACCTAGCCTAATAATTAAGGGGATTTATTTTTAATCTAAAATTAACTAACTAATTTAATTAACTATGAAAGTGACAAAGAGTAAATTGGGAAAATACTTTTGGACAACTTATATGAGATAGGCAATACCTAAGGAAGAATCCACCTACACTTCACTTATTACTTTTTATTCATGCGATTTATTTACTAGGCTTAATCCGTAGAAATCTTTAAATTATATTAATACATCTTTTGAGGCTACTAACAACTGACTCTAGGTTGATTAATTGAAATATCTTTCTAATTAAAACCCCTATTGTCGCATTAACTCGATCTATAGATTCCCTTATTAGGTTTGACCCTAATCTGGCAGATTTTTGTCACTATATATCTAGGGTTGCAATCAACTCCGCTTAATTGTGTTGATCTACTCTTAAACAGGGACTTTTGCTCTACTGAATAAGCACATTCGACTTGAATCAATAACCTGAATTATTAAACAAGAATAAGAACTCACAATTAAGAATAAGCACAAGTATTTATCTCATAAATCAAATAATAATAAGATTCGTCTTAAGTTTCATCCCCTTAGGTATTTGGGGAATTTAGTTCATACTAAAAGAGGGAAACATCATAAAAGAGGAAAAACAACAAAACATAAGAAAACCCAAAAACTTCTAAAGAACTTGATGGGAGATCATCTGTCTTGATGGAGATCCTTCGCCTAAGCTGTTCCCGATGGCTGTCTTGGAGTATTTTCTCCTTCTACTTGGAGTCTATTCAACGTCCTGTTGACCTCCCTTTTAGGTTGCCTCCTAGGGTGTTTATATAGGCTTTGAGATGCCTTACTTGGCCCACAAGTATCCTATTCCGAATTGAATTCATCCATATTTTTGCAGGGACACGCCCGTGGTCGATAGCCCAGGCCGTGGTCGATTCTGCTTAGTACACACGGCCGTGTGGTCCACCCATGGACGATAGTCCAAGCCGTGGTTGATCCTTGCTCGAAACACATGGCCGTGTGCAATGGTCCAGGCCGTGTTGATTTCCTAAGTAGACCCATTTTGCCCCTTTTTGGCCCATTCTCGTCCTTTTCGACTTCCTAAGCTCTCCTGAGCATAAATACGAGATTAAGAGCATCGAATTCATCAAATTCAATGGAAAATCATCCAAAATTAAGCTAAGCATGGGGTTAAAATATGTGTAAATTATGGTTTATCAGTCAACGTTGTGATAAGTCGACATGTATAAATGACTGCCTCTCGACGTATGAATGTCGAAAGTGTAAATTTGTGCAAAAATATAAATATAAGAGTTAAGTGCGGTTTCTGCAAGTGAACAGGTCAAATTGTAATATAGTTTAAGTGTTACAACGAAACACTGGTAAGAATTCTGAGGATCGTACCTAAGGGATTGCAAATTGGAGAAAATCACTATTAAATCAATTACCCAAAATAATTACTAATCTAATTAAGTCACAAATTAGCAGTATCAATACAGAATAAAAGAAAGATAATAATTAAAATAAACTAAAAACTACGTGTTTATAATGTTTTGAATTGAATTGAAACTTATTAGGATGATTTGGTGATGTTTGGGGATGTTTTAAAGTGTTTTAAAATCAATTTCTATGCACAGGGGTTCAATTATCAAAACATGGCTTGGTCGTACCAGTACAACCAAATTTCTATAGTTCAAGGCAAAAGTACTAATACATGGGGGAGAGGTACTGATACCTCTGCCCCTGCACCTTAAAACTTGCATTGTTAAAGCCAAAACGACCCCAAACACAGTCCAAACTATACGATCTTGCAAAAAAATCCTTAGAAAGTGATTTGAAAGGGTTTTAGGACTTTGAAATTGTTAAATTATTGAACCAAAATGGAAAGTGACTTGATTTTTAAGGGATTTTTAGTTCTGATTTTGTAAGTGTACTTTTTAAGTCAATTGAGAAACCAAAAACTAGTTTTGTGTATTTACCCCTTCCTAACCCTTGAACATTTATTTGAATAAAATTTGAAATGAGTCCTAAGGTTTTAGAAATGTGGCACCATAAATATTTGAAATTCTTAAAATCATTTCATTATGAATTTTTCCCAAAAAATATTTTTTTTAAGTGCAAGCGTTATGTTGATGTAACATTACTTTTCCATATTGATTGTTGGTGCGGGTGAGAGATGTTACAAATATAGTAAACTCAAAATATCTTAATTTAAGAAATTTTTCTTCCTTTCTTTTCGTTTTTGTATGAATTCTCAAAAGCAATCTAGATTTCCCTAGGCGAAGTGATATTTCTGTACAGGTCAAATAATCAAATATATGAGGTAATTCAAAATATCTCCATGAAAATACACTTATCTTCTTTCCTTTATGGTAACTTCAGCATTTGTAGGCATTGTTTGTGGTAATGATTGAATATTTGGATCAAGAACATAAAGGGTTTCAATGTAGTTTAAAGAAATTCATCTTATTTTTCCCTCTTGTGTAATTGGTATCATTCAACCATCCAACTTGATCATATATGGATGAAGTTTTATACTTGAAAGATAATTTGGAATTTATGGTTGTAGGAAATCATAATAAAAAGGCTTAATAGGCCAATTTACCAATAAATACCCTTTTTTCAAAAATTACGGAAATTGACCTATTATTTAATTATTTACCAGAATAGGCCATTTTCCCCAAAAGCGAGTCCACGTCAGCACGATGTCAGGGTATGTGGCAGCAAAAAGCGTCCCTGGGGGAGCGTTTTGCCCGTGTTAAAACCCTAACGGCTAATTTTTTTTACTGTTTGGCCTCCAACAGTAAAAAAAACTATAAAAGCCCCCCTTTCATTTTTTCACACAAAAGTCCTTTTACAATTTCTCTCAACTTTCTCTTAAATTTCTCTCAAATTCCTCGCAAATTTCACAAAAGTCCTTTAATTTTTACAAAAAAACCATGTTTAAAAGTTTTTTGAATTAGCTTTTATTTAAATTAAAAAATATTCGATCGTGTTAGAAATGGCCAGAGAATTAATTCGTCTCGATAATAAACACATCTCCATCGATCAAATGACAATGGTAAGTTATAATTTTAAATTTTCAATACTATTTAATATTTTTTCATTACTGCAATTTTAATTAATTTTTTATAGAAAAATTTTTATAACAGTCTTTAGATCGGGTGTTGCAATGCTATATTCGTAATATGCCTGGTCCGCCATAGCCGTTGATAGAGAATTACCTGCGGGAAGCGGGTTTTTGGCACGTGGCCACGATAGGCCGGGGGTGCAAGTTGGACCCGAAACTAATCAGTGCGTTGATAGAGAGGTGGAGACCCGAGACACACACTTTACATCTTCCATGCGGAGAGTGTACTATCACTCTAGAAGACGTGCAGTTGCGATTGGGATTGCCAGTGGATGGGTACATAGTCACTGAGTCCACAACTTCTGGTGATTGGGGAGCCGTATGCTACGAGCTTTTGGGTGCTATTCTGGATAATATTAACGAGGTTGGATCGAGATGGGTTGGTTACGAGACATATTCCCGGAGCCAGATAATGATTTGACTGAATTAAAAAGAATACGATATGCTCGGGCATACATTCTTGAGATGATTGGAGGCCATTTGATGCCGGACTTGTCGCAAAACCTCGTACATCTGAGATAGCTACTAAATGTAACATCCTAAATTTATGGGCCTATCCATTTAGTGTAGGGATAACTTTAATAGGTTAATTTAAGTGATAGGGGTCCAAATTGGGCTCAGGATTAGGCTAAGGCCTTGATTAAATTATTAGCTTGGGCATTAAGGAATTAAAAAGGTGGTAATTATGTTTAAAATGCCAAACATGGGCTTGTGGCCCAACAATAAGTGGCACTATAAGGGAATTAGAAGTGACGCCACACACAAGGGATTTAGGGGCCCAAAATTTAAGTTTAATGAGGCCCAGATCTTTTAATTTAAGTGAGTTAAATTTGGCATTAGGGTTAGTAAGAGGTGGACAGCTACAAGGCTATAAAATAGGAAAAATTATGTAGATTTTTAAGTGATAATATCATAGATAAAAAGGAGAAAAGTTAGGAGCTTATCTTCGAAGGAAGTGTTGGCTGAAAATCCACCACCTAGAGGAGTGTAAAATTCGGCTACTGCATGGCATAGAGGGTGCCGAAATTCTCCTCTCTTCTAGCTTAAATTTTAAGGGCGTTTTCGATATTTAGCAGTAGGTGTCAAAAATCTATAAATAGGGGGGCTAGCTCCTTGTTTCTGAGATTGAAAACCCTAAAATCCTCTCCCTTTGCGCCGAAATTCCCTAGCCTCTCCCTATCCAAATTTCTTTCTTCAATTACTTCAAAAGCCAAAACTTCTCCCCACTTTCTTTTCCCTTGTACCGATTTCTCTAAAAAGCCAAAGCATCCATCGCTTTTTCTTTTATTCATCCTATTTAAGGAATTGTTCTATACTTCCGGCATTTAAATCTTCTATTGGCATTGACGAATCCTCTCCCTAGTGCTAGTCGAATCTCCTAAGCTAAGGTAAGAGTCAATTTTTGATTAGTTCTCATAATCTAATTTAGAAAGGCAAAAGCCGAAAGCTAATAGTTAATGGTTTTATGATGGGCGGCAATTCGGGATTTAAAGGAAGCTTAGTCGACTAGATCTAAAAGCCGAAAATCATAAGTCTCCAATTTCGGGATTTTAAGGTAAGAAGATTATCCCTAGATTTTTATTAAATTCGTTCAATATATATATGATTTTAACTCTATAAGGAGGATTAACGATTAAATATTGTTATAGTAGCTCTGATAAGGATTTGATGGAATTAAATATGGATCAGGCAAAAGAAAGAATCCTTAAGTTTAAGAAACGAGCAGTATCTGCTGTTCGGGATTGGCCAATTGGTTGTGGACTGGCTTCTTAACAACACCTTAGGCAGATAGCAGTTGCGTCGACTAAGGATAGCGTCGATATAGAAAGCCTCGTTTTATCGGTAATCAGGTGTGTAGATCTCTAACACACTACTAATAAACCTGTATGTATTTCTATTTATGTATGTTATGGGCTAAAAGCAGGAATGAGGCTGTATAGATAGTCGAATGGAACCCTAAAAGGGTTAGGCAAGGATACCAGGTACGTAAACATAGAACTCCCTATGTGTATCGAAAAATATATAAGTCTGCATGATGTTTTCTTTATGTATGTATGCATGGGGTGGGAATGATGATATTGAAGGGGAAGTGTATGATAGGTCACTTGGTGATCGGTGGTAGAAATCCCACATAATTTAAATGTAAGGTCACATAGTGATCGGTGGCTATGCCACGTTTAATGATTCCTACTTAATAGGAATAGGCAGTACGGCTGTCGTTTTGGTGTGTAGCAGATGGAGGGTTGATTGTAGAAATCCCCAGGTGTGATGGTTGGTACGGGTTGGTGTGTAGAGGATGGAAACCTAGGATGGGTTGGGTTATTCATTCTTTATTGTTTATTATGTGATTATGATTGATGCATTCCTGTATGGGCCAGGGCCCATAATGTGTTTGTGGGCTCAGGTCGATGTGTGTTTTGAGATTTATACACTGAGTCTTTGTGACTCACGCTTTCCTTTTCTCTACTCTTCCAGATGAACAGTAGATCGTGGACATGGGAGCCGAGAGGGACTCAAGGGGCCACCAAGTTCTATTTCTACAAGTTATTTTCTTTTGGGATTTCTTTAAGTTTACTTTATTTCATTGTTATTTCGAGAATATTTATGTAATAAGGCCCCTAGTTTTCATACAACTAAGTCGTTTTCAATGTTAAGCAACTTATGAATTTATGATAAGGTTTGTTTATACTTTTAATAATAATAATACAAAGGATTCCATATTTTTAAAATGCCACCTATCTATCCAAATAATGTTCAATTGACTTATGATGTCCATAACATACAAAGCAAAAGTTTTCAAAGTACAAGCCGTGACATGCCAGATCCAGTCGAAACGCATGGGCCTAGTCTGGGGTGTTACAATTTGGTATTAGAGCCTAGTTCAAATCTCGGGCTGTGAAATGGGTCTAGAAGTGTGTTAGAGAAAAATTGAATTTAAGAAAAATTTTTGGTTTGAAGACATGGCCTTCGAGTCTACCGGCATCCAATCCACCCAGGTAAGTATTCTGAACTCCTGATTGTGATATAAATGTGGGCTTAGTGGGCTTTATGGGACGTAGACTAACTAGATTAGAACTTGATGGACTCTAGGCTTAGACAAACAACTCTTCAATTCCATAAGACTTAATTTCACTAAACAAAACCTGTAAACGAGTCGCAAGACTAAGGTGTGGCAACAGGCATATGCATGTCTAGGAGTAAATCCGGAAGAGCTTCGTATTTAAGCAGTCCAAGTGACTCACCTCCTCTTCGCTGGAATCTTACCTGGTGCATAGTGACTGTTCACTTTAGCCATGACGGGGTGTGGCAATAGGCATACGCATGCCTAGGAGTGGATTCAGGGAGAGCTTGGTATTTAAGCAGTCCTAGTGACTCACCTCCTCTTCGCTGGAATCTTACCTGGTGCGTAGTGACTGTTCGCTCTAGCTATAAGGACTTGTTCATGGGCTGAACCCATAATTAAAACCCGAAAGGGACCAACCACCCTATTTTGCAAACAAAACCCCTAAGTTTTATACACTTCAAAAAAAAAAAACTTGATTTGAAAATGTTTACAGCTATGAAGAAAATTACCAAATTACCCTTGTTTGGTAAAATTACCGAAATGCCCCCGAATTTCAAAATTACCGAAATGTCCCCAAATTTCAAAATTACAGAAATACCCCCTGGATTTCAAAATTACCAAAATACCCCCGAATTTCAAAATTATCGAAATACCCCCGGATTTCAAAATTACCGAAATGCCCCCGAATTTCAAAATTATCGAAACACCCCCAGATTTCAAAATTACTGAAATGCCCCCGAATTTTAAAATTACTGAAATACCCCAAATTTCAAAATTACCAAAATGCCCTAGATTCCAAAATTACCAAATACCCCCGATTTTCAAAATTACCAAAATACCCCCGGGAATGCAAAATTACCAAAATACCCTTATTTGACAAAATCACCAAGGAACCTTATTTTGGAAAATTACGAAAATACCCCTGTAGGATAAAATTACGAAAACACCCCTGGGTAGTAAAAACAACAACAACACCACTTTTCTGTAATGAACGTGAGTTCATGATTGAATGTATGTGTTTCCTAGATGATATGAACTTGAGACTGTATGGTGAATGCGAATTCGAAAGAATTACTCTTAAAGCTATTATTCATAAGACTGTTCGTGGTTAAAATAGTGGGAGAAAACTAATAGTTCATAAAATTTCTAATCAGATAAACGCGAATCGGTAGAATGAGTACAAGGGGTCGAGGATGTCCGCCACATGGTCGTGGTAGGGGTAGGATGACGGTGTCGGAACCAGTAGGATCTGGTCATGGTTTTGGAAATGAGATGCCAGTCGCGGAGGAGGAATTTCAAGATCAGACTGCCGGAGATGACGCAGTATCTCAGGCAATGCTAAGGGTTTTAGAGAGGGTTGCTGGGGCTGGTATGGGCACAGGAGCTCGGAAATCAGTGCCAGAACGGCTTAGAGCCAATGGGGCAGAAGTGTTTAGGGGAATTTCTAACGTAACCCCAAGTTCAGCTGAGTATTGGTTGGAGGCGGTGGAACGCATAATGGATGATTTGGATTTCACGGAGGAGGAAAAGTTGAAGGGTGTTGTATCCCTCTTGAGGGATGAAGCCTATCAATGGTGGCTTACGGTAAAAGATGGTGCTGTGGCTGACCGTATCAACTAGGATTTCTTTAAAATGGTGTTTCAGAATAAGTACATTGGATCAAGCTATGTGGATGCGCAGCGTAGAGCATTTTTGAATCTGGTGCAAGGGAGTAGGTCAGTGGCTACGTATGAAGCTGAGTTCTTACGTCTTAGCCGATATGCTCGTGGGATGGTAGCCACGGAGCATGAACGTTGTGTCAGGTTTGAAGATGGCCTGAGGGATGACTTGCGTGTTTTGATAGCCCCGCAGCGGAAGAGGGAATTTGCTGTCCTAGTGGAAAAGGCTAAGATAGCCGAGGAGGTAAAGCGGACTGAGAAATTAAATCGAGATAGAGATAGAGGTTGAAATAAGAGGAATCTTGGATCTTTAAGCGGGCGTACTCAGAAAAGGTCCAGGCCTGATGGACCAAAACGAGAAGAGAAACCTGCTGCTACCAACCAGACACCCAAGTGTGCTCGATGTGGCAAATTTCATGCCGGTGAGTGTTGGACAGGCAGTGGAAAGTGTTTTAGGTGTGGATCTAAGGACCACCAAGTTAGGAACTGTCCGCAGCAAAAAGACGGTGAAGGGACCATAGGTCGAGGGAATGCTCAGCTTGGCAGAGGAGGTCAGCAACCACAAAGAGGTCGTGGTGCAGGCCGAGGTGGTAATGGTGTTGGTCGAGATCGTGGAGCACCAGGCCAAGGGGCAGGAAACACTGAGGCGAGACAGCCGGGGTTGGTCTATGCTGTCAGACATCGAGAGGAGGCTGATGCACTGGATGTCATAACCGGTACGTTCTTAATTTTTGGTTTGCCTTACACTGCATTGATTGACATTGGGTCGATGCATTCGTACGTAGCTAGTAGCGTATCGGGAACTTTAAGGTTAGAATCTGAAATTACCCCTAAGGCAATAACTGTAGTTAGCCCGTTAGGACAATCGGTAGTAGTGGATAAACTTTATCGGGAAGTACCTCTAGAAGTTCAGGGGACAGTTTTCCGAACGGATTTGATGGAATTACCGTTCGGAGAGTTTGATTTAATTTTAGGCATGGATTAGCTTGTGAAGTATCAAGCTAATCTAGATTGTGCGGCCAAGCGTATGGTATTAAAAACCCCCGAGGGTGATGAAGTGTTGGTGATAGGAGAAACAGGGAACTGCTTGTCGAATGTGGTGACTGCCCTAAGAGCAGAAAGGATGGTGAGGAAAGGGTGCGAGCCAGTTTTATTGTTTGTTCGGGCTCTAGAAGCGAAGGATCTGACTGTTGGGGACGTCAGGACGGTAAAGGAATTTCCTGATGTTTTCCCTGAAGAGCTTCCGGGATTACCCCCAGATCGTGAAGTGGAGTTTGGTATCGATCTTCTTTCGGGAACAGCACCGGTATCTATCGCCCCATATAGGATGGCACCAAAGGAGTTGGTAGAGCTGAAAGCGCAGATACAAGAGTTGTTGGATAGAGGATTTATTCGACCGAGTGTGTCGCCATGGGGAGCACCGGTGTTATTTGTTAAGAAGAAGGATGGATCAATGCGCATGTGCATTGATTATCGCCAGTTGAATAAGCTAACAATCAAGAACAAGTACTCGTTGCCAAGGATCGATGACTTGTTCGATCAGTTGAAGGAAGCCTCAATCTTTTCTAAGATAGATCTGAGGTCAGGGTACCATCAGCTTAGGGTCAAGGAGGCGGATGTACATAAGACAGCTTTTAGGACTCGCTACGGTCACTATGAGTTTATGGTGATGCCGTTTGGATTAACCAACGCGCCAGCAGCATTCATGGACATGATGAACTGAGTATTCCAACCTTACTTAGATCGGTGTGTCGTGGTGTTTATCGATGATATCTTAGTTTATTCGAAGTCAGAGGAGGAGCATGATGCTCATCTGCGAATAGTTTTGCAGATCCTAAGGGAGAAGCAGTTGTATGCCAAATTCAGTAAGTGTGAATTTTGGCTGAGGGAAGTAACGTTTCTAGGGCACGTTGTGTCGGCAGAAGGGATTAGGGTTGACCCTCGAAAGATTGAAGCAGTGTTGGATTGGAAGCCACCTAGGTCTGTGGCTGAGATTAGGAGTTTTCTGGGTCTAGCAGGGTATTACTGAAGGTTTGTTGAAGGATTTTCTTCGGTCGCAACACCGTTGACCAAGTTACTATGGAAAGGAGTTCTGTTTGTTTGGTCTGATAAGCAGCAGAAGAGTTTCGAAAAGTTGAAAAGGTTTCTAACGGAGGCTCTGGTGTTGATTCAGCCGAAGGCGGGGAGGGAGTTCGTAATTTACTGTGATACGTCACACGCGGGATTAGGGTGTGTGTTGATGCAAGATAGAAAGGTGGTTGCATATGCATCTCGGCAGTTAAGACTGCATGAATTGAATTACCCTACCCATGATTTGGAATTGGCAGCAGTGGTGTTTGCCTTAAAAATTTGGAGGCATTATCTATACGGGGAGAAATCTGTCATTTACACAGATCATAAGAGCTTGAAGTATCTTTTGACTCAGAAAGAGTTGAACCTAAGGCAGAGAAGGTGGATCGAGTTACTAAAGGATTACGACTGCTCGATCGAATATCATCCGGGTAAGGCTAATGTAGTAGCGGATGCTCTAAGTCGTAAAGTAGTCTCTGACCTAAGGGCAATGTTTACTCACCTTAGTTTGTATGAGGATGGAAGCTTATTAGCTGAACTTCAAGTGAAACCTACTTGGATTAGTCAAGTGAAGGAGAGGCAACAGACCGATGAGTTGCTAAAAGGGAAATTGCAGCTAATCTCAAAGGATGGGCCAGCAGAATTCAGTGTGAATGGGGAAGGATTGTTATGCTTTCGAGGAAAGGTCTGCATGCCGAAAGATCCGGAGTTAAGGTGGAGAATTTTGAATGAGGCGCATGGTAGTGCATACACTATGCACCCTGGAGGAAGTAAGATGTTTCGGGATTTGAGAGATCAGTTTTGGTGGCCGGGTTTGAAGCAAGAGGTAACTGAATTGGTGGGTAAGTGTTTGACCTGTCAGCAGGTCAAGGCGGAACATCAGTTACCATTAGGATTATTACAGCCAGTGAAGATTCCACAATGGAAGTGGGAAAGAATCACCATGGATTTTGTTAGTGGGCTTCCCCTCACACCCACTAAGAAAGATGCGATTTGGGTAGTTGTTGATCGCTTGACGAAGTCTGCACACTTCATCCCAGTACGTGTTGACTACTCCTTGCAGAAGTTAGCTAAGTTATACATAGCAGAGGTGGTAAGGTTACATGGAATACCGGTCTCGATCATATCAGATAGGGACCCTAGGTTCACCTCACGATTTTGGAAGGCGTTGCATCAAGCGTTGGGTACGAAGTTGGACTTCAGTACAGCATTTCATCCTCAGACCGATGGACAATCTGAGCGAGTGATCCAGATCTTAGAGGACATGTTGAGAGGATGTGTCATAGATTTCAAAGGTAGTTGGGAAGAGTTTTTACCGTTAGCAGAATTTGCTTACAACAACAGCTACCAGTCAAGTATTCAGATGACGCCCTACGAAGCTTTGTACGGGCAGAAGTGTCGTACTCCTACATGCTGGACAGAACTAGGAGAACGCCAGATTTTGGGTCCGGAGTTGGTGACCGAGACCGAAGAGAAGGTTGAATTGATTCGGGTTCGACTGAAGGAGGCATCGGACAGACAGAAGTCTTATGCTGATTTAAAACGTAAGGACATAGAGTTCGCAGTGGGTGATAAAGTATTTTTAAAGGTGTCACCGTGGAAGAAGGTACTAAGGTTTGGTCGAAAGGGTAAATTAAGTCCTAGATTTATCGGACCATATCGGGTGTTGAAGCGAGTAGGACCAGTAGCCTATCAACTAGAGTTACCTTTGGAACTAAGTCAAATTCATGATGTATTTCACGTCTCTATGTTAAGACGATACCGTTTAGATCTGTCCCATATTGTGCCTATGGAGGAAGTTGAGGTAAGACCTGATCTATCCTTCGAAGAGGAACCAGTAGAAATTTTGAATCG
The DNA here is from genome assembly GCA_005393395.2 of Gossypium australe. Classification (NCBI taxonomy): domain Eukaryota; kingdom Viridiplantae; phylum Streptophyta; class Magnoliopsida; order Malvales; family Malvaceae; genus Gossypium; species Gossypium australe. Next base: position 126,433,486 of record CM016625.1, read on the forward strand.
TGATGTCATGGTGTTGAGAAGAAAAACGGTTCCATTGGTTAAAGTGCTGTGGTGGAATCATGGTTCCGAGGAGGTTACGTGGGAACCCGAGGAAGCAATAAGGCAGCAATACCCTCATCTTTTCTGATCAGGTAATTTCGAGGGCGAAATTTCTTTAAGGGGGTAGAACTGTAACAGCCTAAATTTATGGGCCTATCCATTTAGTGTAAGGATAACTTTAATAGGTTAATTTAAGTGATAGGGGTCCAAATTGGGCTCAAGATTAGGCTAAGGCCTTGATTAAATTATTAGCTTGGGCATTAAGGAATTAAAAAGGTGGTAATTATGTTTAAAATGCCAAACATGAGCTTGTGGCCCAACAATAAGTGGCACTATAAGGGAATTAGAAGTGACGCCACACACAAGGGATTTAGGGGCCCAAAATTTAAGTTTAATGAGGCCCAGATCTTTTAATTTAAGTGAGTTAAATTTGGCATTAGGGTTAGTAAGAGGTGGACGGCTACAAGGCTATAAAATAGGAAAAATTATGTGGATTTTTAAGTGATAATATCATAGATAAAAAGGAGAAAAGTTAGGAGCTTATCTTCAAAGGAAGTGTTGGCCGAAAATCCACCACCTAGAGGAGTGTAAAATTCGGCTACTGCATGGCATAGAGGGTGCCGAAATTCTCCTCTCTTCTAGCTTAAATTTTAAGGGCGTTTTCGATATTTAGTAGTAAGTGTCAAAAATCTATAAATAGGGGGGCTAGCTCCTTGTTTCTGACATTGAAAACCCTAAAATCCTCTCCCTTTGCGCCGAAATTCCCTAGCCTCTCCCTATCCAAATTTCTTTCTTCAATTACTTCAAAAGCCAAAACTTCTCCCCACTTTCTTTTCCCTTGTGCCGATTTCTCTAAAAAGCCAAAGCATCCATCGCTTTTTCTTTTATTCATCCTATTTAAGGAATTGTTCTATACTTCCGGCATTTAAATCTTCTATTGGCATTGACGAATCCTCTCCCTAGTGCTAGTCGAATCTCCTAAGCTAAGGTAAGAGTCAATTTTTGATTAGTTCTCATAATCTAATTTAGAAAGGCAAAAGCCGAAAGCTAATAGTTAATGGTTTTATGATGGGCGGCAATTCGGGATTTGAAGGAAGCTTAGTCGACTAGATCTAAAAGCCGAAAATCATAAGTCTCCAATTTCGGGATTTTAAGGTAAGAAGATTATCCCTAGATTTTTATTAAATTCGTTCAATATATATATGATTTTAACTCTATAAGGAGGATTAACTTTTAAATATTGTTATAGTAGCTCTGATAAGGATTTGATGGAATTAAATATGGATCAGGCAAAAGAAAGAATCCTTAAGTTTAAGAAACGAGCAGTATCTGCTGTTCGGGATTGGCCAATTGGTTGTGGACCGGCTTCTTAACAACACCATAGGCAGATAGCAGTTGCGTCGACTAAGGATAGCGTCGATATAGAAAGCCTCGTTTTATCGGTAATCAGGTGTGTAGATCTCTAACACGCTACTAATAAACCTGTATGTATTTCTATTTATGTATGTTATGGGCTAAAAGCAGGAATGAGGCTGTATAGATAGTCGAATGGAACCCTAAATGGGTTAGGCAAGGATACCAGGTACGTAAACATAGAACTCCCTATGTGTATCGAAAAATATATAAGTCTGCATGATGTTTTCTTTATGTATGTATGCATGGGGTAGGAATGATGATATTGAAGGGGAAGTGTATGATAGGTCACTTGGTGATCGGTGGTAAAAATCCCATATAATTTAAATGTAAGGTCACATAGTGATCGGTGGCTATGCCACGTTTAATGATTCCTACTTAATAGGAATAGGCAGTACGGCTGTCGTTTTGGTGTGTAGCGGATGGAGGGTTGATTGTAGAAATCCCCACGGTGTGATGGTTGGTACGGGTTGGTGTGTAGAAGATGGAAACCTAGGATGGGTTGGGTTATTCATTCTTTATTGTTTATTATGTGATTATGATTGATGCATTCCTGTATGGGCCAGGGCCCATAATGTGTTTTGAGATTTATACACTGAGTCTTTGTGACTCACGTTTTCCTTTTCTCCACTCTTCCAGATAAACAGTAGATCGTGGACATGGGAGCCGAGAGGGACTCGAGGGGCCATCAAGTTCTATTTCTACAAGTTATTTTCTTTTGGGATTTCTTTAAGTTTACTTTATTTCATTGTTATTTCGAGAATATTTATGTAATAAGGCCCCTAGTTTTCATTCAACTAAGTCGTTTTCAATGTTAAGCAACTTATGAATTTATGATAAGGTTTGTTTATACTTTTAATAATAATAATAATACAAAGGATTCCATATTTTTAAAATGCCACCTATCTATCCAAATAATGTTCAATTGACTTATGATTTCCATAACATACAAAGCAAAAGTTTTCAAAGTACAAGCCGTGACATGCCAGATCCGGTCGAAACGCATGGGCCGGGTTTGGGGTGTTACACTGAAACTCGTTGATTTTAGAGCAGCAGGTGAATTGAGTTGAGGGCTGCCGTGCTAGCAAAATTGTATCAGGAGATGTGCGGGGCGACGCGACCGAATAAAGCCAAAATCGGAGGTTGCCTATCAGTACTGCAATCATGGGCACGGTTTCGCTTTCCATTTTTACGTCTTCGAGTGGACCACCCATATACATTCCTACTCATAACGAGGTAAATTTAATATTAGATTTTACAATTATTACATAGATTTAAAATATAATTGTATGCTAAAAATTTATTTAATTAGGTGGAACCATTCGGCGAGTTATGTTGGAATACTTACCTCGCTTGAAGATTTACGGCTTCTATTAGACCAACGGTCGGAAGCACAAGTAAATATTAAATAAAATATATATACGTAATAAAATAGTCGTTTCATATTTAGTATTTAGTATTATGTATATAACTAATATTTTTATCATGTTCATATAGTTTCAATGGACACAATACGAGGATTCGGCAATTTGGACAGTAATTCCGGATGAATTCTTTCAAAATATGAACATTTGGCATGTGAAGGTCCCATTGGTCAACTATGCCACCATGGAGATGCACCAGTCAGATAGGGTTATACGATAATTTAGATTTCGACAACCAATTCTCGTGGCACCTGAGGTGCTCGATAATGAGCACAAAGTCGACTTACGGCAGTTGCATACGAATTGGCCGAGATTTTGGTCAGCATATATCAAATTGTGGGAAAATCAATATGATTATATACCTACTCGGGAACCGATCATCATTCTTGAGTTAGCGTGCGCGCCGGAATACATGCCATGATTTAGGATCCATGGCAAGCCGTATTTATTGTCGGAAGAGGAGAGGCGACGGTAACTTCGTATACAAAGGGAATGACGGAGCCTTTAAATCCAAAGAGAAGGGATGATGGGACGGGCCCACCAATAACGCAGACACAATCACTGGGCCCATCAACAGTGCCCACACAGTCACCGAGCCCAACACTTCAGCCAACGAGACCCACATCACAGCCTTTTCAGATTATGCCAGGTACGTATCCTAGCCCTTATATGTATCCTAACCCTTATATGTTTCCTTTTCCCAGTCCTATGGCAGGTTGGAATGCATGGCTCGATTCATCTCAGTTCCCGATTACTCCGAGTGGACCGCTGATCTATAGGCCGCCGTCGTATGAGGGATCGCACGAGGCGCCATTGGGAAGCTCTTCTTTTTACCAATCTCCTTCGCCTTATGGGATTCAAACACCTCCGCCATGGGTGATGCAAACACCTCTGCAGTCATTATTTTATCAAGGTGGGTCATTCTCCCAACACCCACAATCAGATCCCCTGCCAGAGGAACCACAATCCCTGCCAGAGCAATCACAACCCCCGCCAAAAGCTGGAACAAAGAGGAATACAGCGCATAACCGTCGACCACCCCCATGTGGCACTAATTCCGACCGGCACCAACATTGATTTTTTTAATATATTTGTATAAACTTTTTTATATTGTTTCATTTAATAAAAAAAGTTATTTTTAATATTTTAATTGTAATTTACTTTTTATATTTTTAATAAAATAAAAGTTGTTTTTTATATTTTAATTGTAATTTATTTTGTATATTTTTAATAAAATCAATTTATTTTGAATAAGGAAATATTTTTATATTTTTAATAAAATAAAAGTTGTTTTTAATTTTTTAATTGTAATTTACTTTTTATATTTTTAATAAAATAAAATTTGTTTTTAATATCCTAATTGTAATTTACTTTGTATATTTTTAATAAAATAAAAGTTATTTTAATTCTTTAATTGTAATTTATTTTTATATTTTTAATAAAATAAAAATTGTTTTTAATATCCTAATTGTAATTTAATTTTTATATTTTTAATAAAATAAAATTTATTTTTAATATCCTAATTGTAATTTACTTTTATATTTTTAATAGAATAAAAGTTGTTTATAATATCCTAATTGTAATTTACTTTGTATATTTTTAATAAAATTAATTTTTTTAATAAGGCAATATTTTTAATATTTTTATATTTTTAATATATTTCTACAATTTTTTTATGTTGTTACATTTACTAAAATAAAAGTTGTTGTTAATATTTTAATTGTAATTTACTTTTTATATTTTTAATAAAATAAAAGTTGTTTTTAATATCCTAATTGTAATTTACTTTTTATATTTTTAATAGAATAAAAGTTGTTTTCAATATCCTAATTGTAATTTACTTTGTATATTTTTAATAAAATCATTTTTTTAATAAGGCAATATTTTTAATATTTTATATTTTTAATATATTTCTACAAACTTTTTTTATATTGTTACATTTAATAAAATAAAAGTTATTTTTAATATTTAAATTGTAATCTAATTTTTTATATTTTTAATAAAATAATTTTTTTTTAATATCCTAATTGTATTGGTTCAAGTAAGGACTAAATTGCAAATGTGAGAAAAGTTTTGTCACTCAAGAGTAAATATTCAAAAATTAAGGGGTTAAAATGTATATATGAAAAACTTAAAGGGCCAATAGTGTAAATATTTTAAGGGTGGAAGGATCTAGAAACTAAGAAAAAATGGATGAATTAGGACTAAATTGAATAATTGAAAAAGTATGAGGGGTTAAATTGTAATTTTATCAAGATGGGTGTTGATACAATATAGGAATTTTAAAGGATCATAAGGGGCAAAATAATCATTTAGCAAGAAAGATAATTTTGAAGAATAATGATGATGGTGATATTTTAGATTAATTAAACAGATAAATATTAGTTTAGTAATATTTTGATTTGATATTTATATATATTTTATCAATTTTTACTAAGTATATAAGGAAGGAAAGATGAAGAGCTTTCATCCTTCCATCTTTCCAACATGAGTAAGGAGAAGAGAAAATAAAAACTTTTTTTTTTTTGTTTTGTAACTTAGTCCTTCTACAAAGTTCACCATTTTCATCAAGAAATTAAAAGAATTTTCATAGCCACCAAGAGATAAAAATGATAAGGAGACTATCAACTATTCCGATTTTGACATGAGCGAGATGTCTGGGTTCCTACACCATCCGCATAACTTCCGTTGGTTGGCTATTTCTCGAATATCCGTATTGTTGCATATTCTAGTCGAGCAAGGTCAACCCTTTGGTTTGCGACGCAATTCTCTATCCGGTAACAACTTAAGAGGAACAAGTGATACAGACGGCCACTTACGTTCATCTGGGACTGGTAGGAATACGTGTCTCCACATGTTGTACATGTATTCTATTTTGTACACTTTGTCGACATAGCTCATGGGATCCAGACGGAGATTCTGACAAGTTACAATTACATAAGCGCATGGATAACGAAGTGCATCAAATATCCCACAGTCGCAGGTCCTATTTCTCAAGTATACACGATATTGCCCTCCAAGAATACCTTGGTTCGGTCTATCAAACTCCGTCACACGAAACCATAGGTTGTCGCGATCGTGACACACTGTGTGCATGGTGTTGGCCCGTGCCTTCGCCTTGTTAATTTCTCACAATACCTTTGCACACCATACATGGCCTCCCTGCATTTGGCCTTTATAACTCACTGCTTGCTTCAGAAATAGTGCCGCTAAACGAAAATATGTCCATCGCACAACCAATGTTATCGGCAAATGACGCGTTCCTTTCCACGGAGCAATCGATCATTATAGTACGCAGGTGTCGTTTCAGGGTCTGTTATGCAGCCTGGTACATATCTCTTCAACACCTGACACCACTGCCACACTTCATTATATGAAGCATCCCACCGACCATGCAACTTTTCCAATGCCTTTTGCTTAGCTATCCAAGTCTTGCGATAAGAGGGCGTGTACCCCAATTGGCTACGAATATTGGAAATTAAGACCAGCATTGAAGTCTTAGGATCTGCCTTCACCTTCGGTATTATTAAGCTAGCCAACAGATTTGAATCCATCTTGGGATGATCTTGTGAAACACCTGTCAACGAAGTACGTTAAATAATGCAACATTACGTAATATCAGTATTATTCAAAAACCCTAAACACATAGTGATACTGTACCGGCAACACATGTATGTGGACCTTTGTACTTTTTAATCTCCCACAAACTAATGAGGCCATGATTTTCCATGAACATGTACCGTCTTGCACTGCACACTTGGCCTCATACTTATCAGGTTTAGATTTAACCACGCTGTAGTTAACCCCGTTCTTGATGCTATATTGTTTCAATGCACCAAGAAAACTATCCTTGTTGGAAAACTTTTTACCAACTTCCAATTCACCCGAATCCAACGAAAATCTTATACGGTAACACCTTCTGTGTGGTAGTTATGGAAACTCAAACGCATCATCTTGAGATAGATCGACATTATGCATGTGGGCTGGAGGCGAGTACGCCCTGAATCGCAGATCTTCTTTGTAACAGTCCGATTTAGGGCCTAGTCAGAAAAGTGGTGCAAGACCACAAATCTGAAGTAGTAATATGATTTTTTAAGGTATTTGAGATGTTTGCATGATATTATGAAAGTTCCGTGTAGAAATTTTATGAAAATTTCCATTAAAGGGTCCATTAGGACTAAATTGCAAAAGTTGCAAAATATGAGTTTCTAGAAGATTTTTGTATGAAATAGCTTTAGAATAGTAATTAGAAGTCCTTAAATAGCAATTTTCCCAAATTATATTTTTTGGACAAAATTGGACATGAGTTAGTAATTTGTAAAAATTTAGAGAGAAGTGCATTTTGGTCATTTATTAATTAAATGATTAAAATAGGAAAAAGATGATAAAAATCTTATTCATCTTCTTCCTCTTGTGCCGAAAACTTGGGAGACTCCATAGCTAGGGTTCTTCAATTTTTGAAGCTTGTTAGTAAGTTCATCTTAGCCTCGTTTTTAATATTCTTTGTATTTTTGAAGTTCTCGTATTATGATTAGCTATTTTTAGCTATAAAATGAGCTAAGATGCATATTCAAAAACATACCCATGAATGACATGCTTGTTAAATGATATTTTATGGAAGTTTATGAGAGTTTGATGTTAGATAAACATCTTTTCCTTAGTGAATTTCATGAAAAATGATAGTATGGACTAATTTGTAATAGTTATGAAATTGGTCATACATATTAGAAATAGTGAGAATTGATGATTGTTATAGTAGAGAAAATGAATCAGCTAAGCATGAAGTTTAAGAAAGTTGAATGAGAATCATTTTACGAGCCTAGGGGCAAAAATGCAAATATGAGAAAGTTTAGGGGCAAAATAGTAAATTTTGCCAAAGTAGGAGTAAAGAGTCAATTTAGTAATGTGAGTATTAAATGATCTAATTATTATTATAGATCAAGAAAAACAAAGCCCGGATCAAAACCGAAGCAAGAACAAAGTTGAGGACTAAATTGCATATCTACATACATTTTGTATATTGAGGTAAGTTTGTATGATTTCTAAGCTTTATGATTACTATTATTGAATTGCTTAGTATAATGTACACTATTATCATGGAAATGTTTAATGTTATGTTAAATAAAGAAAATAATGAGATTAAGCATGAGAAAGTCCCGATTGAAGTTGAATTGCCTAGGATACTCGATCTATCACATGAAATGAGAAAGTCCGATAAGACCAAGCCAAGGCATGGCATCGGCAGACAAGCAAAGTTATCATGTAAGTCCAAGACAAGTCTTGGCATTAAAGAGTTATTATGAGATGAAAACCCATGTAAGCCCAAGCCAAGGCATGGCATTGGTGAGTCTCCAAGCCAAGAGATCATGTAAGTCCAAGACAAGTCTTGGCATTGAAAAGTTATCATGTAAGTCCAAGACAAGTCTTGGCATTGAAAAGTTATCATGTAAGTCCCAGACAAGTCTTGGCATTGAAAAGTTATCAAGAGATAGGTATCCCATGTAAGCCCAAGTCAAGGCATGGCATTGGTGAGTAACAAGGAAGATTTCATGTAAGTCCAAGCCAAGGCTCGGCATTGACCAACTCATGAGTAAAGATACCAAGTAAGACCATGTCAAGACATGGCAATGGTAAGTTCCCAAGGGAACTCACGAGAAAGACTTCGTATAAGTCCATGTCAAGACATGGCCTCGAAACCATGATGAGAGATTCCATGTAAGACCGTATCTAGGATATGGATTTGGCATCGAGTTATATGTGGATGAGATTCAATATCCTCGGTTATTCATAGAAATTCATCGGGCAAACGAGTAAAGCTTAAATGAGATAATAAGAAAGTTAAGTAAGCAAAGTTGTTATCAAGTTAGAAATGAGTATTATTCATATTATGAATGATGAATTAGAGATTATGATTATTATAGTAAAGTATGCTGATCTATGTGATCAAGTGATACAGGTACCTTGTTTACCTCACAAATATGAGACTAGTAAGTATCATGAGATATGTAAGAATCAGTATGAGTAAGTAAGCTTTATAGTTGAAATTTATGATACCATTGTTCATGTCAAATGGTTTATTAAGCAAGTATGTTGCTATGTGCATTATAGGCAAACTTACTAAGCTAAATGCTTACGTTTTTAATTCTTTCTTTCTATGTAGTCCTGCCAAGCTAACTTGTGGATCGTTGAAGTCGAAGCTCGAAGCACACTATCAATCACTATTTTGGTATAGCCAAGTTGATTTTATTAAGTATGGCATGTATAGGAAGCATTTCATTTTGAGAATATGTTTTAAGAAGAGCCAAAGTATTGGCTATTAAGTTCATTATTCTTTTGTATATGGCTAAGTGATTGGCCAAAATTGACTAAGCATGTATGTTTATTGAGATCAATGAAGCATGTAGTATTGTTCATGAAAGATGTATTAAATTGAGCATGAGTTTGATCTTGATTTCAGGGTGGCAATTGGCTTGGTAAATAGCCTCTAAGTGCCCACACGGTTAGACACACGGACGTGTGTCTAGGCCGTGCGTACCCTGCACCTTTGTACCTTAAGTTAGGAGATGCCACGGGCTAATCCCACGGCCGTTTGTTTAGGCCGTGTAGGACACACGGTCAGAACATGGGCGTGTGCCCTAGACCGTGCGATTAAGTCAGTATATCAAGGAATAACACGCGATCTAAGTCTACGGGCGTGTCAAGGCCGTGTGAATATAGTCAGTGTCGACCATGGTTGGAAAACATGGGCGTGTCAAAGGGGTACACGGGCATGTCCCAAGACACACGAGCGTGTGACCCCTGCTTTAAAGAAAAGTTTTTGATTAAATTCCGAAAGTTTTCAGATACGTGTTTAAGGCCTCATAGGCCCATGAAGTGTATGATTAGACTAAGAAAGAGAAGTTTTTAATTCGGAACAAAATTTTATAGCCCATAAGTGCAGGTTTAAGAAAGTTCAAGTTTAGTAACGTCTCGTATCCGATCTCAACCTTGGACTCGGGTATGAGGTGTTACATTCTTCTTCTTCATCTGAACCCCCTTTAACATCTTCAAGTATGGTTGGAACAGGCTCCGGTTAAGAAAATAATGCAACTTCTGCACCATCGGGGTCGGGCTCTCGAGGTGGATCCACATCGGACTCATCATCTGACCTACCATCATCTGCAATGAACGAGGTCCTCTCACCGGTGGATGTCGTGGGGAGTACATTATCCCTTCTTAAATAACTTTCGTAACGTCCCCAATCACATGTGGATTGCCAACCACTAGAAGGTAATGATGTTCCCTAGTACGTATTTCTAGCATCGAACATCGACCCACCGATATACATGTCCCATCCACCAACCGAGTGTCGTGCAGAGGTTGTGTTTTCCATACTGCCACTAAACACAGGCGCTTCCGTATTCTGCCTCCCACTAATAGAGTGTCGACTTAGGGGCGTGTATTCCCCTCGAACAACAGTAGAGTTGAAGTCGAAGAAATATCACTTGGCAATAAAAATTGTACATATACCTCAAGATAGGGTGATCCACTAGCAAGATGAGTCTTCACTATTGCCTCTAAGCTCCGAGGACCTTTGATGTCGAATGAGTCATATTTCAAGGGATCAACCGAAGCACAAAATCTATACTTAATGGACAGAACTTTCATTGGCGTCGTTCCGAAGATTTTACGCCTAATTCTTTTACGAAGTTCTGTCAAATCTATGTTCTGGTTAAAAAACCAGTCGCGCTGTGTTCTCCGATAAAGAAACTACACCGTTCTCGGTGTCACGAACCTCACCATCATAGTAAATAACAACACTAATACGTTCACTCATATTCAATTTCTATTATACTTTTGCCTCAATTTCTCTTGCTGTAACTTATGCAACCTGAGAATGAAATTTGGCTCATTGATAGTCTAAGGCCAAATAGGAACTACTGTTGCAAAATAGCGTCCACGTGAGAGCTTTTTTCAATACTCTTGCTGACAGTGCATCCTGCTTGAAGTGTTTTGGTCATTATTTGTTCAGAAACGTCTTCTCAAAATTATTTTATCAGATACTACTGTAAAAAAATAAAATTTTTTTATATTACTAATATATTTTTCCCAAAACCCTAAACACAAAATTATTTTAACTAATTAACCTTAAACCCTAATTTTATTAATTTTTTCCTAAAAACCATAACCTTAAACCCTAAACCCTTAAAAACCCTACCCATAGCCCCAAAACCCTAAAAACCTTAACCCTAACCCTAAAAATAGCTGAAACCCCTAATGAAAAAAGGGCAAAACACTCCCCCATAGACGCGTTTTGCTGGCGCATACACTGACATCGCGCTGATGTGGACGCATTTTCGGGGAAAATGGCCCATTTCAGTAAATAATTAAATAATAGGTTCATTTCCGTAATTTTGAAAAAAAAGGGTATTTATTGGTAAATTGGCCAGCTTAATATTGTTAAAAATATATAGTAAGAAAGCAAAAAAAAATATTACTGAACTTTGTGAACTACATCATTGTAATTTTGAAGAAAGGTAGACTACATTGGTCAGTAAACTATGAGCAAGTTTTTTGTTTTGGTCACTTGACTAAAAAATGTTACAATTTGGTCACTAAACTAGTCAAAAACATTTTATTTATGTCATTGAGCTCTTAAGCTATTTTTTTAAAGTTCAGCTAGCAAGCTCCAAGTGGCAATTCAACGAATAGTGTAATGGACCAGAACCCATTGATAAGTAGAAGAACATACCTTAAATCCAAGTCGATTTGACGGTCATTGTTGGAGATTAGAGAGAAACACTATTTGAATTTTAGTTCGTAGGTTCATGACTCCGAAATTGTTTCATGAAAAAAATTAAACTGTATAAGAGAAGGAGAAATAAAATTTTCGATTGGTACAAGTAGTGCGAACATAAAAAGCAATATAGTATCAATTTTAATAGCTTAGTGATTTAAATTAAAACTTTTGAATAATCTAATGATCAAATTGTATTTTTTTAAATTAAATGATGAAAACTAAAACTTGAATAATAATAAATTTACCTTTCAAACAAATTTTAAATTGTTTTGTACAAAGCTACTTTATTAAAAAAATATTTAAGTGTTATTATGGAATTTTTTTAGCATTTCTACTTTTTTTAGTACCATAAGTTTTGATTAACTGATAATTGTAGAAATTGATTGAAATTTTCTGTGTAATACACATTTTAATGATTATAGTTTATTTAATATTAATTATATTAATTAAGACCATTAGACACCAATTGGCATTTTCCTGCTGAAAGGGGAGAGCAAAAGAACCTTGGGGCCAAAAGAAGCTTATATGATATAATATGAAAATTTAAGTGTGAAATGTGATTGGAGAGAAGGGAAAAAATTAAGAAAGAAAGAAAGAATAATTGCATTGACTTTTCTTTTTGGTTCGTGTTTTCCAAAGTCAAATAATTTTGCCTGACAGTGTTCAAAATGATTCACTTCAAATCTACCAACAAATTTGGTCGTCCCTTTCCCTTCTCCTACCCCGAAAAACCCGTCTCTTCGCCGCTCATCATCAACCATGGACTCTCAATTCCCCGCCGGCGGGACAACCCCAAGGCGTCAGCTACAAATCCAAGGTCCACGCCCAACCCCACTCAAAGTCTGCAAAGACTCCCATAAAATAAAAAAACCGCCTCACCCACCACCCCACGCTGCCGCTGCTTCCATCCCACCACCCGTTGCTGCAGATCAACGCCGTCGGGAGCCGGTTATCATCTACGCCGTCTCACCCAAAGTCATCCACGCCAAAGAATCCGAGTTCATGTCAATCGTCCAACGCTACACGGGACTTTCATCCGGCAACTTCTCTGGCGATGGTGACGTATCCCCGGCGGCGAGGTTGGCAGTGACCGAAAAAGCGAGTCCGAGCCCGAGAGAGAAAATAGTGGACTCGGGATTTATGGGAGAAGGTGGGATGGAAGTTGCTCTGATTCGGACACCGACAGGGATACTTTCGCCTGCACCGGAGACGTTGCCGGCGGTGGCGACGGGGACCTTCTTTACGCCATCTTCGGAAGCGAGAATGATGTCGCCGTGGCATGAGTGGAGCCCGATGTTACAGGGAAGTGCGTTCATGCCAAGCCCTTCTGCATTGCTTTCAGGGCCTTTAATTTCTTCTCCAAATTCCGATTTTTTTGCTCAAATTTGGAACTTTTAGCCATTCTTTTTTATATCTACATCAAATTTTGGCTCTACAAATTTGGAGATTCCATTATTAGATTCAGGGGCTTCTTAAATTGTAATAATGTTGTTAATAGTGTCTTAATGTACTAACTTTTTTTGTTCATACATAGCATTATAAAGAGACGAAGAGTTAGAAAAATTAGTATAGGATGGTAAATTTGTTTAGCAAGAGATTTTGTGTCTTTTAATTGTAATTTTATTTTAGTGGTATTTGGATTTGAGTTTTAATTGTAAAATTTGGTAATTTGTTGGATTATGGAGACTGATTTTTCATATCTATTTTTGTTTTTTCAAGTAATTGAATTAGGATAAGAAGGTGAGAATCTGGGTCAGGTTGGTTCCGTTCAACTTCATCTGCATACCTGATAGAATCATGGGGGTTTGGTTTATTTATTTATAATGATTGTTCTTCTTCACTCACTAAAATGTGCAATGATATGATTGACAGCCTTTATTTTGTTGTATTGTATTCCTGTCACATTAATTGGTTTCATTAAAATTAGTGATACATATCATTAAACACAAATAATTCCCCCTTTATCTGTTGGTCCATTTCTCAGGTCTTATGTCGGATGCTTCCATTTTCCAGAAATAAGGCCTAGCCTAACACACATACACTTTTCTTCGACATATATATAGATGTGAATGCCATTTGCAGAGAAGCATGAGATAGCCAGTTGTTAACACACGTATACACTTTTCTTTGACTAAATATAGATGTGAATGCCATTTGTTAATCAAAAGGGGAGGGACCAGAAAGGTTCTGCTATTGAGTAAATGACAATGTTAAATAATAGTAAAGATTGGTACAGGCTTCAATGTTGAAACCAAAACTCCCAAGGTTCAAATCTTCAGGGAAAGAATTGAAAGCCCCACAACTTCTTGTTGGACGTGGTGTGGGTATGTTTTTGGCACCATTCGGCACTTCTCCCACGCCCCCCGGGTGCTTCTGGCACACACCAGACGTTTCCAGAGCCGGCTGGACCCTTCTCCTCCGTTCTGGTCGCGGCCTGACACGGTCATGTGCCTGAATGTGGGCTGGTTGTGCATACCTGGCCCTAGTTCACTTGGTTTGGACCATGTGGTTCACAAACCTTAGAAAAACAAGCTTAATCAAGTAAGCATGAGCACTTCTATTTTTAGCCCTGATTGAGCTAGAGCTTTAAAAACAGAAGTCAATCAAGCTCAAAACCGAGTTTAGAGCTTCTTACTGCTTGAGAGGGGTTGAATCGATTACACTCCTAATTCTGACTGAAGAGAAAAATGCTTACTTTCTACACAACCAAGAGCTGCGGCAGTAACTATGGTGAAGACCGGATTACCAGTTCCCACTGCACAAATGACAACTCTTCCTTTCTCCAAATGCCTCACAGCCCTTCTAAGTATATATGGCTCTGCAACCTCCGACATACAAAAAGCAATCTGGATACATGTTGGGATGCCAATACTCTCCATTGTTGCCAGAAGAAATATAGCATTCATTACAGTTGCAAACATTCTCGTAAAACAAACGCAGCAAAAATACAAATGAGAGAGAAGATTACAGTCATTGCATAAAAGAAATTTCGATGCATAACTAATTCTTTCTTTCAGTTATTCTTTTATAGTCTATTAATAAATGAGCTGATTCTTCCTATGTATAAAATAAAATTTCCAATGTCTTTTGCTACTATAACATAAGAAACATCAAATAAAATAAAACATTTACCCCATGCCCAATAAGATCCATGAAAAATATGATCCCCCCGACACAATTGCAACCTACAACAAGTACCTAAAAGGATTTAGTCTCCTTCAGTCAGTCAGCCCATATGACAACCAGCAACTCTTTCTTGCTAAGCAACTTCCTCCCAGTATTTTTAATACCTTCATATGAAAGCATTTTATCAAGTAATTTCAAGTCAGCTCAACTTCATTAATAAGTAAGATTGATACCATTTTATTTTGTAGTATGAATACTTTATCCTGCTCAAACTTCTTTTTGAAATCCACCCAAATAAAGCAGATATCTTTGTTAGCAATCTCCAATAGCAATGCATGATCTTCAATCTAAAGGTTTAATCATCCCACGCTTTCAATGCAAAATTGACAACAATTAAACATTATATTGCAACAATACACTTGCTAAAACTGAAAAAAGTCAACCAACTTTT
This sequence comes from Gossypium australe, assembly GCA_005393395.2. Lineage (NCBI taxonomy): Eukaryota > Viridiplantae > Streptophyta > Magnoliopsida > Malvales > Malvaceae > Gossypium > Gossypium australe. The sequence goes on from CM016625.1 coordinate 126,448,718, forward strand.
AAAACGACTAGAGGAGAAAGAAAAAGGGACAAAGTATATAAATGGAAGATGGGGCTTCAGACTAGCCTCAATGCCCAAGTGCATCACTGATGCAACCTCCCTTGCAATAGCCATTGTAATCTGTATCCAAGCAGACACTTCAATATTATCAAGAAAAGAAGATACAATACACAAGCTAAAACAATTATTTGCATCAAAACCTTTCTGTCAATGTTTTGAGAGTGATCTGCAAGTGCTTCTCCACTTACTTTAAGCAAAACCCTTCGCCATTTATAAGATGGATTGTCATCCAATTGCATTCCAAAGGGATCCATAGACATCGTGTGATTATGCCTGACAAGGTGGTCAAAAACATTGATAACCAAATGTTTTCAAGAGTGTTGAAAAGAAAATGGAGGGTCAGAGAGAAATTCAAGCAGCTGTTCAGCAAACCAAGGTCAGGTGGTTAAAGAATCCACTATACAACTTCAACCACAACCCACGTGTATGAATCAAGAATTTCAATTCAGTAGCTTTAAGAAGAGCAATGAGAGATTGAACGCTCAAGCATGAAAGATTATAATAGCATCCTCAATATACCAAAAAAAGAAAAATGTAAGGAGAATCAATAATTCTGATTCATTAACCAAACAATCACACAAGAAGAAAAACAGAGTCTCAACTCAAGAATCATATATGAAGGGGATTCCTAAAATGATTTCTTATGCACGTGACAGCACCTAACAGCTTAGCTCAAGACCAAGAATCGTTAAGATAAATTCCACATCCCTCATATACCTTTTCAGAAATGTATGAGCACAAAGACATGTACATTGAATGAATTCTTATACACTGCTAAGATAAGCACAAAGATATGTTTGACACCATAGTACATTGAACGAGTTTAACATACAAGAAGATTGGTTTTGGACATCCAACTGATACAACATGGCTCCAAATACTATGTTAATGTGCTTGAGAGAATAATTTGATTATTAGGAACAAAAATGACAAAATATTGTACACAGTTAAAGCCCACCATAAAATGCTAGCGTCCTTGAAACAATAATTCCATATCACTTCTACATAAATCATGGTAACAAGTGCAAGAATTTTGGAATTTCCACTTTCTCCTCCTAACTATTGCCCACTTGTTATCAGAACTATAATAGAATTACCAACATAAGTACATAAAATTGAACTACTACAAGACCCAAAGGTTAACTGAAATCCTACCACTTCACAGAAATTTTCACAAACATCGAAAAGACATGAGCAAAATTGAAATAAAGCATGCTTACCGATGCAGTTCATGGGGTCTGAGAAGAAGCCGAACAATTTATAACCAACCGTCTAATGAGCTCTGCTGACTTAAGCTTTCTTGATGATGGATTTTTACAGTGGTACGATCCAAAAATGATGATGAACCTGAAGAGATTGGACCAAATGAGATGATGGCTAGAAAAGAAGTTGAGACTGCCCTGATAAAACCGGGACATTCTTTTCGGTACTTAAAAACGGGGAATTTAAGGGTCAAATTTCTGCCTCCAAAGGTTTTTGTACCTTTTTACAACCGTGTTAACTCTTATACACCTGGTAATTTTAAACAGTAACACATAGTACAGCTGATTTCATTATAATATTATAATTCAAACTTTATAAAAATATTTAAAAAAATTATATATTCTAATTTTATTTTATTTTTATTTATAAAGGTTTTAAAACTTTTTTATATATACTTTTAATTTTTTTATAAAAGTCGAATTATGACATCCGTGTATTGAACTTAAAACTATTATAAAAAAAGTATCAATACTCTCAACGGAATAAAAATCCCAATACCAACTTTGGAAAAAAAAAACCTATTAAAGCATAAATAATAATATTAACAATAAAAAAATTGAAAACAACCAAAGCAAATAGATAATTACTAATTGTGTTATAAAAAAAAGGATTAAATAAAAAAAAATAACTTTTAAACCACAATTAATACTACAAATTAATAATATTATCCAAACGCATAATTAATAATATATCACATGATAACTACAATATTTTTCTAAGTGCATAACTAATATTACAGCTCATAATTAGTACTACACCATATTAAAGCATCAATATTTTCATCCTTGAGAAAACTTTTGAAGTCAAAATTTTCTATGCTTCATACTTTTAGTTAAAAAAGCTTTGGCGTTAGATTTACAACCCACGAGATAATCAAATACACTACAAAAGAAGCTGTCATTAAATCCTTTTAACTCCATCGACATCACTTCTTGGTAAGGAATATCTCAAACAAAGGAACACTAACTGATGCAATAGCGAGCTGCCTGGCATAAAAGAGAATCAATCAAACAAGGTCAGAAAACAATCATTGAAATTACAAATCAATAAGTACGAGCAAGAAGTATAAGAAAACATGAGCCAATTCAAAATGTATAAACAAGAAATGCTCGTAACAGCAACACAAATACATGTACAGACCAACAAACAAATGATCTATAATACATATGAAAAATGGGAGTGAAACAAACGTAACGATTAAATTCTCTTTTAGAAAATACAAAGGTATTAGTAGTCTTGTATCAGATATGGTTTTGTTATTTGTCTGTTATTACATGAAGGAATACCATTTAGTATAACACTACCTTAAAAATAAAATGAATATACAGTCCAAAACTAAGGAAGTTGATGTTAATGAAGAAAAATGCTTGGTAAGCCTATGGCAAACTATTGCAAACAAAAACATTTACAACCTATAACATCAAAATTAAGAAAAGAAAGATAGATACAGACATTGAAGCAGGAAGTGACGAACACAACAAGCAAAACCACTTAAGTTTCGGGTTTTAAGAACACTAAAATCTAACCTCCAACCTTAGTAGATCTAAGAGAGCAAAAGAAACACTTGTATTACAAAAGCTATTTGACTTCAGCTTGAAAAAACTTGAATTCATCTTGACCATCATCAAATCAAGCTCGAGCTAGTGAAAGAGCTGAATTTGAGCATTTGAGTCAAGTAGTTTAAGAGCTTAATCGAGCTTTTTCTTTTTAATTACTATTGTTTCAATTTGAATCCAACTTGATTATAAAAACTGAATTTATATTTCACTTTAATTGAGGCTCATCCAGTTTGACTATTATCTCAAATTGCTTCAGCTATAAAAGCAAAATTCAATCAAACTCAAGTTGAGCTTGGAGCCTTGCATTTCAGATTGAGTTTCGAATGGTTTGAGCTCGACTACACCCTGTAAACTGACCTACCCTTCGATTCAGATTACATTACTCACTTGCAAAATCAAAAATATAAATTCATATTGATACTAAAAGAGAGCAAAAAAGTTGGACCAGATCATTTTAACTTGAAACAAGAATATGTCCAAGACAATAACATCCATAACTTCTGCAGCAGATTATCAGCTAATAACTAACTAAATTATTGTTGCATCACGAATCTGAATTACCTAAAAGTTTACAAGCAAACTAAAAGCATCCAAATAAACATTCAAAAAGAGCATTTTTAACATTCTGTTCCATTATAATTGTTTGTATTTAACAATAATTCATCGAAATGAAAAACAAAAAGAGAAGAAAAAACATACAATTGATTTATTAGATCAATTATTAGAGAAGGGTAAATAAAGAAAATGTACCATAATGGGTCAAAATTCGAGCTAATCAATGATTTATATAAGAAAAAAAGGTTATTTTTTACCCCAATAAAAAGGGGAAAACAAAATTGATTTCTATTGGAAGAAAAAAGGAAGGGAAGAAAACAAAACCATGCCCACTAATCCCATTTGAACAAATATCGTGTGAAAAAGACTTTGAATTTTTGCTCATTAGTTGTGTCTCAGCCACCACCACCATTACCATATCTTAATTATTCCATTACCACCAACAAAAATCCAGCTTGCACAGTTCAAGGAAGATGAAACGTAAAGATAACAAAAACCATAAAAAAATAAAAAAGAGGGATTAACCAGCAACCAATTGGGCCAAAACAACATGTTGCTACTAAAAAACAACCACATATTTCTTCCTTTTTTCATTCTTACCTTCGAGAGAGGAAGATGAACACCATCGTTGATTGGTGCAGTGCAAATTTCGACAACGAAAGGCGAAAAGGAGGAAAATCAAAGGTGAATGCCGGCGCCTGGTGTTGGGAACTGTTGCTGGCTGGCGGCAAGCACTAGATCAGGGTGGGAAGGAAGGGGGAAGGGGAAAGAGGCATTGGGTTACGTTTACTGCTGAAGAAAAAAACTTTGGAAAATGTCTTACCAAATGAAAAGGGTAATACATTTTACAGGTAAACAAACACAGCCTTACATTCAATTCATCGCCTTTCAATCAAAACCAACACCAAAACAAACCCACCTTCACCCAAATCCTACACATCAATCAAAATATAAAATCAATAACCCAAAACCATAATAATCCCGTGAGAAGAACCAAGGTTTGTTTTTGGAAAAAGCTTTAAAAAACATAAAAAGAATATGAATTGAATAATAAACCCGCAATTTAATTCAACAACTTTCAATCAAAAGTAGCACCAAGCCAAACGCTCCCTCACTCAAACCCCACAACATCCAACAGAGTCAAAATAAAAAAAATCAATAACCCAAAACAAGAATAATCTCATATTAGAAACCAAACGAACTTGAAACAGCTGAAAAAAACGAAAATAAAAATAAAACGAAGGGAAGCAAATAAAAAAAAAAACGATGTCTCACCCACTTTCGATTGAAGAAGACTTTGTAGGGAAGGTGTCTTCTTTGACAATCCCCTTATGGTGGAAGAAGATGTTGAATCCTAGGTTTCGGGTTAGAAATTCAATGGGTTTGGGGGAGTTCCTTGGAAATCTAGTCTGATCAAAGGGAAGAGGGGAAGGAGAGGATCATTTCGGAAGGAAGCAGTAAGCTGAAAAATCACCAGCGTCGGTAGAACAAAGATACGGCTAGGAGACTTGAGGTTGAGAGAGTTTAGTATTGCATTTTGCTTAAGAATTGATTTAGTTAGAAGAGAAAATATGATTATTTAGTTTTTAAAGTTAATAATGAAGTTAAGGGATAATGCATGACAAACGGTTTAAAAACAAGGAGAAAATAAATTTTAGGGCTATTTGACGGAAGGTTTAAAATATTTTAAAATAAATAAAATTTTAAAAAATAAATTACAGGTGAGTATGTTTTAAAATATCAAAAATTTAAATTTAAAATCAAAATCAACTTTTTAAAATTTTAAGTATCATATTACAAAAAAGATTTGATAAAATTTAAATACTAAATATAATATTAATATATTTTTCAACAAACCTTCAATGATAAAATCATAGGAAGTAAAAGAGAAACCATCGGTAAAAGAGAAACCATCAACTACTGACGAGGAAAATGAAAAGCTAGGGGACACTTGCACTTTTGGAGTATATCACAGGCAGCCATTTGAATTTGATGTCATTTGTTCACCAGTACGAGCATCTTCCTCAGTTGTTACTAGCCTTTCTAGTGAAGAGACAGCTGAAGGAACCAATATAAGCATTATTGAGAAGAAATGTTGGATTCAGAAGCAATTTTCAGCTTTTGTAGCGGCCAGTGGAGATCAACAGTCACGGAGAAAAGGGAAACCATTGACCACTGAAGTTGCAGTTTTGAAAGATCATGTTCCTAGTTTCGATGTCACTCGTGAACCTGAGGTTATAGATTTATTAACCCCATCTCCCAGCTATAGAGTCAGGCCATGCACCAAGAAAAGAAGAATTTCCAAGTTTTCTCCCGAGATCATAGATCTCACTTGAGCTTTGTCTGAGCATAGAATGTTGGGCATGAATTAACAGGAGGATTAAGCGGGCCACAAGAGTAATTGTTTTATCCCTTAAATCAACTGGAAGGCCTGGGCAGGGAATTTTTTTCATTTCTACTATGATAATGACCCGTTCTGCTTTAATGCTAATTGATCAGAATAGAAGTAATTGTTTTCATCAAATACTACAATCCTGCCTAGCTGATGATGAGGAAATTACTTCATTTTATATTGTCTTACCTCCGATCAGGCCAGCTTCCTTCCCATCATTCGAAATTTAAATCCCCAAATATATCTATTCAATTCATAGCTCCCTCATTTCTTCGCCAATTCTCTCTCACTCTCGCTTTCTTTTCAATTTTTCCTGTCATTCTTTTTTAGCTTTGGGTAACCACAGGCCAAAAAAACCCAAAACCCATTTATGGATTTATAATCCCAATTCACTCAATTGCTTACAATACAAAACAAAAACCCAATTTGGAAACCGATTCAGTCAACCAACCTATGATCGACCAGTAATTCCAAACCAAGAGCTGTGTAAAAACGATAACGGCAAAGATGCAAATGAGAGTAATCTTTAGGAGAAGAGAAATAAGGAGTCAAACTGTGAAACAAAGGCACGAATTCTTACCCGGGAGTTGATCTGAGCCGAAACCCAACAAACGAAGATGGAATGAAACGGTGGAGTTTTATTGCCGGAGATATATCAGGAGAAGAGAGATTGAAATCGAGGTTATTCATAAACCCTGTAACAAAGGAGAGTGAAGCTTCATTTCTTAGTGGATGGCTTCCTTATTTTCTTCCCCTCGTTCAGACGGTCCATTTGGTTTCTTGGATTAAAATCATGAATGGCCTAGAGTTGGCTTGTTGGATTTATTCAATCCACAGCCCCAAACACTGAAACAAAAGCCAAAACACCAGCCCAACCCTAAACCCAAACCCCTAGACCCCAAACCCGGATATCCCTGGAATAGGATATACAAGACCAGGGTATCCTTAAATAGAATATCCTGACCTTGACTCATTCCCAAGTATCACCAACAGTGAGGGGCCCATGCTCCTAGAGAATGTCAAAGATGACTCTGGTTATGGTCTGCGTTCTCTGGCGACGTTTTCAACTCGATTGGTTTCATTTCTGGCTTGGGTTTTGTTGAAAAGTACCGAATCATACTCCCAATCTTGTCTCCCTATATTTATAGTGGTTGAGTAGATGAGGATGAACTGTGTTTTATTTCATTTAAAACAAACTATAACAAGTTTAGTAATTGAGAGAACAAAAAGGAAAACAGATCGAAAAAAGGCATACCTTCTCTCCCTTCACTACTGATCGCCAATAATTCAATTGACAAAAGACCGAAAAATAAAAAAATAAAAAGATGGGTTGAGCAAGATAGACACATTAAACCCTCAACAAGAACTATGTTTTATATACTACCCTTTCAGCTTTTTCCCTTTATCATTTCGGGCTTTTATAAGTTCTAAATAGGTTGCTTTTGCGTATTCAATTCCAACAGAACACAAACAATCCCAACTAAGTTCATCGATGACCTCCATTCAAAACTATTTTAAAGAAATCATAAATACATACACGAATCATGACAATCTCCACCGAATATGATCATGAAACCCAAATAGACAAAAACCTTTGCAATTAGCAAATCTGTTGAAATTCTCCAATTCTTCAATTACTATAAATATTAACAAGCATCCCAATTAGATTTTTTTTTTTAAACTAAAGTACAGATTTTTTTGAGAAAACTAAGAAACAAAATGTCACAACTCACAACGAATTAAGAAGACATTTATTACCATCCAGAAAAACTACCAAATAAACTCTACATGCGTCACAACTCCCACCGGGTTACTAGAACTAAAATCAAGCCAACACAGATGCAGTAAACAATTTACATACGGATGTTTTTTTTTATAGGCAATTAGTATTCTGCTAAGCAAAGATTTAAAAGAAATAGAAAATAACACAAAAGCTATAGATTTATAGAAAATAACACAAAAGAGGGAAACAAACAATCCAAAACTAAAGAACATATAGACGATAAACAAACAAAAATGAAGAACAAGACCGACATCTACAGATCTGAAAGACGGAACGAAACAGTGATTTCTAAAGCTGAAAACCAAAAACCCTAAGAAAAACCCACTGAAATACAAGTAAAAAAGCATGGAGCTGAAACTTAAAAAGAGATTGATACCTGAAATGAGTATCGGTTGAAGCAGCGAATTTCAAAAATCACAAAAACCAGAAACGCCAGAGAAAACTTAGGGTTTCTCTCTCCCGAAAACTCTCTTCCTACTATAGCGTGTGTGTTTTTGGCCTGTGGATACCCAAAGCTAAAAAAGAATGACAGGAAAACGTTGAAAAGAGACCGAGAGTGAGAGAGAATCGCCGAAGAAATGGGGAGCAATGGATTGGATAGATATATTTGAGGATTTAAATTTCGAATGATGGAGGGAAGCTGGCCTGATCGAGGTAAGACGCTGGAAAGTGTGTGGAGGCAGCAGCAGCGGCAGCGATTTGTTAGAAAGGACAATAGAGGAGGAAGAGAGAAAAAGAAGAAAATAGTAGAAAAAAGGGGAAAGATGAGATAGAGGGAGAACCGAACGTGAGAGATGAATGAAGAAATGGTTTTTATATTATTATTTTGAAAACGGTTTGAATTTTATTTTATTTTTTGAAAAATTATAGGACTGGATATTAAAATAACTAAATAAACAGTATGTACATAAAAATGAATAAAGCCCAAAGCAAGAAAACGAAATCATAATAAAAGGGCCCATCTTGACTAACTAAATGAAGGCTCAAAACCAATCCAGTACATGGGATACAGCCTAAGCGGTCCACAGCCCCAAACACTGAAACAAAAGCCCAAAAACACCAGCCCAACCGTAAACCTTAAGCCTCAAACCCATAGACCCCAAACCCGGATATCCCTGGAATGGGATATACCAAACCGGGGTATCCTTCGCCCCAATCGGGATATCCCTGGCAGAAATAACTACGACAGGTATCCCGGTTCAAACACGTAAAAATTCTGAACCGGATGCCAAAACAATTGAACCGGACACTAAAATTACTGAACTGGAACGGGATATAATGGGGATATTGTGGGAATAGTTTATCCCGATGTGGGATATCGCAAGAGAATAATAAGAATGAAAATTATGTAAAACAAGACACTAGAAAAATCTGTCCCGACACAAGCTAAGCCCAATAACACAGTACTTATTTCTCTGAAAATATTTAAAAACTCAGTATGATTTAATTGTTGTTTTCTTATTCCCACAACAAAAAGGGAAAATCAAGAGAATAAAAAGGGAAAGAAACAAGAAAATGTTCCCATTTATTTTCTGCTAATCAGTTAGGGTTTTAGGGTAGATACTTATATAGTTGTCAGAAACATATAAGCAGAATAACAATGAAAATTAACTAGAACAAATTGAAAGATTTGTAAGAAAATGTCCTTAAATACAGAGGGAAGAAAAAAATAACACACATAACAAGCGATAAACTATCAAAAAAATGACGACATCACAAGATTTAAAAAGACAAATATAAGCAGTGTTTCATAAGGCTGAACACGAATAACAAAAAAACACTGAGAAAACTAAAAAAGAAGCATAAATCTGAAAACTAAAACAGAGATGAAAACCACAATACCCACAGAAATAAGGTCTGAAACTAGAAAAGACGTGAAAAGAAAAAGTTAGTAGAAGTGAAAATCATACCTGAAATTACATCCGATAAAGGGTGGGATTTCAATATCCTGCTGTAGCAAGTGTGATTTTTTGGCATGTGGTTACACAAAAGCTAAAAAAAAAAAAATAAGGAAAAAAAAATAGAAAGGGAGGAAGAGAAAATAAAATAAAAAGAAAAAGAAAAAGAAGGTAAAAATCAGATTAAAGGGAGACAGAGGAGACACAATTTACAGGTCCAAGAAGGGTCTCTCATCAAGGATTTAGAGAGACGTTGGAAGCTGTTTAATGTATCATTTAATTCTCAAAAGACACTATGATACCTGTAGGCCTGGTCCAACCTGAACTTGGACAACGTTAAACTCACAACAGTGATTTTAAACCAGGCCAAAAATAGGATGAAAATCTGTAAAGTGAATACTCAGGAATGTGTCATGGCTAAGACTCAATCATAATAGTAGGATGAAAACTCAGTGTTTGAATTGATTGCAACTTGTTAGAGTTATTTTTTTCAAGAAACACTTCCTTGCGAATGTCAAATATCCAGTATGCCCTTAAGTTTCAGCAGATGGCCAAGCCATGACTGTTGGAGAACTTGCATTGTTCCCCACACTTGCTTCGCTTGAAGGCAGCCTCCTCTTCCGTGGAGAGCATGCAGTGGAATTCCCATCATTGACCTTCGAGTGATCCATTTTCCATTCACGGATTTCATAAATGCGGAGCAGTATTTCAAAGGTCCATATATCTGTGCATATTACAAGCAAAGCTCATGATGCTTTAAAAGAAAAACTGCTTGAACAAGATAGGATAACTTGTTTCTAATATGTTACCTGTAAAGTCAGATCTAAGAGTTTCACATGAACGTTGCACTTGCTCGATGCACGGTGAGAAGGAACACAGAGTTCCATCTTGTTTAAACATGTTTCAAGCTAAGGAATGGCTAGCCAAGGTTGGGGTAGGTCCAGAAATACAGTCAGCCAACCCAGAAAGCTGATCCGGAAATCCCTCACCCTGAATATCTCGGACTCCTACAGTGACTAAAGTGCTTATTCCAGTCCTCTCAAAGTCCTCTCTGTTGAAGGAGTGAAAAAATCGTAAAACATTCCTTCTTTCGCGAACCAACACAGAAGAATCAAAGTAAAAAAAAACAACCATCCTTGGATCTTTCTATTATCAATTAGACAAACAGAAACCATATAATGGGATAAAATATGCATCATACATGAGTCCTATGCAAGGTTCCATAAAACCGAGATAATTTTGAGACAATGAAACTAATAAAGATCTGTAAACCGAGACAACTAGAGACAATGAAGCATCATGGCAACAAAATGTAGATCTATGAAGACATCAACTCAAGATAACCCAGTATTCAAGTTTAACCTAAGCAATTACCATATCATATTTCATCACAATGCACTTTTGCAAACAATAAACATTAAGGCTTACCTAGCTGAGGCAGCCCTCTGTTCATGGAAATCAAAGTTATACACATGTCCCGTTGGAGCCACAGCCCTTGCAAACGATGTTGTTAATGAGCCACTACCGGTCCCGGATTCAAGAACCAAACAACCCGGAACTACTTCCAAGTACATAATCACAAAGCTAATATCCGCAATATAAAGAATCTGAGTCCTATGACTTAGAACCAAAGTCCATAACTCCGGTGTCGGAGCCAATAGGTAAACGAATCCACCTTTGTTGCTGAAAATTATGGAACCAAATGGCTTCTCGATCCAATCTGAATGTTTAAATACACCGAAACGATTTTGAAGAACCGAATTCTCGCACACTTTAACAGCTTTCATAGTATCATGCCTCTCATATTCAATAATCAAATCTCCATCTCTAATGCAGCGATTGAAAGATATCTTCATCGAGGAATCAATAAGCAATATCCTTAAAAAACGGAAAACACATTCAATTGAATACACAGATGATGTTGGACTAGTATGCAATTTCTGCACCAAAATTTACTCCCCAAAACAAAAATATTTACCACATATCCAAAGTTCCATTAAGAATAAACTATCACCTAGAAAGCCAGGAAGACCCGAATTCATTAATATATATATATATATATGTATATACATACGAAAAGAGCATCACCATTGTCAATGGAGATACTCATTATATCTGTAGTTTCTAAAGGTCACTTTCTCAATACAGGAAAATTGTCAGGACATGTATTATTCTTGTGATTTCATGCCAACCCAGCTCCACCAAATCTCTAAACTTGTATCTACAATAGGTATGCTGGAGAAGTACTCACATGCATCTCCGATTATGCATTTATCAGTCATCAAGTTGAATTTTTATCAGTATTGCCTTCTTGCTATGCTTTAGAAGAATCTTCCTTTTTCTCCATGACCTGCTAGATACCTTCTTGATATCCTTCTATAGAACTCTTAAGAGCATCTCTATATGCAGAAGCCCTTGTCATGTATAATCTCTGTAAAGCAGGCCTCAAAGTCTCTATCCCTCTTATTGCAGCAATCGCTATTAGATCATTTCCATAGACAATGAAACCCAGATAACTAAGACTGCTAGGAGATAAACAGTAATTTAATATCTTCCTTAACAACTGAACCTTGGACTGGTGAAGAAGGGATTCACCAAAATATGCCAAAGGAAGCGTAAAATATAAGACTTGAACACAGGTGCCAACAACATGATAAAACAAAATGCAATCACGGATGACTCTGAGCAGCACGGGGAAAAAGAAATCAAAGAATAAATTCCATGCTACCTCTAGACAAGTTCTACTAAAAAAGGAAATTGAAATGAAAACCTAACTGAACTCAAGTATTACGGGACTTTGTTCCTTGACCTCCATAAGATGTCTCAAGCACAAATCTAACTGTTTATTGCACATATAATATGCCGCATATTATGCAAGTCATGCTATATACTTCTTGATTCATTACAGACAACTTATACATTAGAACATTTCAAGATAAGAAACCACAAAGTAAAGTTCCTCACCAATATCCTCCAAGGTCGAAGGTTCTGTCTCTGTACTCCTACTCTTATCTCCATTGGATTTACCTTCAGTCCCATCATCCTTATAATCGTTTGGTCTAAGATCAGGACCAATATCCCTTACCCAACTTGCAGCATAAAGCCTAGAAGCCTCCTTCAAGACCTAAAGAAAGATGACTGGTTTTTACTACTTATATACTAAAAATATATAAATGCCTCTTATTCCCTAATGCATAGGCAAATAATAGTTTCTTGAGCATTATTTGACATTCAAGTGGTTAAGTTAACCATCAAGTAAGCAGAACAGTACATAAAAGTCATTTGATCATTTCAATATCCCAATGATCTAATTTCCACCCTGATCACCAGCTAGCATTTGTGAAATTTCAAATTTCCATTATGCTTCTTTAAAATTTGTTAAATGGAGCGAAAGCAAAAAAATATATATTATAAAAAGGAAGTGGCAAAATCATCATATTTGAGTAGAAATTGCTAATAGTTCAAACGTAAAGTACTTCTTGATTTAAAGTAAAAAACCATGCATTTTTTTTCTTCCAAAAAAAGGCTTCAGAATTCTAAAATGTTTTGCTTACAGCAATAGCAACGACGCAAAATAATAATAATAATAATAATAATAAGAGGTTAATTTACAAACCAAGCTCACTATTTTACTATGATGGAGAAATGAAAGAGCCATGCTCTTTGAACTGGCAGTAATATCTAAACTAAAATCCAGTACTAATATAGCTTCTCCATCACATAAACCATAAAAAAAAAATACAATTATATAAAGGAAGGGGGGAAATCCAGAATCTAACAGCATTCATCATTAAAACCCAGAAATCAATAAGCAAACAAAACTCTTACTGCGGAAGAGAAATTGGAAAAGAAAAGTACAAAGAAGCGCTTGTCCCAAGTCAATTGTGGCGCTTTTTGATGTGGGGAGGACCAGGCAATGAAGAAGGGAAAGCTATTTCTTGGCACAAATTGCACAAGGACGACGTATCTTCTCCAACTTATAAGGGCAGGGGGCGTTTGCATTTCTATCCATTTTAAGATAAAAACGGAAAAGGTCAAAAGTAGTGCCTTTTGAATTGTTAAAAGCCAGACCAAGTTCCAGGTCGCGACCAGAATTTGTTCGAGGGAAATTTGTTTTAAGAAACAAATAGAAAAAAAATATATATATATATAAAATGAGCATCACCTGTTGCAAGAATCAAGCCATAGTTCAAGAAGGGAAAAAAAAGGCCTGATTTCTAAAAGATCTTTCCAGCGTACAAATAAGCAGTGACTAAATCCGCAGAATTTAAAATCAGAAATAAAAAGAAAAAGAAAAAAAGATCAGCACCTTATCATCTTCATACACTACGGTAGCTGGGGTTTCCTTCTTGATGATTTTGTCAAATCTGAAAAAAAAAAAAGTAAATGAGAAGGAATGATCCTGGTAATTCACATCGAAGTGAAAAGGGAAGGAACATTTACTGTCGAGAATTAGTCTAAAAAAAAAAGAATTCTTTATTTTTCTAAAAGAAGAAATTGATGAATAGAAGGAGAAGGACAAGCATAGGGCTGGGCTGGCAGCAAGGGCAGCTTCTTTCTCCAAAGCCACGAGGGAAGATGCCGGAGGCAAACGGGTTAAGTGAGAACTCAAAACAAACAATCGGCTCTTCTTTATTTCATCGTTCATCTATAAATATAATCACTAACCCTGCTTCAGAGCACTGATAAATATAAATTTCAGTATATTTAATACAAATATAAATCACTAACCGCACAGTTAGGTTGAAAGGTACCCGCCATATATGCCAAGCTCACTTCCATGCATCCCTCTGTATCGAGGGACATTGTCTTGCAAATCTCTGAGTAAATTTTATAGCGAAGATTAAGTATCTACCCTAAAACCCTAACTGATTAGCAGAAAATAAATAGAAACCTTTTCTTGTTTCTTTCCCTTTTCTTGTTTCCTCATTTTCCCTTTTTCAACAAGTACAAACACTACATTTGGTTGAGGGAATAAGAAAACACTAATTAAATCATACTGGGTTTCTAAAAATTTTCAGAGAATTTCACTTTAAATATTTTCACAACAACGTCCGGGTTAATTTTCATTCTCATTCTGATGAGGGATATTCCCGTCGAATCCCGTTTTGGGATAAGTTATTCCAAGAAAATCCCCATAATATCCCGTTCCGGTTCAGTTCTTTTAGTATCCGGTTCAGATTTTTTATGGGTCTGGACCGGGCTACCTGCCGTAGTTATTCCGGTTAGGGATATCCCATTTCAGGGATGGGATTAAGGATTGCCCGGTTTTGTATATCCCATACGAGGTATATCCGGGTTTGGGGCCTAGGGGCTTGGGTTTGGGGTTGGGCTGGTGTTTTGGGGCTTTTATTCAATGTTCGGGGCTGTGAATCGCTTAGGTTTTGGATTATTGGGTTTTGGATTACTTCGGATGGTGATTTCAGGGACCAAAATATATATCAAAAATTTCGTTAACCATATAAATTATTAAAAAAGAATGGAGGATGAGGTTTCTTTTTAATTGAAATGGGCTTTTTTTATAAAAAATCCAACAAGCCAACTCTAGGCCATTCACGACTTCAATCCAACAAGCCGAATGGACCTTCTGAAAGAGGGGAAGAAAATAAGGAAGCCAGCCACTAAGAAATGAAGCTTCACTCCCCTTTGTTTTGGGGTTTATGAATAATCTCGATTTCAATCACTCTTCTCCTGATATATCTCCGGCAATAAAACTCCGCCGTTTCATTCCATCTTCGTTTGTTGGGTTTCGGCTCAGATCGACTCCCGGGTAAGAATTCGTGCCTTTGTTTCACAGTTCGACTCCTTAATTCTCCTCTCCTAAAGATTCTTCTCATTTGAATCTTTTCCGCTATCGTTTTTACACAGCTTTTGGTTTGGAATTACGGGTCGACCATAGGATGGTTGACTGAATCGGTTTCCAAATTGGGTTTTTGTTTTGTATTGTAAGCAATTGAGTGAATTGGGATTATAAATCCATAATGGATTTTGGATTTCTTTGTCTTTGTTGTTTCAGAAAGTGATTTGTTTGTAATTTATGGTTTTGGTTGGTTTAAAATAGTTTAACTATTTTGGAGTGGCATAGGGATTGTTATAGTTTATTTTAGATGAAATAAAACACAGTTCATCCTCATCTACTCAACTGCTATAAATTTAGTGAGAAAAGATGTTTGGGAGTATGATTCGGTACTTTTCAACGAAACCCAAGCCGAAAATGAAGCCAATCGAGCTGAAAACGTCGCCAGAGCAAACGCAGACCATAACCAGAGTCATCTTTGACATTCTCAAGGAGCATGGGCCCCTCACCGTCGGTGATACTTGGGAACGAGTCAAGGTCAGTTGTTTAGTAGACTATAATATGTGTTCATTGTGTATCTATATTTGTTGTTACCACATCTAATTAAGCCAAGCCCAATAGTGAAGTAAGGGCAGTGCAGTTTTATTGTTGCATAATTTTAGGATCTTGAATTCCATGCATTATTGTTCTTTTCATGCTTTACTTGCCTGTGCTTGACATAATGGAGTAGAATGTGTGTATGAGTTCAGGAGGTTGGATTGAGAGGACTTACAAGCAAGAGGCACATGAAGATCGTGCTGAGATGGATGAGTGAGAGACAAAAGATTAGGCTAATATGCAACCATGTGGGGCCTCACAAACAATTTCCTCAACTTCTACAACTAGTTTTTCTGTCGATACTTCGAGTCCAAAGTTGTACGTGACAATAGGTGACGATTGTTTTTCTGTCGATACTTCTAGTTTTTCTGTATACCATCTGTGTGGCATAGGTGGTACGTGACAATCTTAAAAGCAAATATTTGTATGCTTTGCTTCTCCATTCATTTTTGAACCTTTTTGCAGCTTAAAAACAATAACAGAATATTTAAATTAATTATGTTATTATGCATAGACTATGCTGATTATTGTATTTTAAGGATATTGCTTATGGATTCCTCGATGAAGATATCTTTCAATCTCTGCATTAGAGATGGAGATTTGATTATTGTATATGAGAGGCATGATACTATGAAAGCTGTTAAGGTATGCGAAGATTTGATTATTCCGTATTTTCGTTTTAATCTTTTTTTTTTTTTTATATTTATATATTACAAAATTGTAAATTTTTGACAATTATTTAATTACTCAAAAGATTACCGCACAATTGAAATGTCATAAAATTTAGTATTAAAATATGCTAAGAGAATTTGACATTAAATAAAACTTTTAATTATATTTATATTAAAAATAATATTATATTAAGAATATGATAACTTTTTAAAATGGATTACTAGAGATGAGCTATTAAAAACTGAGCAACACCCATCTTGGTTAGGAGAGACACCCAACATGAATAATAAAGTCTTCTCCTCTCTTCTCTGACCTCCCCGCCAACATCCCCCCCTTCCCACCTTTCCTTTCTCTGTAAGTAACCAAGTATCTTCTCAATTTACCTTTGGATTTGTTTGTAAAGGTAAGGCCGTCTCTGTTTGCTAGCAATTTGCATTATGTGTTGCCTGCCTTTCTTTTTCTTTTCAAAGTCTCTGTTACCATTTTCATATCTTTTATGGAAAAATTTTAAGGACATTGTTGGATATTTCTTTTTAATTTCCATTTTCTCATCCATTTCTTATGCTTGTTGCTAAACTGTTGTTCAATTTACTTGGTTGAGTTACCAGTATGATGTTCTAATATATATACCCTATGGTAATTATTTGTTTTGAACAGTACTTTGCAACTGTTGCTTTCTGACAGATAGATTTGCACGTCTTTGATTCAATTTCGTCTTACCCTGTCTTTCTCTACCAGCAGTATGGCGGATTTGCGCTCCTTTTCAACTAAATAATTTTATTGGCTCGCATCATCACCTGCAAACTAGTAAGTTGTCCAATATGTTTTTGCTTTCATCAATGACATTTTTGGTGGATTGGAATAGGCTTTGAAATTGGCAATTAAGAAAAAGAGAATGGCTTTTAATGGTACCTTAAAACAGAGAGGAAGAATAGGTTGGTTGAGAAAAAAATGGTTTGGCACCAACAATGATGCAACTAAATTGTGCTGATGCTCATAAAAGACCAGCCTTCCCGAGATTCTAACCTCAAATGAAGCATAAAAGGGTTTGGGAAACTTAGGATAAGACAGCTCCACACTGACGACTAAAAGACCCTGGTAGGGGTTCCACTTTTGGACCTGTATCTTTGAATTTTGGGTCAAAGTTGTCCATATCTACATTTGCTGTCCATGCCCAAGTTGGAGTAGTTTATTAGGTTTGTTCTAAGTTGCCAAAGTTTGTGGACTATTTAGGGAAATTATCGAGACCCACTGAAGATTAGATTTAAACCACTTTATCTTAGATTAATCTATTTAGGACTGCCTAGAATTGCAGTATTAGATTTGTCATCAGTACAACGGAATTCACATTTCACTTTTAGAGTACAGAATGTACATATTTGCAGTATTAGAGTGCATGCATGGAGATCTCGACAAGGTCTATGACACCATTAAATACATTGTAAACACTCGCAACATCAAAATCGACCTCCTCCTTCGTTGTGGTGATTTCCAGGTTCTTTCTCTTACACTCACTTTCTCCCTTCAATTTGTTGTTTTTATACGAAATTGAAATCATGAAGCTTCCAATTATTTATGGGAATTGTCAGTCACCCCCTTTTCTTCATATGTTCTAGCTTGGGGATTTTGATTCTTTTATGAAAAGGCCTTGAATTTTACCGACTGCAATTGAAAGTTCTATGGAATGATGGAAGGCTGTCTGACCCTATTTGCAAATGCAGTGTAAGTTGCATCGATTGTGAAAGTCTAAATCTTTGTGTTCTCTTTTTGCATACTGGTTTGTGATCCATTTTTTTGCTAGGGCCACGAATTTGGTTTTCTTTTTATTTTTTTAGTGTTTTGGGTTGGGTTGTTTTGGAATAGGTTTGCATTCTTTTTATATCCGGTTTTATTTTGATAGTATTCAATTTTAAAAAAATTAGTAAAATATTTTTGAACCTAACTGTTAAATTTTGAAGCAATTGTTTATTTTAAAATTAAATAAATTTAAAAAACTTTAATGTAATTTAAATTTTTAAGGTTTATTTTTTATTTTTGTATTAAAATGTAGAACAGTATATTAAACTGGTTCACTAGGTTCTATTTGTCAGTGCTTTTGGTTTTCAGCAAATATAAATACTGTCTTTTTACATCTATTTTCTGAGGGTTTTTGTCACTTACCTAATTTTGTTTTATGTTTTTTATTTTTGAATTCTATGTTTCCCTCTGTTGTATTTTTGTTGTTTCGTGTCATGTTTCTTTCATTATCGTGAATGGATCTTTCCTTCAGCATTGTCTTCGGCTTTTTCTGTTTGTGTTTGTTGTTTTATGCCTTTCAAAAATCGCTGTTTTGGTATGTGTTTGAAATTTATTGATGGTCTGTGAGTTACTTTGTGGTTGTTTTATGCTATACTTTCGTAAGAGAGAGAAGGCTTAAGTGTTCTCTTCCGTTCCTGTTCCTTGTTATTTTTAAATATGAATTTTTAATTCTACTTTGTGTTTGCGTTTTCCTTTCTGATTTAGTTTCATATTTATGCTGTTTATTTTATCAGTTGGTTATTATTAGGAATTTCTAACAGGAAGACCTAAATTAAAAAAATAGGTGTCTAAAAAAAATGACAGATACTATAAAGTTTATCATATATTAAATGATAAACCAAGTCGGATCCAATTTAATATTTATAAGAATATTTTTAGAAATATTTTAATTAATTGTTTTGCATCAATTTAAATAATGAATATAATTATTTCAATAGTTATTCACTCTTTGTAGAAATGCGTTTGACAAGTGAAAACATTATGTTTTTTTGAGGGAATAAGAAATAAGTAGTTAGAATATTTTTAGTATTTAATTGCCCTGCGGTTTTTAATTTTGACATTATTCTATTCCAGGGATATACTTATCCTATTCCAACCTCGCATCAAATATTTAGGGATATCCATCCCTTTCATAATCCAGAGATAGCTGTATCCTATTCCAGCTTGTCATAAGCAATTCAGAGATATCCGCTTCCTATTCCGGCTTGGATATTGTTTTTGGGATTTTTTGATTCCCTTGCTTCATCAGGTATGAATCTTTGCTTCAACATTGTCTTTTCCGTTCTCTCTTTTAATTTATGGATCTTAGTGTGGTACTTTTGTTTGTTTATCTTGTACTATATGTTATTTATTTTTTGTATTGTTTGTTTCCGTCTACTTACAATTGTAGCTATCGTGATATCTTCTATTTCCTTTTATTTTTTGCTTCGCAAAATACTGTTTCGGTTTCTCTTTTTGGGCTTCTGTTTTGTTGTTTGGGCCTGTGCCCTGCTTAGTTTATGGCCTTGTGTTCTGCCTAGATTTTGGGCTTTTATCCCGCTTGAAAGTTCTATGGAATGATTTGCAAATGCACTGTAAGTTGCTTCGATTGTGAAAGTCTCTAAATCTTTGTGTTCTCTTTTTGCATATTGGTTTGTGATCTATTTTTTTTTCTCGGGCCATGGATTTGGTTTTGTTTTCAATTTTTTAGTGTTTTGGGTTGGGTTTTTTTGGAATAGGTTTGCGTTGTCTTATTTTGATAGTATTTAATTTTAAAAAAGTTAGTAAAATATTTTTGAACATAACTGTTTAATTTTGAAGCAATTGTTTTAAAATTAAAAAAAGTTAAAAACCTTTAATGTAAATTAAATTTTTAAGGTTTATTTTTTATTTTTGTATTAAAATGTAGAGCAGTATATTAAACTGGTCCACTAGGTTCTATTTGTCAGTGCTTTTGGTTTTCAGCAAATATAAATACTGTCTTTTTACATCTATTTTATGAGGGTTTTTGTCACTTACCTGATTTTGTTTTATGTTTTTTATTTTTGAATTTTATGTTTCCCTCTGTTGTATTTTTGTTGTTTCGTGTCACATTTCTTTCATTATCGTGAAATTGAAATCATGAAGCTTCCAATTATTTATGGGAATTGTAAGTCTTCCCCTTTTCTTCATATGTTCTAGCTTGGGGATATTGGTTCTTTTATGAAAAGGCCTTGAATTTTACATACTGCAATTGAAATGTGTTTAATTCTATGTACCGCTTTGTTTTGGATTAATGGGGTATTGGACTTAGAATAGTCTGCACTATTCGGCGTGTGGTAGTGGGCTTTTATTTTGGCGTAAGTTTTTAATTTTTGTGGTTTTAAGAATCCATGTCTTCATCGTCTATGGATCTCTTGAGCATCGTCTTCGGCTTTCTCTCTTTTCATTCAAGGTTTATGGTTTTTTACTCGTGTTATTCGGTTTAGGGTTTTCATGTTTTTGAAATTTTATTGATGTGGTCTGTGAGTTAACTTTTTGTTGTTTTTACACTGTTTATTATGATTTTCTAAATAAGAGAACGTAAATTAAAAAAAAAAAATAGGTGTCTGAAAAACATGAACAAATAATACATGAACAAATAATACATGAACAGAAAACATGGTAGTTTTAATTATTGTTTCTTTTGTGTTTTTAAATAATTACTGATACACATGTGGGTCAGCAAATTCTGTTCATTCTGCATTTTCCCGGAAGACAAACAGGATATTTAAATTTAATTTTTTTTCGAAAATTTTCTATCCTGTACAGATTTTATCAATATGTGAACTGATTGTCTGGGTTTATTATTTTCCTTTGATTAACATAGCCTTGGGAGTTCAAATTAGTCTATAAGATGCACTACTATTTGGGCTACCAATTTCTATAATTTAATGGTATCTGGTTTGCAAAATATGTTCAATGCTGCTTTACAATTTGCTAAACTTTGATCATGATGACTTTCTTTTCCTTCAACTTTGCCTGTAACATGCTTGGTATTATTTGTTGATGGTTAACTTGAAACATATTTTTTACTTATATTTCAGTGGGTTTATTTTCTGCCGTTTCTTTGTTGCGATTTTTGTAACCCCTGCTTCATCGGAGACTGATTTCAGTTATGAATCTTTGCTTCAACATTGTCTTTGGCTTTCTCTGTTTTAATTTAAGATTTATGCTTTTTTACTTGTGTTTTTTTGTTTTTGCTATGTGTTTGAAATTTATTGATGTGGACTGTGAGTTACTTTGTGGTTGTTTTATGCTATATCAGTTGGTTATTATTAGGATTTTCTAAATAGGTGACCAAAATTAAAAAAAGTAGGTGTTTAAAAAAAACGACAGATACATGAACAAATATTATTAGGATTTAATTATTGTTTTTTCAATAAAGTTTATAATCACCGAAACGTTCTTTATATTAACTCCTTTATATTAAATGATAAGAATATTTTTAGAAATATTTTAATTAATTGTTTTGCAGAAATTTAAATAATGCATATATAATTATTTCAATAGTTTTCCATTCTTTATAGAAATGCGAAGTACCCACTAAACTATCAAACCGGCATATAGGATTCTAGACTGGGACATTCTGTTTCTTAGTTTTCTCAAAAAATCTGTACTTTAGTTTTAAAAAATAATAATAATCTTATTGGGATGCTTGTTAATATTGATAGTAAATTAGTAATTGAAGAATTGGAAATTTCAACCGATTTGCTAATTGCAAAGGTTTTTTTTTCATTTGGGTTTCACGATATATGGTGGAGATTGTCAAGATTCGTGTATATATACCAGTTATAATATTATTTTTTCATTATACAATTAATATAAAATGAAATAGTTAATGTAGTATTTTAATTTATTATTATTTTTTAATTTTTTAAAATTTTTTAAAATTTTAAAATTAAGAGTAAATTGTTATAGTGTAAAATGTTGAGGGTTAAATATTTTAGAATTAAACGCAAATTGACATGATATATAAACCAATTAGAAAAGCCATGTCATCGGGTGAACAAAATATATAATCTCAAATAGTTGGATGACTAAATTGTAATTTTTCATAGTTTAAAGATTAAAACGGAAATTCACATTTAATTCAGTGTCCCATGGACCACAGTGTAGTTTAATAGCACTATAATCAAATATTCAAAACCCTATTTGGTTAACAATGGAATTTTAATAAAATCCAGGGTTTTTAGCTGCTTCCATGCTCTTTTCTTCATATTCAAATCCTTGCACAGATGTAGACTTTTACATACGGTGACAGGAAATAATTTTCCTTAAGATTACTAGAAGCTTATCCCTAACATTACATTTTGGAAATGTTATTGTTATATTCTGGTGTTAATCGAAGGATAGTTTGCTTATGTTGTGAATGCTGTGATTACAAGAGTGTCTTTTTTGCATATGACTTCCATGACTGCAGTGATTATATTTTGGACTTAAGAGTTTTACATACGGTGACAGGAAATAATTTTCCTTACGATTACTAGAAGCTTATCCCTAACATTACATTTTGGAAATGTTATTGTTATATTCTGGTGTTAATCGAAGTGTTTTCTGCCATACAGGTTGCTAGATTATTCAATGAAGCTGCTCAGATGTCTCCTGAGGATGCTGATGTACACATTGTCCTTGGTGTTCTGTATAATTTGTCGAGAGAATATGATAAGGCCATTGCATCTTTCATAACTGCTTTGAAACTTAAACCTAATGATTATTCTCTTTGGAACAAGCTTGGTGCAACACAAGCCAACAGTGTGCAGAGTGCTGATGCAATATTAGCTTATCACAGGTAGCCTCTACATGATTCTTGAAATAGTGGTGGCCTATCTGTATACCGCCTGATATGTTAATTTCATGATTACTTTTTTTTATAATTAAAAATTTATTTTCCCTATCCTAAATTTTAGGGTTCTCTTTACTAAGTTGGGTACATGTACTGTGTGAAATTCAAAATATATGAGTATTAGGATTTACTAAGGACAATTTGTATGGTGTGTTGCTCACTATTTTGCATGTTAGGCCACAATAAAAAAAATGAATTATGAAGGTGTTGACAATGTTGGCAAGGGTGCTGTAACTACCTGAACCATTTGAGGTGCAAGATGTAAAAAGAGCACTTTTTTGAGTAAATTAAGGTGAATATGTAAATTTGTGCTTCTTGAATCAAGGGGGCTTTTTCGCTTCTATACCAAAAAGTGTGCGTAGGACTTGGCTTGTGCTTAATCAATTGAAAGGATGGCATAAAGAAATGCAAAACATGTGATAACCCAACATGTCAATCTTCTGTGTGCCAAATTTATATGGGTTGCATCATCTTTTCCTCTATTTCTCTTCTTTCTTATCTTTCAATGGTAAAGTGATGCATTGGTATGTTATACAGCCCTCTTGTAGGGTTGAATTATTTACTTGCTCCATCTTTGAAACCCTAGGCTGCTAAAAAGATTCTCCAAATAACATGTTGCACCTAGTTGGACCTTAGAAGACAAACTAGCTCTTCTGTTAAGCTCCATGTAATTAGTTTTTTGATTTGTTGAAGCTATTGGTTAATTTAGATGATTCGATTATGCACTTCCTCAATTTACATATACCCTTGATTATCTCTTTCAAAATGCCTTTTTTAATGCATTCAGATCTTGCATATGCAGTTTGATTTGTTTAGGCTCTGTTACTGAGATTGTCCATTTAAAATTATTTGATGATGAACTTCCCTTTGCCTGTGGTGGCCATATTTTCAGCACTATTGAATTTAGTCTTTTGGTCTATGTCTGGATCTTTAGGCACTAGATTTTGAAGCCAAACTAGGTGCGTGCTTGGGCAAACGTGGGTATCAGTTACGGCAACCAGGTTTGTTATATCCTGCTATGTTCTCTGATTGTCTTGATCTTCATGAAAAGGGAACTGCATTTCTTACTTTATGTCTTCATTTCCTTTTGCATATTTCTGAGATGGCCAATCCTTCTAAATGAAAATTTATGGGTATGTGAATCAGGAATTTAACCACCTTGTTTTCAATATATAGGTCTCAACAAATTTTGGATAGAGAATTGGTTCGTGTTCTTTTTGTTCTGGTCCTACTGGGCCATTGGTTTTTTGCTACTCGGGATAGTGGTCCTGGTTTTTTGGGCTTGGAGAATGGGCATGGTTTTGGGGTTTCTGCTCAGTTAATGTGTCTTGTGATAATGGGCATTTTTTTCGTAGTTTATTCTCAATCTCATTTTTCTTTTTTTCTAACATTGCTTTTCCCTTTACTCTCTCCTTTATTCTGCCCGTCTCATTTCAAATTTTTCCTCTTATGTTTTTTAGCTTTTTTGTAACCGACGCCCAAAGGAATGGAAGGACACTGCCGTTTGTTTTTTTGGGATTTTTGGAATCCCTTCATAAGGTATGAATCTTTGCTTCAACATTGTCTTCTCCGTTCTCTGTTTTTGATTTAAGAACTATGCTTTTGTACTTATATTTCTTGGTTTATTTTATGGTTTTTGGTTTTCAGGTTTAGAAATCACTGTTTCTATTTGTTGTTTCTTTGTTTTATTTTTTAATTTATTACTCATACACCTGTTGGTGCAAATTCTGTTCATTCTGCATTCTCCCGGAAGCCAAACAGGAGACTTAAACCTTATTTATTTCGAAAATTTTCTATTCTGTGCAGAATTTTAATTGTCATGCTGTAGATAATTTTCTTTCTTATTCTGTTCCTGCTCTATCCCTGTGATATTCCGTCGTTGGAATAAGCTATTCCGTTGTTGGAATAAGCTATTCCGTTGTTGGAATAAGCTATTCCGTTGTTGGAATAAGCTATTCCGTTGTTGGAATAAGCTATTCCGTTGTTGGAATAAGCTATTCCGTTGTTGGAATAAGCTATTCCGTGGTTACGCTGGCGTTTCTTATTCCGGTTCAGAATTTTTTGTTACCGGTTTATGTGTTTTAGTGGCCGGTTCAGGTACTTTTTCTTGTCTGGACCGGGCTACTTGTCATGCTTATTCCGCCCAGGGATATCCCGGTTCACTGTTATCCCGTATAAGAGTATAGGTATATCCTATTCTAGGAATATCCCGATTCCCCTCTTTTTTTTCTAATGGCTCTTTACCTTCTTTGTAATTTAAAGAAGGTTTTAATTATTCTTCAGCCTTTTCAAATCCCCTCCCTTCTCCATCGTTGAAATTTCTCTCTCTTCCATTCATAGCTTTTTCATTAAATAAAAAATTAAATAAAAAATAATAAAATTTAATAAAAATAACAATTTAATAATTCAAATAAAATACTAAGTGACCGTTAAAATGGCCCAAAACTGATTTACTAAGTGACCGTTTATTAAATATCTCTTCAATCTATGCACATTTATTATCCTTTTCTTTCTCTCTCTCTCGGTCTCCCTTCTTTGTTTTCTTTTTCTTCCTCATTTCTTCTGTTTTCATAACAAATCATCAAATATATCTCTTCAATCCAAATCTCCTCCCATTTCTTTACCGATTCTCTCTCTCCGTATCTTTTCAATTTCTTTCCTCTCATTTTTTCGCTTTGGGTAACCGAAGGCCAAAGAAAACACACACGCTACACTCTGTTTTTTGTGGTTTTTGAAATCCACTGCTTCATAGGGGACTGATTTTGAGGTATGAATCTTGAACTTCGTCTTTCGTCTGTCTTTGCCTTTTCATTTCTATTTTGGTTTCAGATCAATGTTATTTTTACTTCTATTTCGGTGGGTTCATTCCTCTGCCGTTTCTTTGTTGCGATTTTTGTAACCCCTGCTTCATTGGAGACTGATTTCAGGTATGAATCTTTGATTCAACATTTGTCTTTTGCTTTTTTCATCTCTTTTTTGGAGTGTGGTGTGTTTAGCTGTGTGTGTTTGCAGTCAGTCTTTGGTCTGACCAAATTAAAGTCTCTTCTTTCCTTTCCCTTTTATCTCACTTAAGATAATGCTTTAAACTTTTTCGGCTGGCTTTCTTTCTAATATGACAGTCCAGATAGCCTACTGGTCTCGTGTATAAAAAACTGCTTTCTAGTCTGATGTCCTGCAAAAGAAAAATCTCTGATTGGCTGGATTATAATTACTGTGAAATCGGTACCCCAATTGTTAAGTCAACCATCAGGAAATCGGCACACATGAATGACTTTAATTAAATAATAGATTTGTCCTTGGAATATGTAGTACTCTTCCTGTCCACAAATGACTGTCTTTAATTAGTATCTTTCTTGCCCTGTAGCAGCAAGAAGTACACATTCATGGATTGCTTTCTATCTCTTTTGCAGGTGCAAATCTATAATAAATAGAAGTTGAAACCGCTTATGGTATTAGCAGTGGAAGGGTGCATGCATGGAGATCTCGACAAGGTCTACGACACCATTAAATACATTGAAAACACTCGCAACATCAAATTGACCTCCTTCTTTGTTGTGGTGATTTCCAGGTTCTTTCTCTTACACTCTCACTTTCTCCCTTCAATTTGTTGTTTTTATACGAAATTGAAATCATGAAGCTTCCAATTATTTATGGGAATTGTAAGTCACCCCCTTTTCTTCATATGTTCTAGGTTGGGGATTTTGATTCTTTTATGAAAAGGCCTTGAATTTTACCAACTGCAATTGAAAGTTCTATGGAATGATGGAAGGCTGTCTGACCCTATTTGCAAATGCACTGTAAGTTGCTTCGATTGTGAAAGTCCCTAAATCTTTGTGTTCTCTTTTTGCATACTGGTTTGTGATCCTATTGCTTAGTAGCTCAGACAGTTCTAATCTACGTTTTTGAGAATATACTGAAATTATTACATCCATTCATGCCATTCGTAACTGAAGAACTGTGGCAGGTGTGGGCTTTGTAGTGTTTACCATGTTTTTTGTTAATATAATATTTATAATTTAAACTCATTTAGTTTACCTTGTTCTTGAATCTGATCATCCATGTTAATATTAAGTTTGGATAAAATCCGCTGGAACACAATTTCCATTGATGAGCACCTTATCAAGTCTAGATTTAATGTGCACACCTGACTTTGCACATGCACATGTACTTAAGTGAATTTTGGGTTCACATTACAGCATACATGAATAGTGCTTCATACAAGAAATGATATTTTTCTTTTCTTTATTGTTTTAGGCATCCCCTAAGGTTTTCTGCAGATGTAACTGTGGATTTTTCTTTTATTTTATTTATCTTCAGGCACTTCCCAATCGGAGAGAAGCTCTTATAATATCTTCCTGGCCACAAACTTCTCTTCCCAGGAGTACTGATTTGGTAAAAAGATTTGAAAATTTACAAGCTCTGGTGAGTTTATAGAACTCTTCTTTTTCCCTCTACATTCGCCACCAAATACTCTTCAACCCAAGGTAAGGGAATCGCTAACCTCTGATAATTTATGTCCTAGACTCGAGCAATCCGGAATGCTAAAGCTGAGTATTCTGTTGAGCCAGCAAAGCGCATAACTGCTTCTATTGTTGGTAGTGAAGAAGTCATTCAGTATATATCTGTAAGTGTAGTTTGTTTCTTTAGGGATTGTCTTATTAATTATAAAGAAAAATGAATGGCACCGCTTTGTTTCTTTTCTTGATTGTGCCATCTTTCAGTGCATAATATATACTTGTAACTATACTACCACAGGCTGTTGTAAAGTCTGGCGGAAAAAGGAATGGCTTAATGAACAATGCTAATGTCTTAAGTATCTGTATTCTTAGCATGTCCGCAAATCAATGTTGAGAGGTTGTATCCTCTTGATGCAGAAAGAGAAGGAGGTGTTGGCTCTCTTATCCAAGCTAGGTTTAGACAATATTCATTTTGCTGATTCTCCTCCAGGAATGTTTACTTTGAACCATATATGCTTTGGTCCTAGGACAAAGAAATGATTTGCATATTCATTTCACTAGTAGTACTTCCTATTGATTCTCTTTGATATACGAAATGTTGGACATCTATATGTATTTCTACTTGCAGAGGATGCAAAACAATCAGTTCACCTTATTGCAAGTGAAGGACTGGAGGTATATCTTTCCCTTGCTGATATGGTTGATTTTTCTGCTGAAGTGCTACGCCTTACCAAGCGCCCATAATGGTTCTCCCTTTATTCTCTCCTCATTTCCCCTTTTTTTCTACTATTTTTCTTCTTTCTCTTGTTTTTCTTTTCTCTCTTCCTCCTTTATTGTCCTTTCTAACAAACCGCTGCCGCTGCCCCCACACCTTCCAGCATCTTGCCTCCGATTAAAGGCCAGCTTCCTTCCCAGCATTCGAAATTTAAATTCTCATATATATCTATCCAATCCATAGCTCCCCATTTCTTCGGTGATTCTCTCTCACTGGGTATCCACAGGCCAAAAAAACACACGCTACAGTTGGAAGAGAGCTTTTGCGAGAGAGAAACCCTAAGTTTTCTCTGGCGTTTCTGGTTTTTGTGATTTTTGAAATCCGCTGCTTCATTGGAGACTCATTTCAGGTATCAGTCTCTTTTTTAGTTTCAGCTTCATGCTTTTTTTTTTTTTTACTTGTATTTCAGTGGGTTTTTCTTATGGTTTTTTGTTTTCAACTTTAGAAATCACTGTTTCGTTTCTTCTTTCAAATCTATAGATGTCTGTCTTGTTCTTCATTTTTGTTTGTTTATCGTCTACTATATGTTGTTCTTTATTTTTGGATTGTTTGTTTCCCTCTGTTTAATATTATAGCTTTTGTGTTATTTTCTATTTCTTTTAAATCTTTGCTTAGCAGAATGCTAATTGCCTAAACAAAAAGCATCAGTATGTAAATTGTTTACTGCATCTGTGTTGGCTTGATTTTAGTTCTAGGCATGTAGAGTTTATTTGGTAGTTTTTCTGGATGGTAATAACAGGTCTTTTTAATTCGTTGTGAGTTGTGACATCCTGTTTCTTAGTTTTCTCAAAAAGTCTGTACTTTAGTTTTTTTTTTTTAAAAAAAAAAATCTAATTGGGATGCTTGTTAATATTTATAGTAATTGAAGAATTGAAGAATTTCAACCGATTTGCTAATTGCAAAGGTTTTTGTCGATTTGGGTTTCATGATCATATTCGGTGGAGATTGTCATGATTTGTGTATGCATTTATGTTTTCTTTAAAATAGTTTTGGATAGAGGTCATCGATGAACTTAGTTGGGATTGTTTGTGTTCTGTTGGAATTGAATACATAAAAGCAACCTATTTAGAACTTATAAAAGCCCAAAATGATAAAGGGCAAAAGCCGAAAGGGTAGTATATAAAACAAACATAGTTCTTGTTGAAGGTATGCCTTTTTTCAATCTGTTTTCCTTTTTGTTCTCTCAATTACTAAACTTGTTATAGTTTATTTTAAATGAAATAAAATACAGTTCATCCTCATCTACTCAAATACTATAAATTTAGGGAGACAAGATGTTTGGGAGTATGATTCGGTACTTTTCAACGAAACCCAAGCTGAAAATGAAGTCAATCGAGTTGAAAACGTCGCCAGAGCAAACGCAGACCATAACCAGAGTCATCTTTGACATTCTCAAGGAGCATGGGCCCCTCACCGTTGGTGATACTTGGGAACGAGTCAAGGTCAGTTGTTTAGTAGACTATAATCTGTATTCATTGTGTATCTATATTTGTTGTTTCCACATCTAATTAAGCTAAGCCCAAGAGTGAAGTAAGGGCAGTGCAGTTTTATTGTTCCATAATTTTAGGATCTTGAATTCCATGCATTATTTTTTTTTTCATGCTTTACTTGCCTGTGCTCGACATAATGGAGTAGAAATGTGTTTATGAGTTCAGGAGGTTGGGTTGTGAGGACTTACAAGCAAGAGGCACATGAAGATCTTGCTGAGATGGATGAGAGGGAGACAAAAGATTAGGCTAATATGCAACCATGTGGGGCCTCACAAACAATTTCTGTATAAAACTTGGTTCATAAAACCAAGCATCAGCCACACTAGAGCTGTCCATAATTCCTCAACTTCTACAACTAGTTTTTCTGTCAATACTTCTAGTCCAAAGTCGTCTTCAGGTTAGGTTGTAGCACGCTTGTGCTGGCTGCAATACCATTGATTTCAGGACATGTACTGTTTTTTGCAATAGTGTAATACAATTGTTTTGTTGTCATGTTGTGGAAACTTTACCCTCTTCTTCCCATATATTTTCGATTTTAATGTACAAATTCCAAGTTCGATTACATATCATCATTTCTGCCATTCAGATGGCTCTATAAGAAAATGAAAAACAAAGTAAAAGAGCTAAGAATTTATTGAGAAATCTTGGGAAACAAACAAATTGAGAAGGATCAGAGGAAGATAGAAAGAGGAAACTTGATGACTATCAACCAAAAAAATTATCAGCTTAGAGTTAAGGGAAAGGGACCTTTCTTCTTTCCTCTGTTTTTCTTATTCTCGATTTTTTTTCTATCTCCCAATTCTCAAAACCGTAATTATATATATTTTTTATTTCCCTTTTTCGTTCATCAATTGAAGCTTTTCCAATTGCCAATAGTAATCTCCCTCGAAGAATCATCAAGGTTCCTCTTTCTATCTTCCTCTGATCCTTCTCGATTTTCCCGATATTTCTCAATAAACTCTTAGTTCTTTTAACTTTGTTTTTCATTTTCTTCGTTCCTAAAGTTTAGTTTAGTAACTCAAGTTTTTCTGGCTGTGATGAATCAAAATCCTCAGCTATTTATTTTACGATCATCTTCTGATATTGAAGAAAGCATTACCTCTTTTTCTTCTTTGTTTGAATTTTGTTTATTTTTCATTCTTTAGTTTTTGGTTTCTTTATCGTTGATCTAAGCAGGACCAAACAACTTACCTTCCCAAATCCGAGCTAGCTCCTGAAAACCATGAAAAAGTTAAAAAAAAAAAAAGAAAATCAAAAGCCCTTGGGCCTCAGTACCGCCGAACCCTGTTAATAGCCTGCTTCCCTTAAATATTTAGACCATGGAACAACAAAGATAATTCATTAGCTTAATCAAATTTGGTATCTCTTATATCAGCCTAAAATGAAGGTAAAAGTTCTGTGCAGGAAGCTGTATGACTAGGTTCAATACGATCTCAAAGAAATAGCTTTCCCTTCTTCATTGCATGATCCTCCCCACATCAAAAAGCGCCGCAAAGTGACTTGGCACTAGCGCTTCTTGGTACTTTTCTTTTCCAATTTCTCTTCCGCAGTAAGAGTTTTGTTTGCTTATTGATTTCTGGGTTTTAATGATGAATGCTGTTAGATTCTGGGTTTCCCCCCTTCCTTTATATAATTGTATATTTTTTATGGTTTATGTGATGGAGAAGCTATATTAGTACTGGATTGTAATTTAGATATTACTGCCAGTTTAAAGAGCATGGCTCTTTCATTTCTCCATCAGAGTAAAATAGTGAGCTTGGTTTGTTAATTCACCTCTTTTTTTTTTTTTTCCTTCTTTTTTTGCGTCGTTGCTATTGCTGTAAGCAGAACATTTTCGAATTCTGAAGCCTTTTTTTGGAAGAAAAAATTGACTTGTTTTTTACTTTAAATCAAGAACGTGTGTTTGGAAGTACTTTAGGTTTGAACTATTAGCAGTATCGACTCAAATATGATGATTTTGCCACTTCCTTTTTATAATATATATTTTTTTGCTTTTGTTCCATTGAACAAATTTTAAAGAAGCATAATGGAAATTTGAAATTTCACAGATGCTAGCTGGTGATCAGGGTGGAAATTAGATCATTGGGATATTGAAATGATCAAATGACTTTTATGTACTGTTCTACTTACTTGATGGTTAACTTAACCACTTGAATGTCAAATAATGCTCAATTTGCCTATGCATTAGGGAATAAGAGGCATTTATTTTACAATGATCAAGGTCGATTATTGTACAATGCATCACGGATCCCCAAGCTTAAACATACCGATTCCTTTTCATCCATGATTATTGAAATTATCCAAGGACTAAGTTGTGAAATTATCCAACTTAATGCTAGCTTAAACATACCGATTCCTTTTCATCCATTCAAAAATCAACACATTCACACTCATACACATATTAACCATTTCCATCTCAATATAATACTCAAAGTTAGTTACATATAACTATCTCAAAACACTCAACCATAACAAACAAATACTCAACATGCGTGTTGTTTTATTTGATTGTTGTTTTCTAAATTGTCAAAAGTAAAGTAAATTTTCTTTGGATCAAATTTAATTTTTAAAAGATTAGAAAAATATTTTTGACCAAAACAATTTAATTTTGAAGCAATTGTTTTAAAAGAAAATAATTTTAGTAAACTTTAATTTAATTTAATTTAAATTTTAAGAATTGTTTTAAAATTTTTTTAAACCGGATCATTAGGTTCAAGCATTACACACCACTTAAAAGCTACAAAAGTTAGACGAAGTAAAAAAGAACAATATAAGTGGAATTGATCAGGAAGTCTCTAAACCCTAAACCCATTCATTTCTTTCAGTGGTATGTTTTCAGTGCTTTATTCGATATGTAGGTTTCTCTACCAATGCATCATCTGCAAATTTGAAAGGACATGCTAATGTGTTTTTACCAGGGAACTATATCTAACTCCTTGTGCTATTGCAGATGGATATACCTTCCAATTTAGCTTTATCTTTCCTTTTCTTTCTGCTACTATCTCGTGCTTTGAGTAGTCTTTACATGCATGTCACCTTTTAGCGTGCTTTTCTTGCATAACACAATTAATGAGCTAAAACATACAGGAACAAGCTCAGTGATCGCTGCAATTCAGCAGACTAGGATGCTTGCACATACACTCTCTCAAAACAGTGATCCTAAGTTTCGGGTTATTTAAAACTGTTTGGCTAAATACTTGCAATGTGTCAAGATAGCTCTTAATGATACAATCGTTACTATGCATGAGTTAATATATGCACTTATGTGCTGTATATTTTGGGGCATGCAGAATTCAAAATTTCTTCAATTTGTATCCAAGATGAGTTGTGATGAACTTATCATTGATGATAATCAGGTCAAACCAGCATCAGAGAACTGGGCAACAGAATATCAGCAACAGTACAATGGAGGTGCTTCTTGGGCTGATGAATTTGCTCATGATGAGGCAAGGAGAGATATTGTGGAAGCTAAAGAAGCTTATAGATTAATATGTCCTGATAATCAGTCATAAATTCCGTTTAGCAGTTTACTCCTTTTTTTTCTTCTGCCTTGCCTACGTAGACTAAAATGGAACTAACATCACTGACCTTAGGTAGTAATCTC